>CM037857.1:26681464-27017676 GCA_021292105.1 Anadara kagoshimensis
CCTTTTTCATTTGCACATTAATAACCAGACGTGTTAAATGTTTTACTATTTACTACAACCTTCAGGAAAATGCAAAAGGCAACATAAATAACTTTAATTGATAACATTATTGTTACATGTAGAAGACTTTGACATTCATCCTCTGCAACTTTATAAATTTCTTTGACTTGATATGCGATCAATGTTGATCAAAATCATCAAACTACTATAAAAGCTATCTAACAAAATCACATGACCATGAAAAACTAGGTCACAAAGACCAACTTTGTGTTGTCATATGTAAAGCATCCCAAATTGTACCTAAAATCAGGTTTAATAAGAATTGTTTTATTACTTTAAAAATCATCTAAAAGTCACCGAGTCATAAAAATTTGTCACAATGAATTGCTTTGTGTTGAAATACATAAAGCATCTAAAAGTTGTACTTACAAATCAAGTTTCAGCAAAATTGTCTTGTTAAACTTTATATGATCAAAGAAAATCACTGGACCATGAGAATTAAGTTACAATGGCCTTTTCTGTGTTGCATCATTATGAAAGATGTAAAATACCATGAGTTCCATCGCGGAAAAACAGGTTTAGGTATGAAAGCTGAACGATATTTACCAATCAATGGCCAAAGGAACAGTCTAGAACGTAACGTTGTTTATTTTGTTTGAAACAAATTTGAGGCTTTATGATATTTAGACAATTTATGCCATAGAGCCTTCTAAAACTGCGTTACCCAGGCGTGATTCTTCACATTCTATGATTATATCTATATCCTTTTACTATTTTAGAGACATAATAGTATTCAGTTGTATATTGTTCATAATAAACAATATTAGCCTTAATTTACATAGAACAGTATTGTCTGACCATGTCCTTTTTATGACTTGATGTATTTTAGATCGTTAGACCTTAGAATATGAATGTCACGCCTAATACACGCATTTTAGATAGCAACCCTACGTTTATACCCCTGGAACCCAAATACAAAAAATCAAACCTTGTTTTTTTTTTAAATTAATCGTGATACATGGATACATGCATTTCTATTAAATGAAAGCGTTCCTTATACTTTCTATACTTTGAATTTGAATGCCAGTTGCGAGCTACCTGTACAGTACAATTTCATAAAATGTGAGCTACCTGTACAGTAAACAGAAAACCACACAGTCCAATAAAATCGTGTTTTGAAGTTTTCTCCAAACTTCTAAGTACTGTAATAAGCCACAAGTTGTTTTTAACATTCATAGCTTGCAAACTGTCTTCAGAATGGTATTAAATAGAATAGTAATATAGAGAAAATTGAGAATGAATCGTGGATTCATGAAAATTCCGCTGTGATCTATCATGTTCAACAAACGAATAAAAGTTTTAGGCTTGATTTTTCACAAAATGTGTTGGATAATTAAAAATTGCATTAACATAGTGATATCCATGTACCTATGAAAAATCTCACAACACTTCATAACAACAATAATTTTACATATTTTTACTTACGTTTGACTCCACTGTTTTCATTCCTCGCTTCGATAAACAGAGCTACCGACAACTGTACAGTTTGACTCAACTTCCGTTCCCACACTGTGAGAATGGTGTAAAAGTTTATATTGAAAACAGATTATGCTTTGGTCAACAATAGTTATAAACATAAGTACTCAATCAGTTCATGAAACTCAACAAACTAAAGTTTTAAAACTTCTCAAAATGTTTTTATCTACGCTCATTACTATTTTTCTACATGATTCTGATAAAGTCAATATACCAGTTCAATATGTAGTCAATATATATTGCAAAATAGTCACCAGTAAGCAATTCTACGATGTGTTGCAAAATTATGTTTTTATGTATTGTTACATCCCTACTTAAGACTACAGTTCCGCGATAAATTAAATCTGAGGTTCAAGCCTGACAATTATCAGAATCTTCAGTAGGGAATACCTCAAGCCACTGAAGGCAAATAATGATTAAAAATGTCATTATGGTGATTGGGGAGCAAATTTTCACTATATTTCATTTTGAAGTTCTTCATATATTTTTGGAATGGTTATAAATGGGCCATTACTCATATGAGTCATGTAAGGCTTTTGTCAAATAAAGGGCCATCTCACCTCCAATGTGCTAAATGGCTTGAAACCCCTTGTCTTGCTTCACTGAGTAACAGACCCAAAAGAAAGAAAGAAAGAACGAACAAACGAAAAAAAAAAAGAAAGAAAGGTCGGTTGGTTGGTTGGTTTTACGTCCCTGTCAAGAATACTTGATTCACTTGATATCACAGTAAACAGCTATAGGTGAAGTTGCAGAAATGTTTGCCTTTGAAGTGCGCTCAGAAAAATGTGCAGGGAGGGTTTTTTTAATGTGCAACGTCTTCCGTGAAACAGATCATCAGTCTTTAAGGTCTCTTTCAAAGGAGCCTGTGACTTTCATCTCTAAATGCTGAGTGCTTGGCTAAAGAGTGGTCATTACCTATCTTCAAGTATTGGTAAGGCAGACCATGGCCAAGGTTCAAACCCATGATCTCCTACATACAGAGCATGCTGACCTGCCATAGTCAATGACCCAGAAGAACACTTATAAAACCAAAACTTGGAAAAAGGATGTGTATTTCACTATTCACACTGGATGTTTATAACAGGAAATATTACCATCAAATCTCTCAATTCTGCGTTACCAGGTTACTAGGGCGACGTGTTCGATTAAGTAAATGTTTACAAAATCTGTAAATGTGTCAAACATCACATGGCATTTGATGATGACACTACATTTTACAATTCCTTTTTTTCATGAAAATGACCCAAAAGCCAAACCCATGGAAGTACTTTGATGTTGTAGAACCAGTCCCTGGCTCTGATTTTCATGTGCTACTTAGGGTTATAATGGATTTTTTATAACAATTCAAAATATGCACATTTTTAGCAATCAAATATACAAAGAGTTGAGTTGAGTAATGGTGTTTAACGTCCCAGTACTAGTCAAGAATATTCCACTTATATTGAGATGTCCTCAGCTATAGGCAATGATGCAGAAATGTTGCCTGTGCATTGTGCTGATGGCAATATACAGCAGGGTTCTTTATCATGCCAAGCCTACCATGACATGGGATCTTGTTTATTTTAAGTTCCCATCTGAAAGAATTTTCATTTCATAATGCCGAGTGCTTGGCGAAAGAACAGCCACTACCCACTTTCAAGTCTTGGGTCAGACCCGGTGTGGCTCGAATCCACGACCTCCCACCTATAGATTGAGCACTCTACCAACTGAGCTACCGCAGTGGTTAAAATATACAAAGGTAATGTTTTAACATGTTATCTTTAAACTGAAGAAGCAAGTAGATCATATTAAAGTAGAAATTGCTTACAGAAATCCTATACTTTTGAGACATTTACTTGTTATAGCATTATAGATTTTGTAATGTTGCATGTAAACAAAACCATTTCCTTTAATAGCTAGCATCCATCATCATTTACAATTTTTTGTATGACAAGCAAATTCAGGTAATTAGGATTCCCCAACTGTGGGTACATTTATATTCAGGGGCCATAACTCACACCAATGATACCTGAAGGATAGACAGAAAGAACACATCAATGATACCCGAAGGATAGGCAGAAAGAACACATCAATGATACCCGAAGGATAGACAGACATAACACACCAATGATACCTGAAGGATAGGCAGACAGAACACAATGACACCTAAAGGATAGACAGAAAGAACACATCAATGATACCTGAAGGATAGGCAAACAGAACACATCAATGACACCTGAAGGATAGACAGATAGAACACACCAATGATACCTGAAGGAAAGACAGAAAGAACACACTAATGACACCTGAAGGATAGGCAGACAGAACACACCAATGACACCTAAAGGATAGACAGAAAGAACACATCAATGATACCTGAAGGATAGACAGACAGAACACACCAATGACACCTGAAGGATAGGCAGACAGAACACACCAATGACACCTAAAGGATAGACAGAAAGAACACATCAATGATACCTGACGGATAGACAGACCGAACACACCAATGATACTTGAAGGATAGACAGATAGAACACACCAATGATACCTGAAGGAAAGACAGAAAGAACACACAAATGATGCCCGAAGGATAGACAGACAGAACACACCAATGACACCTGAAGGATAGGCAAACAGAACACATCAATGACACCTGAAGGATAGACAGACAGACACAGAACACATCAACTTAAAGGATAGACAGAAAGAACACATCAATGATACCTGACAGATAGACAGACCGAATACACCAATGATACTTGAAGGAAAGACAGAAAGAACACACCAATGATACCCAAAGGATAGACAGACAGAACACACCAATGACACCTGAAGGATAGGCAGACAGAACACATCAATGACACCTGAAGGATAGACAGACAGACATAGAACACATCAACTTAAAGGATAGACAGATAGAACACACTAATGATACCTGAAGGATAGATACACAGAACACACCAATGATACCTGCAGAAAACATCCAGTGATTTTGTTTGCTTAAAATTACTACCGAATAAAGGTAGTTTCCCCTAGGGAAAAGTAACTAAAATTTCCCAACTTGTCCACTTAAATTCCCCAAAACAACAGTGATGCACCAAAAAATCATCCAATGGAGTATATCTTAAAACTTCAATTTTCCCGATCTTAAGGGCAGAAGGTAGTTTTCAAAATATGTAACAAAATCACTGCCAATGACACTTTAAGGATAGACAAACAGAACACACCAATGGAACCTGAAGGACAGACAGACAACACAACAATGACACCTGAAGGACAGACACACAGAACACACCAATGGCAACTGAAGGAAAGACAGACAGAACACATCAACAACATAAACATAACAATTGAATCCTATGACATTATCAAATGATTGTGACATATAGAGATCCATTAAGATGAAAGACTTTAAACTTTTTCCTAAGCCACCCACTACTGTGTAAGCCATTATAGACTAAAGTTGTGGTAGGTGATCGATAAGAATGTGCCATTTTTCTATTTCACAGGAAATTACTGGTTTTAATTGGCAAAAAATCAAATCAAATGGCCTTCAATTAATTAGTCTCCTAATCTTGGGTCAGTTAGTCAAAGCCTGATTACTTTGATCAATTGATTAGTTAAAATTTGAATTTTGCATAATTCAATATATATTGTAAACTTAAAGTTGAAATGTCGAAAATAAAAAACATCCATCAAACTAAAGCACGTTGTAATAAAACTATCAAATCTGGTAATAGTATTTTAATTTTTAGCCATGTTTTAAATTTCTGTTAATCACTGATTGAACTAATAAAAGCTTTGAAGAAATGGGTCCTGATATAGCCCAGTTGGTATAGTGCTTGCACTGTATTTGGGGGGCTGGGGATCAAACTCTAGCCAGGTCTGACCAAGATTTCCATCATAGGCATTGAAGTGGCTGTTCTGTTGCTTAAAGAGCTTTGTATTTAGAAATGAAAATCACCAGGTCTTAATTAAAAAGAATGGCATATCAGAGAACTTTCCCTACACATTGCCCTGAACATGAATGAGACCAAACATTGGCCTCAAATATAACTCAGCAATAGTCTTGAAAAGTTTCAAACTATTGCCTACCTATTAATTTGATTTTATTTGGCCAATCAGAATCAAGAGATAAATCTGTTGATATCGCTTTTATTTTGCTTGATTTCACAATAATTGAACATGCCATGCCATGCCATGCCAACTGCAACACAGAGTATCGGTATTTTTCAAGGTTTTTTTTAAGGTTTCTTCTGAAGGACTCCAGACTTTTACAAAGTTAACCTGTAGACAGACAGCATTTACCTTTCAAATGTTAATTGAGTATTTTAAGTAATGGGGGGGGGGCTTAGTGGCCAAGTGGTCTAATGTGTTGGTTTAAGGATCACATTGTCTCTCACCATTAGGCTTGAAATACACTCCTTTAGTTTTAGTTTCTTGTCTGTCTATCCAAAATCCTTGTGTGAAAATGTTTGTCAGTTCACTTGACAATGATTGGTGGTTTTCTCTTGGCACTCTGGATTTCTCCACTATCCCTGAACTCACCACCTTGATATAAGTAACAGAATTTTGACCGGGTCGTTAAACACCATTATACTCTACTCGACTCCTTCCTTTTCAATAAAGCTCAAAGAGAGTTAAAATTAAAGACACATTCCTAAGCCAGTCATTGGAAATTTAGAGTCTAGGGTATATTCCAATTTTGATATTAGAATTGCGAGGGAAAATAGAAAAAAAAAAAAGAAAAATTGATTCTCTGGCATTATCATAATGGTGTCCTTACCCTTTTAGCACTTAAAACTCTTGAACAGTAAGGAGTGTATTGAAAGAAATTAGCATATGAATGACTTACTGTGACAAACAAACTTATTCACTTGCAGATTTGGAAAAATATGGACTCTGTCACAGATTTACTTAAGATTAAACATATATAATACATGTAGTCTGTGATGACACCTGAGAATTCCTCGTAGATTGTATCCACCTAGCTAGCTCAGTTGGCAGAGTACTCCCTATGAAAAAGGGAGGTCATGGGTTCAAACCCCAGCAGGAGCTGATCATGACTTGAAAATAGGTAGTGACTGTTTATTCGCCAAAGCACTTGGCATTTAGAAATGAATGTCTCAAGATCCTTTAGAAGAGATCTTAAAGAGTACCTGTAACGATTTTTGATTTTTACATATGTTATTCTCCATACTGAAATATGACTTAAAGCGAAAATTTTATAAAAATCCATGCCGAAATAAGGGAGATATCGGCGAGTTTGTAACACACCTCTCGTTAATCCAAATCAAAAAGCTCGGTTTTGGGGACCCCGTGCAGTGACGTCATTTAAGTAAGCAGACCCCACAGAATACTATTTATCTACATTACTTATATAATGGACTAGCTAAAAATCTGTTTTTATTTCACGATGAATTCATTTGATGAAGTGGAATTTACATCCGAATGACACCTACCAAAAATTAAGCAAATTATTATTAGTCCACCTTGATAAAAAGTTTGTTTATTTTACATTCCTTAGATTGATACCCGTACCTTTAATCAACAGGATGTGTTCTTACAATTAACAAAATTGATTGACAGGTGTTCGGATAGAGTAATTTTATGACATATGTAAATATACTATCTGAATCGTTTGATGTTGTCTTGGGTTTAGAATTTCACATAGTTAAACTAATTGTGAAAAGATAATTATGTATAAAAAACTAAAGTTAAGGGAGTATAAATAGACTGATAACTGACAATATTATCTAATTTGGAAAAATAACATTTTAAATAAAATTTTACCACCGGTCATTTGATTTTTAATGTTTAATAAATAAATAAATAATTTTTTAATTTTTAATAAATAAATAAATTATGGTACATCATAAGCTGGTTCAGGATTCTAGAAACTTGATAGGTATTGATGTTTGATTAATATTATTTGAACGTGGGCGACCAGACGGGTATTTTTAATGTATGTATGAATTTAATTACAGCATTTACTTTTATCAAGTTTCTAGTTTTCATTTTCTTCATGATCACCTTTGAAATACATTGTATGGGAATCTGGGCTCTTTTCGGACTTAAAATTGTCAAAATCGCATTTATTGTCAATTTCAGATATATTGTGAACTTAATGTTGAAATGTGGAGAATGAATAAAATTCCCATCAAACTATAAAGCACAATGTAATAAAAATATCGATTTGATAATGGTATATTGATTTCTATTCGTGATTTAAATTTCTGCTAATCATTGATTAAACTAATCAAGCCTCGAACAACTGGGTCCTGAAGATCACAAATTAAACTATTCACCGACAAGTAACCTAGAGTAGAAGAAGTAATTAACAAGTAACTGTCTGAAGGGAGGTAACTCTCATGATAATAAGGAAATCTGATTTTTTCTTTTTAATTACAATAATAATAAAATAATTCAGGACACTTGTGTGTGGTATTATTATTTATACTCCCACAACTGCTAAAAATTATGGTTGCATGAACTTTAAGATAAATGTCAAAGTTAATAAAATCCAACTTAAAACACACCAAACGCGGCACACTCAGGAACCCAACAGCCAATAGATTTTACTGAGTGGGTGGATTCATATTCTTCTCCCTGCTGAAGAAAAAACAAGTTATGGTTGAATGTTTTAAATATATATATATATATGAAGAAGGAGTTATCAAGCTATTTTTTAATCTCTACATGATTTCTATGTGCTATTAATCTTTATGATGGTAGAGATGTAAGTGGACATGTATGAAAAATGGCATTAATTCTTAGCAGACTTCAAAAGGTGTATTATATATGACAGTTGTATATTAGCGGATCCAACATGTTTCCTGCAGGTGGGTGATTCAAATTTATCTTTTAATTTAATTGGATCAATATAATTTTGTCCATTTTGCAAAATTTTTTAAATCTTGGTAGAAAGGAATTCTAGCAGGTTTATCACCAAGAAAAGTGAATAAGTGAACTAGTAAGTAAGTGATGGGAATATTTTCATTTAAGGAGTACGCATACACCCATATGTTGAATTACAAATTAAAATTTAATAAATAAATTAACCTTTTGCAATCTATTGAAAATAATACAATTGATATAAAGGTGGGTGTCTGGATTATTAAGAAGTAATATGGTGAGAAATCCAGTCTAGTTGTAGCTTAGCACGCAATGGGGGATTATTTATTTTAATATCAAAGGGCAGTCTATTAGAAATATATCTATATATAAAAATTATTGGAAGTTGGGATAACAATTTATTTTAATAAAACAAGATGGAAACTTAAGAAAGATACTAGTACCGGTACGTAAAACAAATATCTCAGTTGGGATGAAGATTACTAGTAATTTATTTTAACAGAGCAAAATGAATACTAGGGAAGTCTTACAAAAAATATATATATTTAGGAATTGAGATGACAATTAATTTCAATAAAGACAGGTGGATACTATTAAGGGGTGTCGGATATGTCATAGGAATAATGGATACTATTTAAGGGTGTCGGATATGTCATAGGAAATATTGATACTATTTAGGGGTGTCGGATATGTCATAGGAAAATTGATTTTTGATCCATCTAAATTGCATCAAGAATTCCGTCTCAAATTATTGGTCTTAAGCAAAAAATCAGTGCAGGCAGGTAAATCATTATTTTAGACTTTCCTGAACTAAAATTTGGGAAATTTGAAATTTTATGATTTTTCAAATTCTTTAAAACATTTGAGAATTCGCCATCATGCAATCTGGACTGGCCATTGTTATTCATACTTGCATCGATAACGAAAAATAGAATATCATTTCTTAAAACACTCCATGCTTATAACATTCATGTTTAGTTTCATCAAAAATGTTCCGTTGCAGTGCAGAAACAGAATGTCAAAATTTGGTTACAGTTCTGTAAACGTATTTAATTTCATTTGTATTTATTTTTGCAGTATAGGAAATTTAGGCATATATGCATAGTTAAATTTTCACGTTTTTGAAAAATACGCACTATTACACAATAAGTATAATATAATTTTCGCTTGGTTTAATTTTCACGCAAAACTAACGACCACAAAATAAGCGGAAACTAGTACACCATGAAAATAAATATGTTTACAGTATGTTAATTAGGGTTCATACATACATTGGGACTCCAAATTTAAGGACTTTTTAGGGTCTTTTCAGGGTTTTATTTGCAAATTTAAGGCCTAATCAAAGGGACAGTTTTAGCAAAACAATATTTGTGCAAAGGCAATTAAATCAATAAAACAATTACTTACGTGTCCAGAGTAACAACACTTGAAGTGGAGGTTGAAGTTAGGGGTTTGGGAGGGCCAGGTACCTTTAAAATGTTCATTTCAATGCAACTTATTAATTAATTTATTTATTTATATATATCAGTCTATTCCCAACCACTTAATATCAAAATACAGACACCCAACTGGCCAAATTCAAGGGCTTCTTGGGGCCAAACTTGTTTTTAGGGTCTTTTTAGGGCAAACCTAACAATTTAAGGGCTTTTCCAGTACTGTATGAACCCTGTTAATCAAGGAACATCTTAGTTGAGACATTATGGTGAAACTGGGGCCAGGGTCATGAGCAAACTCTTTCTTGGTTACTGTAAACTCAACTGTTATTTTTTGTAATTCCGTTACACATAAGCAATTCCACTTTCTTAATTCAGACATGAAGAAATACTTAATCTGTGATTTTGTTTGCCAAATAAATTACCACTAAATAAAGGTAGTTTCCTCTGGGGAATTCTATGTCAAATTAAAAAAAAAATTACTGAAAAGTTCATTATGGCTTGATTAAACAATTTTAGGGTTTTAACTTGGAATTAAAAGTTTAAGTAGTGGGTACCTTCCTCACCTGGTGGTCAGTATTAAGAGGGTGGAGTATAGACTGGTTCACTTGGTGTCAAGATAATGTGGACTGGGGGAGTGGTATGCTTGTCTGCGACTTACCGACTGTAAGTTGACACCTAAAAGTAATTGCCCCGCGTGTGCACTAGTACAATGCAGACAATAAAACACTTGCATGCACATCTTGCACATACATGAACATAATAGCTTGTTCTGAGATAAATCTTTAGAGTTAAATAAACTTGATCTTGTCATGAATATCTGGAAAAATTGCTTATGTAATGACATTAAAACAACATTGCAAGCAACCAACTTATAAAAAGAATACCAACAATGGTAGGCTGCATTTCAACTCCACAAATTTTTAAAAATTGTAATTCTTTATTTCCGTCATTAGTGTATACTTCGTCTCTGCGAATTACCTGTGGACTAGGTAAACAAGAATTATATATCTAAAGGTATTTGACCCCGGATATAAACACAAAATGTCATGAGCTTTACCTCATTCACCTGATTGGTTCACTCACCTTTCACAAACAAGATGGACCTGATAGTCACACCGAACCTGATCGTTGAAATAAATGTATAATACATCAGAATTTTACATACAGAAAAGTTAATGTTCTGAATTAGAGATGAATATTTTTTATTCACGGAGATGATATTTTTTTATTTACGGAGATGAAATGCTAATTCGCAGAAATGAAGTGCACCGCAATGGTAATATTCAGTCTAATCACACTACCTTCAACAGAGTTCCATAGTAGATAATAGTAAATTATTTTGAAGAAATTGTTCTTATCAGTAGCATAGCTGTTAAAAAAAACCATGTAAACTGAATAGACATACCAAAAATGTTTCTTTTGGTGTTAAAAATCTTTTTTTTTCTTTCTTAGTAATTTTTTGACATGTACTTAATTTAGTGATTTTCACAATGATACAATAGCAATTATTTAAATCCATAACCAAATTAAATATATTCGTAGTTGACAAGGTGATCCACAAGTTTTCTGCTAATTCAACTCAACATGAATTTACCCAAATTATAATTTACTCTAAAATTTATGCACATTAAAATTAATATGTTTAGTACTGTACATGTAAATTAAACATCAAGTCTAAATAATGAATAATAATACTCAAGTCAAAATTTTATAAAAACAAAGTGTCATTTTAAGTTAAATTTAATTTCTAAATTCAAAATTTGGTAGATTCTGCAACATGTGATTTTTTTTCATTATAGATTTAAAACTTTGGGAGCCTCTCGGGCAAATTGGTTTAAAACTGCCAAGTGTCTTATGCTGCCTGGGATTGAAACCCGCTCTGGCAGGTCCTTGTCTAAATGATAATTCAAGCAAATATTATAAGAGATGTTCTGTGAAAATATTTTTGACAATCAACCTATGTTTCATTCCTCAGGTAGTCAAAATTGCCATATTGCAAGTTACTCATTTCTGAGAAATTTTTTTAAAACATATTTCAGCAAAGTCGAAAACTACTTTACAAAGGACTATATTTTCACAATTTTCTAGAAAATTTGCTACTAATGATTTTATATTTGTGGAAACTTTGGACAATAATAATTTTTTTATTGCTATTATTTTTTTTTTTTTCATACACATGTATATCCAGTGATTTTGTTTTCCTTAAAGAGTACTGTAACGAAAATTTTTTATTTCATATATTTGTTAAATACCATTTAAATATCACAATATCGAAAACCGCATCAAAATTGATGACCAAATAAGAAAGTTATAGCGTTTTGAAGGCCTTGAATTTGCCCTCTCTGGGTACCTGTAAGTGAAACGACCCATATCGAGGCTGATCCGTTTATGACGTCATTTAAGTAACCGTTGTAGTAACTAACCTAATAATGCTAATGTAGCGACGTATTATATAATGAATGTACAAAAAATTAACGACTCTGACGTTCATCTGTATATGTCATATGATTTCTCATTATTTTGGGAAAAAATAGACAACCTTAAAATTGATGAAATTGGCGTTTAGCTGTATTTATTCGATCCAGAAACAGAAAATGATACGATGTACTTTACTGAGTGGAGACCCAGAATTTCTGAATGTTAGCCCAGACATAACCAAATATATGCGTCGAGTATTATTTATCAAATATACAAAAATTAATTGTTACTTGTTAAAATTTTAAAATTAATTTTAATATTAAATGATATTGAACCTGCTACCGACATCCTGAAAATTTTCAACCCAACATCGAAACGTGGCACTGCAGTTGTTCACACTATTAAAGATTTTTACTAAGTTAACTTATTTACAAATGTTCAGTATCTTATGTAAATACATGTAATAGGGGGGTTTAACAATTTTATCTCCCTTGATTACTCTCTATGGTTAGAGGTAAGAAAGTGTACTGTCTGCAAGCCAGGGGGCATTCCCCTATTACCTACATAATGTGCTAGTATGAAACTTAGTATATATGTAATGCATATAAATGTATCTACATTATATTTTATTTTCTTAAACGATATACTTTTAATTGTTTCGTCTGAAAATAAATAAATAAATAAAAAATACATAAATAAATAAATAAATAAATAAATAAATAAATAAATAAGACTGAAAAGTAATCTTGACCCAATAAGCAGATAAGTACCCACAATGTAATTGAATAATGATTGATGCAAGGTTGAATTATAGTTTTTAAATAAATAAATAAATAAATAAATAAATAAATAAATTTTGAAACATGACCTTGAATGCAGCATCAATATACACTTTAAATATTTTAAATCTTTATTTTATTTTTTATTTTTATTTATTCTTTTTTTACTTTTTTTTTTCTTTTTTTTCATTGACACACAGTGTCATGTCTATCAATTAAATTTATTTATTTATTTATTTATTTAATTATTTATTTATTTATTTATTTATTTTGGAAAGTACCTTTATAAGGGAATGGTTGGTTACTTTAGTTAAAACGTTTGAAATAAATAGGGATTTTT
This sequence comes from Anadara kagoshimensis, assembly GCA_021292105.1. Taxonomy (NCBI): domain Eukaryota; kingdom Metazoa; phylum Mollusca; class Bivalvia; order Arcoida; family Arcidae; genus Anadara; species Anadara kagoshimensis. The sequence continues at coordinate 26,694,811 of CM037857.1, forward strand.
TTCTAAAAAATAATGAATCGTTTACCATTTCATATGCCATTTTTATGAAATCAAAATAAAAAAAAATTATGACAACCAAAAAAAAAAAACGGATAAAATTATTGAAACCATACAGATATTTAATGTTAAAGTTTATTATTTTTTATTCACATTCTAAATACTTTTACAATATTCTCTAACATCCATACATTTCATTTATCAGTTTATAAGTTTGATACTATCTTGTATATTGAATAAGTTTGATGAAGTTTGTGTAATTGATAAAAACGATACTTGTAAATTTTTAATGTTATCGATGGATGCTGACCATAAAGGGGTTCATTAGTCGTTTGTCGGTACGTGTCATGTATTGAGTCATCGGGTAATGTTGACAGGTGTGCGGAGGTATGTGAATTACGGATACTAATTAACGGATTAAGACTTCAACGCCATAATCTTGGTAATACATTACGGGATAAACCATTCATCAACGAGAAACTTTTTAATAAGCAGTAATGTAACATGTAGATATGAGGAGCATCATATTTCTTGGAACAAATAGTGGGTAAGGGAAAGAATAAAATGTAATTGTAATCGCCATAGGTACATCATAATTTTGGGTTCGTTTAATTAATCAAAATTAGTTAAATGTAATTCTGTCAAAGGCAATTATATACATAAGTTCTAGCTTCCACAAACTTGTATGTATTCAAGATTGTTTTTCTAGCTATAGACTGCCTATTAATAGTATCATATCTTTGTCCTTTTAGCAAACATAACCATTTTATTTTATTTTTAAAGTTTAAAATGCTAAACAAAATACATTAATTATACTTCTTTAATTTGGTTTATTCATTTTTATCATTTTAATTTTAACTGTTTTTTTTTTTAATTCTTGATAGTTTTAATTTCTAAAATATTAAAAAAATAACATATTTGACTTAAAGAAAATATAAATTTATTAGTAAGAAAAAGTTTTGTCAAATAATATATATATTTATTCATGAATGAATTTAAATATATCCCATTTACAGCAATGTTTAACCATTTAAAAGCGTTACCAGCCTTAGACCTTTATTACGACTGCCCCCTCGATTGCAAATCACGTTCAATCGCCTCCAATCTCGTAAGGTCACGGGCCTTGCGCATGCGTAATAAACAATGTTAAATCCTCTATTAAATAAATAAATAGATAAAATAAATAATAAAATAATAAAATAAATAAACAAATAAATAAATAAATAAATGTGATGTTGACAATTTACGAAAATTAATTGTCACTTGTTAAATTTTAAAATAGATTTAATTTTAATATCAAATCATACAGAACCTGCTACAGAAAGCACACCCTGCAAAATTTTCAACCAAACATCGGTGAAACGTGGCACCGGCTTCAAATACAACACAGACAGTCGTTCACGCAGTTAAATAATTTTTACCAAGTTAACTTATTGACAAAAGTTCAGTAATAATGCTATAATAAATAAATAAATAAATAAATAAATAAATAAATAAATAAATAAATAAATATTGACAATTTTAAGTCCGAAAAGACCCCAGATTTCCAAACAATGTATTTCAAAGGCCAAATTTTCCCGATCATGAAGAGAACGAAAACTAGAAACTTGATAAAAGTAAATACTGTAATTAAATTCATACATACATTTAAAATACCCGTCTGGTCGGCCGCGTTCAAATAATATTAATCAAACATCAAACCTATAAAGTTTCTACGATCCTGAACCGGCTTATGATGAATCATCATTCATTCATTCATTTTTATTATTTATTTATTTATTTATTTATTTATTTATTTATTTATTTATTAAAAATTTTAAAATTATTTATTTTTTATTAAACATTAAAGATTAAATGATCGGTGGTAAAATTTTATTTAAAATGTTATTTTCAAAATCAGATAATATTGTCAGTTATCAGTCTATTCATACTCCCGTAACTCTAGTTTTTCATACATAATTATCTTTTTACAATCAGTTTACCTATGTGAAATTCTAAATCCAAGACATTATCAAACGATTCAGGTAACATATTTACAGGTGTCATAAATTTACTCTATCCGAACACCTCTCATTAAATTTTGTTAATTGTAAGAACACATCCTGCTGATAAAGGTACGGGTCTCAATCTAAGGAATGCCTAATAAACAAACTTTTTATCAAGGTGGACTAATAATAATTTGCTTAATTATTGGTAGGTGTCAGTCGGATGTAAATTCCACTTCATCAAATGAATTTATCGTGAAATATAAAAAGAATTTTTAGCTAGTCCAGTATATAAGTAATGTAGATAAATAGTATTCTGTGGGGTCTGCTTACTTAAATGACGTCACTGCACGGGGTCCCCAAACTGGGCTTTTTGATTTGGATTAACGGGAGGTGTATTACAAAAGTGCCGATTTATTTTACCAAAACAGTTAAACCCTCAGCGGGCCATATTTAACATAACCATGATTACATATTTGTAAAAAAATATTTTAGTTATGGTGTTTCAGAGGATTTTCTTTTTGAAAATGACCCCCCCCCCCCCCCCCCCCCCATGAAAAAAAATCCTTGATTGAACACTGTATAAGAAAATGAAGAACAATAGCAGACACAAGTTAAACAGTATGATCTAATATATCTCATCTAATATATCCCTGAAGACAACAAAGGCAGGTTATTGTGGTAATATCTACTCCCACACAAGCAGCTGACACCAAAACAAAATGTTAGCTTATTAACCGAGATCATGTACAATAAAGTTGGCCTTGGCTTCCTAAAAAGGAAATATAGACAATTCCTGCTAAATTAAACATGTACTTTGGAAATTAGTAGGCTTGGTTGAAAAACCAAAGATGTGATTGCAGTGTGGGATTCAGTGGTTTTTTTTTTTTTTTTTTTTTTTTTTTTTTTTTTTTTTACATAAGTAATATCAAGCCGGTCAGTTTTGGAATGGTGGAGGAAAGTGGAACGCCCTTAGAAAATAATTTTCAGCATAAATCTGTTAATTAGCTCTATTAGACTGAGATCATGTAGAAGAATTGGTTTCCTCAAAGAAAATGTAGACATTTGCATCAAATTGGCAATTCAATAGGCTGGTAAACCAAACTTACTTACTGCATGCCCATTATGCCCTCTGGCATGTGGGGGTGGCTGGTAAACCAAGGAGTTGGTTAAAGTAGTAGGGTTGAATAATGGTCTTTCATTTTTTTCATACATATTGAGGCAGTCAAGTCTGGGATGGGGGAGAAAGCCCAAAAACCAAAAGAATACTGCCCACTTTCAGCAATGTAAGAGAACTGACAAACTTTCTTTCACAAGAACTCGCACAAGTAGCATTGGAATCTACTGTTTATTTAGCCTATTTCGGAGAAAGCAAGATAGCAAAATACTCTATAAATTTCAATACGACGGGTACGAATCAATGATTCTTTTATTTACATGAGCCGAGTCGTAACTGAAAATTTCTGTTTCGGTTCCATCCTTGCTTAATATATCATTTTATGCGACAAAATATATTCTGGGTGGGTGTTTACAATGGTAATCTTTTTTACGAAATGGCGGGGTTCTTTATGTTACGTAGTCATGACGAAAGAGTCGACTATTTACGTAGGTTAGTGCAGCTCAAGAACGGATTGATTTTTGCGTAACTGGGATGACCAAAATCGATTTAATAAAGTAATAATGTGAACTACCTTTCTGCATTTTCAAACTTTTGAAAATAATCGACGCAAATTCAAACTTTTAAACTCAACCCGACCTTTGAACTACCCTTCATTGTACCCCTTGCGAACCTACGTAAATAATAAATTCTTCTGTCATCATTACGTCACATGAAAGACTCTGCCATTTTGTCAAAATTTTTACCATTGTAAACACCCATCCAAAACACGTTTTGGTGCATTAAAGGAGTTATAATGCATGGATTAGATCGAAATAAGGATTATTAGCAACGACTCAACTCATGTAAGTTAATGATTCATTGATTTTTAACCGTGCCATTCAAATCTTGGAGATATTAGCGTTATTCCTTTCTCTCCAGCAGAGTAAACGGACAGTAGGCAGAAAGAGGCATTGTGAAAATCAAAGAACTTGACAAAAGTGAGATGGATGAAATAAGAATAACAGAATTCATGCAGCCAGGGCCAATGAAATTTTAACGGCTTTTCTATGACTTTTCCAGGAGATTTTCATCATTTGCCAGGATACCATTACGTTTGTGACAAGAAGGTCACATTAAGCACTAGTTTACATTCAGTTGTAAACTACAAGTCAGACGCAGAAACAGACAATTCAGATATCAGTTTTACGTCTTTGGGCTATATTTTGAATGAATTTTATCCCACCAAGTCATCAACAGGTTTTTTTTTAAAAGTTTTTATTAAAATTTAATGACTTTTCCGTGACACATTACAAAATTCTATGACTATTCAAGGCTAAAACTCAATTCCATGATTTTTCAAGACAGAGGTCAAATTCCATGATTTTTCAAGACAGAGGTCAAATTCATGACTTTTCAAGTTCTGAAGGAACCCTGAATAAGAACTTATCATGATCAACAGAATAAATCAGAAAGAGTGTTAAAACAAAGTCAATATGTATAAATAACAAAACAGTAGTAATGGTAAGGTGTCTCAGGTACTGCCACCTCCCCAATTTAAGTTGGAAAGAGTTCCTGATGTCCCTCAAAGTAAAACATTTAAAGTGTCGATGCCCCCCCCCCCCCCCAACACACACCTACTTCTATGACCCCCTCCCTAACACACACCTACTTCAAGTTGCCTATTCAAGTAGCTTAGTGGTAGAGTGCTCGCTTCATATGTGAGAAGCCAAAGGAATTTGCTTCATTCAAAACGAATCCAAGCCATGGATGGCCCAAAAAAATTATTTTGTGGCCAATGGTGTAAAGTTTACTATAACATAAGATTGAACACGGTATGCTTATATTTAATGGCTAAGTCAAGAATATAACACACAGTACTGGTGGGGCTTGAATCAATCACAGAGTTTCACAGAGTTGTGTCCCTATTTATCATGTTAATTAATCAAGTTAAACATCTTGTCCAGTCTTTTTCTTATACACTACTAAACAATACTGGACACATGATGGACAAGAGACTTTTCTGTTTCACTTTCGATGGTACTACTTAAATATTTTATGTCCTTTTAAATACTTTATCTTCATCATGTTCATTGCTTTTTTCACCAACAATTTCATTGTAAGGTACAAATCAATCTTGCTCCATCTAGCAGGGCTTTTGTTGTTATTTTATCTTTAAATGTGACAACAAAAAACAGCAAAATTGGAAAAAATCATTTTAAAACATTATAGAAGTGTAAACATGACAAATAAGTACAGGGACAGTTGAAAGTGGATCCTGAACCTCAACACTTAAAAGAAATCAAACCTGTTCAGATAAGCCAACAAGAACCTCAACCCTTATAATAAAACTTGTTGATAAGCTGAACTTGAACCTCAACACTTATACTGGTAATTAAAGTTGTTGAAAGTCGAACCTGAACCTCAGCAATTATCAGAACTTGAATCTCAACTGAACCTGAGCTACAACACTTATAAGAAATGAAACTTGTTGATAAGCCAAACTTGAACCTTAATGCTATTAAGAAGTAAAACTTGTTGATAAGCTGAACTGGAATCTCAACACTTATAAGAAATAAAACTTGTTGATAAACCAAACCTGAACCTCAACACTTATAAGAAATAAAACTTGTTGATAAACCAAACCTGAACCTCAACACTTATAAGAAATAAAGATTGTTTATAAAGATTTTTATCAATAAAATAAGCTACAGGTTTAAGACATTCTGTTGTATTAAATCATACGCACCGATCTTAGTACTACCATATTCTATTTATATATATGTACATGTATATGGATATTGATTTGAATCGGAAAATGCTGATGTTGTGACATTTACAAACAATATGACACATTGGCAGGGTATAGGCAAACAATACTGATTTTTCCGCTTGACCTTTAATTTAAACATTTATTACTGACCAGTGCATTTATTTAAAGGGAAACACAGGTGTTAATTTTGTGTATCTCATGGGAAACGTGAATTGTTTATGTATAAACTGCCACTCCTAACACTATACACATGTACATGACAGATTGTCCTATATGAATATTCCTAGTGAAAGGTCAAACGGACAGGTCAATGTTGTTTACCTATACAAAGGATATATCACAGGCCTTATTGTAATGATCAACAGAGCAACAACTGTACAATGGCTATTGACAAGGCACAATTTTTTTGGACTCTCAATATTATAATTCCAATGATAAAATATATATATTTTACAATGGCTATTGGCTTCCATTTCTCCTTCTGGTTAATTGTATTGGTCCAATAGTTCAGTAAACAGAATATCAAGTTAAAAATTCAATGTATTCCACCATTTGATTTTTATAGCCTAGCTGTTTTGCGTCTGAATCAACAATGGGTAGAACTAGGGAGAGATCATATTCTGACAGCCTGGGCGATTTAGGTACCACAAGATAAAAGTATATCAACTAAATCCTTGGTTTTAAAGTTCAAATTTTCTGAAATAGAATCAATGCCATTTAAATGTATAGACCAGCATACCACAATCCTACTAAACTTGCTATAATGTTACAGGAGTTGCCTCCCTTTAACCATCTCTTAAAATATGGAAAAATATTAGATTTTTCACATAATCTCTTTAATGAACTTAATAATTGTTACTAAATTATATTAATTTTATTTGTTTCCTGATCGATTTTTGACATGAGTTTATTGTTACTTTCATTTATTTACTATTTTTGTATTTATTTTTTGGGTTTTTTTTTTTTTTTTTTTTTTTTGTTTAGCTTTTTTTTTTTTTTAATTTATTAACAATAGTACAAATACAATCAATAATGTAATTTATGGGGAAAAAACTTAGCCAATAATGCACATATAAATCAAACAAATTTAAATGAATAATAATTACATGTACTCTTATATGAAAATTTTATAATATACATTTTTTTCTAATCAATGCAATAATAAGTTGAGGCCGACCGTCTGAGAGGAAAGGGGTGAGAAACAAATAGTGAAAATAAGCATGGTGTTTATCATAAAACCTTAAGGTTTTTAATTGTGAATGTGACCAATACCATCCAAAATAGTCCAACCAAGAGCTCCTGACATTAGTCAATCTTATCTGGTAGAGTATTCTCTCCAGGCTGTGGTGGCCTAATGGATCTATCTACAAATCAAGGGTCTCTCACCACTGTGAGTTCGAGTCCTGCTTAAACCACAATTGGATAAGTGAATTTTCCTTGCCGTTCCCCTTTACTGGTTCACCTGGTGTCAGTATAATGTGACTGAGGGAGTGGTATGCTTGTCTGTGGCATACTGACTTGGTGAGCTAGCACCTTAAAGTTGCCCCGAGTGTGCTGGTACCAGGCAGACCATAAAACACACTTGCACTTTACATCCATACACAAACTTGTTCATAGATTAATCCATAGAGATTAATAAAAGTAGAATAGCTTAAAAATTGCTGATGTGACATTAAGCAACATTCAACAACAACAAAATCTTAGTATGCTGAATGATGAGGGTTTGAACCCAGGTTTGACAAAGAGTGTATAGTGATGTTTTTTTTCACCAAGCCTTCAAGTGTTTAGAAATGAAAGTATTGGAAGTTTTAAGGAAGAGGCTTTAAAAAGAGGTGCCCAGTGTCACAAAAAGACACCTAAACACTCCCCTAAGAGCACTGAAAATGAAAAATTTCTGACACTTTGCCTATAGCTGGTGACATCCCAATATAGGTGAGATATTCTTGACTGAGACATAAATATACAACCTCACACAATTAATCATATTTCTTTTGGCATCTTTAAACCTACATCATGTTTAAGTCATAGAAAACTATAAATGAGAAAGAATTAGAAATGCATATACTTTAAATTCAAGTAAGACTGAAAAGATAAACTAGCGTTGAGTTGAGTAATGGGGTTTTACGTTCCAGTTAAGAATATTTCACTTATACCAAGACATAACCACCTATAGGCTAAGGTGCAGACATTTTGCCTGTGTGTTGGGCTGATGACATAGAGCAGGGTTTTTTATTGTGTCACGCTGTCACACCTACTGTGACACACAGGACCTCATTTACTAGTATTTTAAGTTCACATCCAAAATAAACATGACTTTCATTTTGTAATGCTGAGTGCTTGGCGAAAGAACAGTCACAAGCCACATTCCAGATTTGGTGGTAGACCTGGTTGGTGGTCAAATCCACAACCTCATATTTTTGGAGCAAGCACTCTACTAACTGAGCTACCACAGTGGCTTAAAAGATGTACCAGAGTTGGTAAAACTATTACGTCAGGGCCAATGGCCCCTTCTTAATTGAATATCCAATATGGATGTGTGGACTACCTTGACTATGCCCGTGAAAATATGTTGGGTCACTGTTTGAAATATTTTTAACAGGAAGTCTGTTTTCTTTTCAGAGTCCAACAGAAACCGTCAAACCATGGAGTTCCCTCAGCTGGGATTTCAACAAGGTAAGAGCGAATTAAAAATAAATAATTCCTTATGACATAATTTGGAAAGGTGGGAGAGGGATGTGTAATGGGGGAAGATGGTAACATAATTGCTGTATTGCCGGCCATGCCCACAATGTTGCGACAAAGGCCGGCATGCTTAAGTTACACACCAAAAGAATGAAAACTCGGCCTGAATTGTGCCATTTAATGACGTCACTGACACTAGTACATCATTTGTTGCTTCGGCACTGTGATGGTGGCCAGTGTCGGAACATAAAAGGCTTGGCTGGCGATACGTCAATTGGCTGTGACAGATGTTGAGACTTAATATATGACTTGAAATGAATTTCTTTAGTTACCATAACTTAAGTTTTATTAGGAAAAACATGCTATAGGAAAAACAACATGGACCTGTCTGTTTGTCCTCGTAAGTGGGAGGTTGTGGGTTCGATCCCCAGCCGGGTCTGACCCAAGACTTGAAAGTGGGTAATGACTGTTCTTTCGCCAAGCACTCGGCATTAAGAAATGAAAGTCACCGTTCTTTCGGATGGGAACTTAAAATAAACGAGGTCCCGTGTCACGGTGGGCTTGGCACGCTAAAGAACCCTGCTGTATAATGCCATTAGCGCAATGCACAGGCAAAATTTCTGCACTTTCGCCTATAGCTGGCGACGTCTCGATATAAGTGAAATATTCTTGACTGGGACGTTAAACCCCATTACTCACTCACTCACTCTGTTTGACCTTTAATTGAAATATTTATTATTAATCAGACCATTTATGTATAGGGGACACAGATTAATGTTTATTTTGTCTGCATCATGGGAAATGCTTATTTCACAACATATCCACATGTATAGGTAAACAACATTGACCTTTCCGTTTGACTTTATATTAGGAATATTCATATAGGAGAGTCCATCCAATACATGGGTAGCGTTAGGTTTCGCAGTTAATACATATACACATTGCCCATGATTAGTGTTCACATCAGGTAGACGAAATATACATGCATGATCCCTATTACTTACATTTACCTGTCCATAATGAATAGGTTCATTCCCACTTAGCCAACATTTGAAATTTTGTACCTATAGGTAAGATTTTAAATGTTGGTTAAGTGGGAATTGGTGTTCGATGTAGGATTAGCAAAGACAATAGGTATTAATTACAGGTGAGGGTAAAGTCTGTTTCAGAAAATCAATAACAAAATTTCAAAATCTGAATAAAAATATGTCTTTGAATTAGTTGAGAATTATTTTACTGAAACTATATCAATAAAATTACTTGTTAGAAATTCACACATATTGGTTTTTTTTTTTTTTAATTTTTTTTTGATTTTGTGTATAAGGAGATGTTATAAATTTACTATTTTTCCACCATATAATCTAAAATTTCCTAAAAAAAATGTGGCAAAAGGAAAACTTAAATAAATATTTATGCTGCATTGTATGATATTTCAAAAGTCCATTAAAGGATTTGATCATGTCTATGGAGTTTCACGGTTGATATCTTTGAAAGTGGATTATTAAATAATTCCTCTGCTCATGAACCACATTAGACCCCCCTCCCCCTCTCTCTCTTGTTTGTTAAGAAGTTATGAAATTTTAGGTGGCGTTGGACATTTAAGTGAAAACATAGGACAAAAGAGTGAAAATAAACAGACGTTTGAGTGACGAAGTAATGGACATTTGAGCGAAAGTATTTTAACCCATTTGAACGAAATTCCAAATACATGTATATGGTAGACATTTGAGCAACATTTTTTCTTGTCCTCTTCTTTACGTTATGGATTTGGATGTAGGATTTTGAGTAGTGATAAAGTTTTTGAAAAAACACCACATTAAAATTTATAAAATTCATCAACAGTCTAGCACTACATTTTAAAACACTGTTAAAACTTGGTAAAATTTACAGGATAAAGTTTAATGTAAAATAACATATCTTTTCTAGTCTGATATTTATTTCCAGGACACATGTAAATCTGTTGCGATCGACTTGACTATTTGCAAATTCCTGATAAAATTCTCGCAAATATTCTGCTTTTTTCTCTCTGCCTTTCATACTGGAGCAGAAGTAGATTTAAACTTTTGCTCAAATGTCCATCGTAAAATACAGGCAATGTTTAAAATCTGTCGCTCAAATGTCTGCTATGAGTTTTTAAATTTTCGCTCAAATGTCCTGCGCCTGCTTTAGGTGCATGAATTCAAGTTTTTAGAGAAAAATAATCACAACAAATCTTTTATAATATTGAAGAAAGAATAATAATAATGAGATTTTATAACATCAATCGTTTCTGAGAAAAAACTGATCAGTTGTATTACTTTTTAATTGTTTAACATATTGAAACAGGCAAATGTGCATATTTCAATTAATGAAAAAATGAATTTAAAATGTTGCTTTAAAACTTGCAATTTACACAGAAATGAATTAATGGTTTCATACATACACATATAATGTTTTTGTTTATTGATATTTTGTAAGTTATTATTTCTCCTTGGTGTATGATATTTTTGTTCAGCGTTCAGTAAAGAAAAATTGTTAAAGATTTTTGAAACAAAGCGGAAAAAATATTAGAAATCTTAAAATAAATGAGATATTTTTAAGATTTCTAATATTTTTCCGCTTTGTTTCAAAAATCTTTAACAATTTTTGATATTTTTGTAAGTTATTATTTCTCCTTGGTGTATGATATTTTTGTTCAGCGTTCAGTAAAGAAAAATTGTTAAAGATTTTTGAAACAAAGCGGAAAAAATATTAGAAATCTTAAAATATAATGAGATGTCTAAATTGACCAAACCTCTAAAGACACATATATTTAATAAAAATATTTTTTATTTACTTCTTATATTTATTTTTTTTATTTGCAATGTTAACATTAACTTTATAATAAAATATTTAATTTTGACTAATTGTAGAATGACATTCTACCTAAAATATTTAGCACCACAAAACAATTTTGCTGAAAAAGACTATAGCAAAAACTTTCCAGGTGAAATCTTAAATGTTTATTTAACAATGTTGGCTAAGTGGGAATAGCAAATTTTAAAATGTTGGCTAAGTGGGAAGACATCAATGAATATTTAAATTAAAGGTCAAACGAACAGGTCAATGTTGTTTACCTATATAATCAATGGCTGAGGGTTTAAGACAGTAAGGATCGGAAATATTATTCAAAAATTAGGTACTTTAGGTTAAAGTTTGTGCATTGTGTATTTATTGAATGCAAATCCTAACATTAACCATGTATTGAGAGAATCCTCCTATATGAATATTACTAATGCTATGTTTCCATTCCTGGTAGCCAAAATCGCCATTGGCTACTTATTTCTGAGAGATTCTTTCAAAAAGTAACCTATTTTAGCAAATTTGTGGAAAAATACTTTAAAAAGGACTACCGGTATATTTTCACAAATTATGGAAATTTGGCTACTAAAAAAAAGTATAAACAGAAATGGATTACACTCAGTTATTTGTCTCTAAAAAATTTATTACTGAAAATATTTTATTTTTTCTTAATAAAATATATTTATAATCAACCGGCCTAATATGCACTTTAGGCTTCCATAATGTATAATTTGCTATAATCCAGCTTTACTGAGAAAAATTTCACAATTTCTGCAATGATGAAAAATTAACAAAGTCTATTTACTCCGCCTTTTTCCCATGTAAGGCATAATGATAGTTCATGACCTTTTTTTTTATCATATAACCAGTTTATTATGCAAGAAAGACTAATCAACCATGTGCTCTGCCCTGTATTAAGGCCAAACCAAATCAAGTTCTGTTTAATGTTATTTTACCATAATGCATTCTAAAGAAATTTCCACTATGATTCAGAGGGGAAAATGCTTATATGAGGAAGTAGAGGGAAGCTAGGTATGTATCTGGAATTTTTTTTTAATTCTCAGAAATATACAGAGATGTAAATTTATATACATGTATGTACATCTCAAACCTAATACTATCTTTTTACCCGTAGCTTAATTAAGCAATGGATTAAAAAACAATTAGTGATACGCTTATGGTTTTGTAAACAGTTAAAAATAAACATGTATAAATTGCATTCACTTCAAATGCAAGTCATTTTGCAATTTACTTGACAGTTGTTGGATCTATGTTACTCTCTCCATAACCTTATACACAGGTGTTTATTTTCCTTTGGCCTCATTTTGGTGTCATCAAGCTGTTGTCCAGTCTATAAGTCAATCACCTGTGACACCTTTTAAACTTTGAATGAAACTCATAGGAAAAAGGGTTGGGTTTGTCATAAGAGGTGGAGTCAAAAACTTAGATTTTTTCAGCTTGAACATTTTTGACAAAAATTTACACTATACAGAGGCAAAGTCTCAAATGATAAAAAACTCAAACCATTATGATAAATTAGGCCGAGTCTTGTTATATACACGGCCAAATTTCTGTTTCTCATCTTCAACTGGTTTTTGAGAAAAATCCATAAAAATGAGTGTAATCCATTTCTGATTATACTTTAATTATTTTAAATTTATGGAAACCTAGCTAATGAAAGGTCAAAGGGACAGGTCAATGCTGTTTACCTATAGCAAAATATGAAACAAATCTGTTGAATCTTTCAAGAGTTATTGGTGGTTTTAAGCCAATTATGGCAGAACAAGTCCAAAAAGGACAATTACTCTAGTAGTAAGTATTCAGTGTATTATGACGACTACCAGTACTTATTTTAATTTCCTTTTCATCAAGAAAAGCATACTGGTATGTTCAAAGTATTGATCAAATTCATTAAATCTTATTAAATGGAATTTACGCCAAGTATGGTCAGACAGACAGACAGACATAAAGATGAACAAACAGACATATATGGCAATTGCTATTTAATCCCTCAAAATCAATATTGATGGGTATAAATAAATACTGATGTAACAGTTTAAACAAGGCAGAAAGTTCTTTTAAATACACTATATTGATCAAATTCATTAAATCTGATTAAATGGAATTTAAACCAAATATGGACAGACAGACAGACAATCATAAAGACGGACAAACAGACAGACATGGCAACTGCTATTTAACTTCTCAAAATCTGAGTTTGGGATTTACAGTTGTGACTCAATGGCTAAAACAAGGTAGAAAGTACTCTAAATATATGAGTCTCTATATTTTCTAGTCAGAATAAAGAAGAGTTGAGTTGAGTAATGGTGTTTAATGTCCCAGTTAAGAATATTTCACTTATATCGAGACATAGTCAGCTATAGGCGAAGGTGCAGAAATTTTGCCTGTGTGTTGCGCTGATGGCATTATACAGCAGGGTTTTTTATTGTGCCATACCTACTGCGACACGGGACCTTGTTTATTTTAAGTTTTTACTTTCATTTGGTAATCTTGAGTGCTTGGCAAAAGAACAGTCACTACCCACTTTCAAGTCTAGGGTCAGACCTTGTAGAGGTCCGAACCCATGACCTCCCACGTACGGAGGGAGCACTCTACAAACTGAGCTACCACAGTGGTTGAAAAACTTAATGAATAATAGAATCTTACACCGGTAACAGGGTAAGACAGAGATATCTCAAACGAGGATGAATATTTTCCGGCCCAGAACAAGCTTTAGCGAGTTCTGGACATTGAAAATTGAGATATCTCTTAACCTGTTACTGGTGTGGGATTCTTTTTCTCACACATTTGTAAGTCCTCTCAACGATAAATCTAGAGCAGGTATATTACCACACGGGAAATTCAGCATGTAGCCTATCTCAACCCTAGGGTGAGACAAGGAAATCCCACATGGGTAAAAACATGGGATTTTCATGTCACAGGTGTGAGAAATATAATATATATGATCATTATTATTCATAAATTTCAATTAAGTTAAAAGCTTCAAAATTACACTTTAACCCATAAGATGGATATTTGTTGAATGCCATCTCTATTATTCCATGAATTGAAAATAATAATAGATTTATCTCCCTTTCACCAAATCACCAAATAATACGTCAAATAAAATCATGATGAATAAACCAAATCCTCTACAAATCATTGAGATAATCTCCCTTTCACCATATATTATAAAATTATTCAGATTATCTCCCTTTGACCATCTGCCTTCAAGCACTCTAGCAGTCAATATCCTTGGATAAACTTTATAAAAATAGAAGCATTTGACGTAATGGAGTTTATTGATTTGTTTCATCAGATAAGCGATATAACAAATGGATTTAGACAAGGATAATCGTAATGCACATTAAAAACACACAGCTGTTATTTATAGAATGTTATAAGTGAAGCAGTCTATAAATACGAAGGGATTAATCAAAAAATAGAAAATTAAAATCGAATGTTTTCTCTCCCAGGAGAATATATTAATGTTGTTGAGAACAACATCATACACCATTAAATTGTCAACAGCTATATATAGATAGTTTGGGGTATCATATTTATATTAAGATTTATATATGTATTGATTTTGTCATCAAATATAAAGTATTATTGTCATCAAAAATATAATATTTTATGGCTGTCCTTTAAATTTTTTTTTGATCAATCGATTGAATGGGGTTTTATGTCCCTGTCATGAATATTTCACTTATATTGAGACATCACGAGCTATAAGTGAAGTAGCAGAAATTTTGACCTTTTCAGTGTACTCAGGGCAATATGCCTGTCATGATATGGGGTATCGGTTTTTAAGGCCTTTTGTAAAGGACCCAATACAATAAATTTCAGGCTTACTTTTCCATCAAAATCACATCACTTAAATCAAGATGTTACCATCTGAACATGTAAATAAAATTTTCTGCCAATGCACCAATGACAAAGAGCAGTTTCACATACATCAAGATGTCTCCAGCTGAACATGTAAATAAAAATTTCTGCCGATGCACTAATGGCAAAGAGCAGTATTACTTACATCAAGATGTCTCCAGCTGAACATGTAAATGAAAATTTTGGCCAATGCACTAGCGGCAAAGAGCAGTATTACTTACATCAAGATGTTGCCAGCTGAACATGTTAATGAAAACTTCTGCCAATGCACTAATGGTAAAGAGCGGTATCACTTACATCAAGATGTCGCCAGCTGAACATGTAAATGAAAATTTCTGCCAATGCACTAATGGCAAAGAGCAGTATCACTTACATCAAGATGTCGCCAGCTGAACATGTAAATGAAAATTTCTGCCAATGCACTAATGGCAAAGAGCAGTATCACTTACATCAAGATGTCGCCAGCTGAACATGTAAATGAAAATTTCGGCCAATGCACTAGCGGCAAAGAGCAGTATTACTTACATCAAGATGTTGCCAGCTGAACATGTAAATGAAAATTTCGGCCAATGTACTAGCGGCAAAGAGCAGTATCACTTACATCAAGATGTCGCCAGCTGAACATGTAAATGAAAATTTCGGCCAATGCACTAATGGCAAAGAGCAGTATCACTTACATCAAGATGTCGCCAGCTGAACATGTAAATGAAAATTTCTGCCAATGCACTAATGGCAAAGAGCAGTATCACTTACATCAAGATGTCTCCAGCTGAACATGTAAATGAAAATTTCAGCCAATGCACTAGCGGCAAAGAGCAGTATCACTTACATCAAGATGTCACCAGCTGAACATGTAAATGAAAATTTCTGCCAATGCACTAATGGCAAAGAGCAGTATTACTTACATCAAGATGTCACCAGCTGAACATGTAAATGAAAATTTCGGCCAATGCACTAGCGGCAAAGAGCAGTATTACTTACATCAAGATGTCGCCAGCTGAACATGTAAATGAAAATTTCGGCCAATGCACTAATGGCAAAGAGCAGTATCACTTACATCAAGATGTCGCCAGCTGAACATGTAAATGAAAATTTCGGCCAATGCACTAGCGGCAAAGAGCAGTATCACTTACATCAAGATGTCGCCAGCTGAACATGTAAATGAAAATTTCGGCCAATGCACTAGCGGCAAAGAGCAGTATTACTTACATCAAGATGTCGCCAGCTGAATATGTAAATGAAAATTTCTGCCAAAGCACTAATGGTAAAAACGGGAGTTTCATGAGAGATCTTTTTCCATATCTTACTACATTTTGTAAAGCTTAAATAAACTATCAGTGAAGCTGACCTATACCTTCTACATTGGGTTTGTCATTGGGTCCAGACAAAAAATTTTGTCTAGCATTCACAATATTATGATTCCCGCCTAATCTGCAAAATGAAACTGATAATACTAAAAATGGCAGGTCCACATGTTCTAAATTCACAGATAATAACTGTGCATAATTTAAGAAATAATTGAATCATGCAAAATTGACTAAGCCTCTGAATTGACAGTCCTTGAAGTAAAAGACAAACTAAAGTGGGCAGCAAGTATGGAGTAATACGTATTACAAAAACATATTTACAAAATATAAACTTTGCAAAAGTAAGGGCAAATTTACTCCAAATCCAAACAAGTAGCAGACAACTTTAGTCGCTTGCTGGTTTTTTTAAACAACTGGGACATTTTTAACATCAACAGACAGACAACTAAATGTTTCTAGTATATTAGTCTACAGTAAAACATGTTTATAATGAAGCCCTAGGGACTCAATTTTTAACTTCGTTATAAAGAAACTTCGTTATATTGTTATATATAGACTTTTTTTTTATTTATTTATTTATATCATTTCACAACAACACATAAACAATACGACATAAAATACATGATATACAATTAAGCCAAATTTAAATTGTAAATATAACACCAGTACAGGCAGCCCAGTGTCTATGTTATCAAAACACTGGACTTCTTATACCCGTGATCATGACCTTGTACATTAATAGTTAACGATGACAAACTGGTTTAAGATAGGTCACCAAGCACACATACTTATATATAGACTTATATAGAGGCGGTTAGGCTAAAAAACTGACTATGATCTATCCATGTATTCATTTTAAGCGTGTTCGCTATATTCGTGTTTTACTGTATTACTTTTGTGTGACAAAATGGAAAGTGGGGGGTGGGGGGGGGGGAGGAGGGTCGGGGGGGAGGGGTAGTTATGTAATGGATAATTGGCCTAGCCAGTATCCTAGATATTTTTTCTTTACACATTTTTGTCAATTTTGAAGCTGAAGCCTAAAATCTTCAGATATTACTCCCTTGTGTACCTTTCACTCATTAAATTCATTTAATTCCTGTACAAAAAATTGTTCTTCACCAAAATGCTCAAAATAGCTTGATTCATTTAATTCCTGTACAAAAAATTGTTCTTCACCAAAATGCTCAAAATAGCTTGATTCATTTAATTCCTGTACAAAAAATTGTTCTTAACCAAAATGCTCAAAATAGCTTGATTTATTTAATTCCTGTACAAAAAATTGTTCTTCACCAAAATGCTCAAAAAAGCTTGATTCCATCATTTATTGTTTTTTTCTGTCAAAATTAGAATTTTGGTGGAAGGTACAAAAAAGGAGTTATATCAAACCTTCGTAAGAAAAAAAATTACAGTTGGTATAAACACAACGCCATATTAAGACTGTAATAAAACACTCCTTTGACATTCAGGAATGGTGTCCAATTTCCACCCCAAAATATTTAATTTGGCTATACTAAGAGCTCTGAAACTGCATAGGGACAGCCTGTTTTACACATACATATGTACATACATGCATTTACACACCTGCATATACACACATACAGTCAAACTTATCTGTAATGCCCACCCACAGGAACCATTAAAAGTGGTCTTTATGGGCAAGTAACATTAATATAAAAACCAAATATGGGATAAAATTTTTGTGGTGTTTAAAAGCAGGTGGCTCTTATATAGAGTTGGCCTTAAAGGCAAGTTGGACTGTGTGCACATACACACAGACACACACACAAAATGCACACACACACACACACATTCTGAGACTATGTTGAGACTTATTGATATTTTGTTTAAAAATAGCATTATCAGAAAATCAAAACAATATTTTTTTAATTTTCAACAATCACCAATTACAAAAAAACTATTTAAAAAAATTATGTTTAGATTCCTAATCTATGGTATCAACCTTTATTTCATTTTTGTAGTGGGTGGTGGTGATAAAAGATTTGCACTCGACAGCATGACATACAATTTACACTGATGATTATGACGTCATACGGCCATTATCTGTCTTATACTCCTACACCTTTAATAAAAATTTCGATAAAAAAGAAAAATTGATCCGTAAAATCTAGTTTATCTGTACTCTTCCTGTTTAACGGAGAACCGATCAACTTTTCCGATTGACATTATAAATTCATGTCACATGTAGGCAATATATCATAAATTCATATTGTAATTCATATAAACAAAGGATTTTATATTGATTGTAAAGCTAGCTACCTTAATTACCTATACAGGTAAAAATTACAGGTAAAATTTACAGGTAGTAGGATATATTTATACATACAAAATATATAAGTATATAAAAGTGGAGTAAGAGTGGAGAGTTACTTCCCTAGTCAAGATTCTTTTAGTTATATCAAGGCAATTTTGGAATAGTGGAGGTAACATGAGTATCCAGAGAATGCCAAGTGCCAAGAGGAAACCGGAGTGTCTAGAGAAAACTACCATCTTTTGGCAAATGAACTGAGTTGAGTTGAGTAATGGTGTTTAACATCCCAGTCAAGAATATTTCACTTATATAGACAGGTTGCCAGCTATAGGCGAAGGTGCATAAATTTTGCCTGTGAGTTGCGCTGATGGCATTATATAGCAGGGTTCTTTAGCATGCCAAGCTCACCATGACAAGGGACCTCGTTTATTTTAAGTTCCCATCCGAAAGAACTGTGATATTCATTTTGTAATGCCGAGTGTTTGGCGAAAGAACAGTTACTACCCACTTTCAAGTCTTGGGTCAGACCCGGCCGGGGATTGAACCAACAACCTCCCTCTTACGGAGCAAGCACTCTTCCAACTGAGCTACCACAGTGGTACTTGGCAAATGAACTTTCTCACATTAGAAGCTGTCCCAAGTGGGATTCCTACAACTTTCTCACATTAGAAGCTGTCCCAAGTGAGATTCCTACAATTTTTTCACATTAGAAGCTGTCCCAAGTGGGATTCCTACCTAGGTAATGAGAGGGGCTGAGATCCTTTAGTACATGCTTTAGACAACTTGATCACAGACGTCCACTTATATATTGATAAGTTTTCATTTCAATAGCTAATGAGATTGTGCAATATTTTAACATTTTTTAATCAATAATTCTTTTGAATTTGTCTAAATACAAAGTTTTCAGCTCTGAAATTCATTCAGTTTGGTACAAAAATACCCTAAACCAAGTAACTATATAGTAAAACACTTGTTTGTTAATCCTGGTAAATTGCATTTCGGCAATATTTTATAGTCATGTTTTCATTTTCGCAATTTTTTTCCAACAAAATGGCTTTAAATTACAAAACCACAATTAATGAAGTTTTTTACTGTTTTCATTTTACCAAAATCATGATTTAATTGTATTGAAGACTTTTTAAAAGCTTATCAATTGTAAAGTTAAGAATATACTTAATTTACTCTACTTTTTATCCTTTAATAAGTCAGCATTGTCTTGTACGAGTGTATTAGGTGTATTTTAATTACACTGTGGTGCAATGTCAGCCAGATTACACAAGGCTACTCAAATGTAACCATGACTGACAGTGTGTATTATGTATATGTCTGCTTTGTACTAGCACAAACTTGGGGCTACTTTAAGGAGCTAACCTCACTGAGACAGCACTTGCAGAGGCCGACTGCCCCACTTGTCCATTATCCTGACAGCGGGTTAGTCACCAGCAATGTGAAATGAGGTATTTTGTTTGAGGTCACAACATGTCCCAATCAGGATTCTAACCCACAACCCTTGCTTCTTGAGTCGTGCTCTACCAACTAAGCTAACTGCTTTCATGTTAGATCCTTGTCTATATACATGTATTTGGAAAGGCCAATTTAAAAATTATTTTAATGAAGACTGACTGACAAATGTACTCTAGCATAGAACCAATCCTCAATAAACATGCACTTAGGCCAAACAAAAAAAACATGTTTCAGGTTTTACTCTGAAAAAAACTTAGGTTGGTAGACATTTTACTTTTTTATGAAATATTTCGGTCAAAGGCAACACAAATATTTTTTAAAACTGAGAGGATAGATGACTAGTAGCACAGAAATATTAAAAACGAAAAAATAATACAAAATCTACTAACACTAGCTCATGTAAATGTAAAAATGTATGCTTACTTGTTATCTTTATCATTGTTGTGTTGCTGCATGTCTTTTTTTCCCAAATACATTCTTTTTGTATATTACAGAGATTATACATGAAATTGTTCAAAATGGTGAATAAAAAAATTAGGATTGGTTTAACTTACTAATTAAATTAGAGTAAGTAGGTCAGAAAGCCGGAAACACCCCCACCCTTTTTTTGGCTTTAAATGTAAGAACCGTTTTCATGGAATTCAAACAGTGTTACTGACCAGTTGTCCAGCATGGAACCAAACCCTCTAGTTAACAAAGTGATATAAACAAGTCTACACAGTAATCAATCAAACTATCCTTACTACAGTAACTAAGAGACAGAATAAGTGTTAATTGATGGTTTTAAGTGTGTTGACATGTTGAAAAATTTTACAAAGGTGGGCAGGCAAAACTGTCCTAGATCAATGCATGCTGGTTGCCATTGCAAAGGTATAAATTTATAGCTGGTGACATCTCAATATCAGTGAAATAATTTTGACTAGGTGTAACTAAGAGATACAGTTCTAATTATGTGTTGATATGCTGAACAATTTCAAAAATTAAGGTAGGCAGGAAAAAAAAAACCTAAATGCATGCTTGTTGCCATTGCAAAGGTATAAATTTATAGCTGGTGACATCTCAATATCAGTGAAATAATTTGACTTGGTGTAACTAAGCAATGCTGTTACAGTTCTATTTGTGTGTTGACATGCTGAATTATTTAAAAAGCTTGGCAGGAACTGCTCATATAAAATAATAGTTATAATGACATCTCGATATAAGTGAAATAATCTTGACTAGATGTAAAACATCATTCCATCCAACCATTTGCCTTAAGGTACTTGATAAACATTTTACCAAGGTACAGACATAAGACATATTGTGTCTGAGTTAGACTTTCCAGGGAACACTTTCATTTGAAAAAAAAAAGTTGGGACTCGTAAAATTATTGTCCACCGAGACATGATATGACAGATAATGCACTAAGACAGTGCACTTAGTTATGATACCTGAGACGGGTACCTCCAAAAAGGCACCCAGACATGATACCACGGAAGGTGAATCTAGACATCAAGTCCTTGCACCGAGACATGGTACTTTAGACAGTGCATTGTGGCATGTACCTCAGACAGTGCATTGAGGCATAATACCTCAGACAGTGCATTAAGACATGGTAACATAAAAGGTGCACTTATGGTACCTTGGAAAGTGCTCTATAATATGGTACCTAAGACAGTGCACACTATGGTACTAAAAGGTGCATCGAAACAAGAAAACTCTGACATTAAGCACCAAGAAATGATACCTTATACAGAGAACTGTGAATGGTGTACATTACATATAGATTGCTGTCACATCTCTCTTTCAGGTTCTGGGTCCAATAAGTGTCATTTGATGATATTTTACGGAAAAATCTAGCGGTCAAAACAAACAATTTTGTACTTTATTTAAAATATAGGTATTGAAGCAGGGAACGGGCCCTATTTTCAGCCCCAAGTAGATTTGCAGCCAAGATGGGGCAATGAGACACATACATTTAACAGGGATCTATGAAACACTCTAAACTGTTTTAAATGCCAAGGGTATTATTTTTTAAAACAAAATTAAACAAGATATCTATAGTTTCTGACTAAACTCCAATCTAAAATGCTAACAAATCTACACTTTTCATTTTCATTACGTCCACGGCAATTCACATGATGACATAATAAACACTACTGCTATTTTAGCTAAATTAAAGTATAACATAAAAACCCAGTATAAAAGAGCTCCCAGAGACGCATAAAGTCTATATTCACACATAACAGTAAATAATGTTTCAAATAGAGTGGTACTATTACCATATTTTATCAGGATGACTTTAAAGCTGCAGAATGGATATTGATTTGTCGTCAGAACGTTTAGTTACATAATACAAACAGATAAGCTCGTCTTTTATAACATTTTATGTAAATATTAAACCATTATGGGAAATTTACGTCATTGATGACTCCATTAGTGCATTAATTTACGATTTTTAATCCAAAACTTTTTCCATTATGTATAAAATTTATGAAACAAAAATTGCAATTTATGAAACAAAAATTTCAATTTATGAAACAAAAATTCCAAATTATGAAACAAAAGTTCCAATTTAGGAAAAAAAGATCCAATTTATGAAACAAAAATTCCAATTTATGGAACAAAAATTCCAAATTATGAAACAAAATTTCCAATTTATGAAACAGATTTAGTGAAGGTTACATGTCCTTGTAACATTAACTGGAATTGATTGACTGAATGTTGTTTTACATCACATCAGCGGTTTCCAGCTAATGAGGGCGAGACCATTTTTGTGACTTAATTATCGTAGTACTATAATCACCAAGATTATTCTAAACACAAGTTCATGTACTACAGGAGTTTTGTGCTAGTGTTTCTGATCTGTGATCTGCTTTCAGTGGTTTTAATAAAGCCAGTATTAGGTGAAAAAAGTTGCAAGGGTTCAAAATCATGCCTTGTAATGGAAGGCCCAGGACACCTTAGCTTTGTGTTTGGCAGGTCCTACATTCAGTTTTAAAAGTCTAATTTCATTTGCAATTATGATATCACAGAATTATCTGCAAAATGGGGTCCTTATGATTAAAAAAAGACAAGTCCATGGAACTTTTTTAGTTTAAATATCAAAAGTCACAATGTAAAATTAAAAGGTCCTGGATCTGAGACTTGGAAAATTTTGAACCCCTGAAGTTGGAAGTTTGCAACTTCAGTGACTAGGTAGGGAAGTGGTCCTAGGCCATTCAGCACATTGCCAATGGACAAGGCCAGTTAAATGACAAAACCTTACATGACTCATATATAAAAAATGGCCCATTACTATTCTAAAAAATGTATGAAAAACTACAAAATGGTCAATAGTGAAATTTTCCTTCCCAATCACTGCAACTTGTTTGGATTTGGATTCAGTTTGTCTTCTTTTTCTCATTAAGTTTACATTTTATAAATATATGTTTTGCAATACATATTACAATGTACTCCTGCATACTTGCTGCCTTTTTTGGAAATTTGTCTTCTACTTTAAAATTTACTGAAAGGTCTGGCATTGTACTATTGTGCACTTATCTTGGTCAAATAAGATCACTGATATATTTTTCTTGCACCCCAGATAGAAAAATTCCATAAAAAGAGAGGTGCAAGATATCTCCATCTTGTACCCCCCTGTACAAGATAGCCTACACACAGTTTTTCCTGCGAAATTTTATCAACAAAATCAGAGGTGTATTAATAAGTTGAAATGGATTTTCAATTGAAAACTTGTACTTTCTGGTGCAAGAAATAGAATCAATCACTACTTGTAGTGCCAGATAAGGAAATCTCAACCCTCGTTCTAATATATTTGGTCCAGAACTCAGCAAGCTTTGTTCTGGACCAAATATATTAGAACTCAAGTTGAGATTTCGCTATCTGGCACCACAAGTTGTGATAGACTTTATTAGTCTGTTACGTCACAGATCTATAAACACTGCTACAACTCAGTCCATTCTACTAGTAATAAGCCAATCAATAAAGGCCTATGCTACAAGGAAAGACTTTCTATTTGCTGTCAACTAGAGCCAAATCCTCAGCAGTGAGACACATTGGTTGGTTGGTTGGTTGGTTGGTTTGTTGGTTGGTTGAATGTTGCTTAACATCTCATCAGCAATTTTTCAGCTATTAGGGATGAACTTAGTTACTTTTGCTGACTACATTCATTGATTGATTTTTTAAATTGGGGTTTATGTCGAAATCAAGAATATTTATATCGAAACATCACCAGCTTTAAATGATGTGGCAGAAATTTTTACCTTTGCAGTGCACTCAGAAGGGTTCTTTAACCTGCCATGCCTGTCATGACACAGTTCATTGGTTTTTTAGGTATCTTCAAAGGACCCTGCGACTTTTATTTCTAAATGCAGAGTGTTTGGCAAAAGACACACAGTCACAACCTATTTTCAAGTCTTGAACAGACCCTGCCCAGTTTCAAAATCATGACCTCCACCATATGAAGCAAGCATTTTTCCAAATGAGCTACCATAGTCATTTTCACTGACTATAACAGATAGCAGAAAGTCTTAAGAGTCCCTTAAAGGGACTGAAGATTTTTAGGCCCCTCATATACAAGTAATTTACTAATACATGTATAACATATACAATCGTATATATGAGGTTGAGAAGTAAACAATGATCTTATTATGAAAGAAAATATGTAGGTACTTGACTTTTGTAGGTTATTTATATGATCATGATGATGTAAATAGAAAACTGAACACATTAGGTTAAAGAAAAACCTATCTAAATTGTACTACAGTGGAAGCTGTGAAAACTGAACACCCAGTAAATTAAAATCCAGTCTAAACATAGTACAAACTTGAAAATCCAACATCTAACAAACCAAAACCTGCCTTAATTGAACTACAGTGGAACCAGTGAAAACTGAACACCCGCTAAACTAAAATAAACTAAAAAATAAAACGTATTTGTTGTGGAAACCAGAAATCCAACATCTTAAAAACAAAACCTGTCTAAATTTAACTACAGTGGAACCTGTGAAAACTGAACACCCAGTAAATTAAAATCCAGTCTAAACATAGTACAAACTTGAAAATCCAACATCTAACAAACCAAAACCTGCCTAAATTTGACTACAGTCGATTCTGTGAAAACTGAACATCCAGTAAAAAACCTGTCTAAATTTGACCAAAAAGAAATCTTTGAAAACCAAACACCCATTAAATTGAAACATGTCTTCACTGTACTGAATTAGAACCTGGGAAAACCAAACCCTTTTTAACCCCAAAACCTTTATATTCAAACACAGATGGACTCTATGCAAACTGTAAAGTCTTTGTAAAACTTCCATTTCAGAACCCCCCCTCTCACACACACACACACGCACACCATGAGCACACACATACAAACATCAAATTCTATGAATTTTTTTTTAAAAATTATACATCTTTTACTGATAGATTCAAAATGAGTCTAGTTCATCATTTTAGGCTATTTAAGTCAAACTCTAAATTCAGGTACTATAAAAGTCCTTCGGACATTTTTACCCTTATTGAATTCTCCAATAAAAACTTGTACAGACATTACACAAGTATATATAAACACAATGTAATAGAAATAAAAATCAATACACGACTTTATTTAAACACAACAATGAAGCAAGAACTACTTAATAAACCAGTCTCATATAAATAACAAAATAAATGCGTAACTGTCGCATCAATTAATTTAAATCTGCTGCGTATGATGGGAACATTGGAATGGAGAATTTATTTTAGGTAACCTCATTAATAATGAATAAAATAATCCCCAGTTAAACAATACAAAATTAGCGACAAGCATGGATATTTTTATATGCCCGGAGGACATTCCCTCGTTGGCATATCGCCTGTTACACAGAAATAGATCTATTATAATGTCCCTCACCAATAAGAGAAGGCTATATAATATAAGAATTGATGTCTTATATGTACAGTACATATTGAGCAATAAATAAAGTATCTTATTTTTGACCTATATATATATATATACATAGGTTTATTAACTTATTATTCACAATATACCTGTGGGATATGTCATATAAAGTATCTTAAGTCTGTTTCATTGGATGACACATCATCCCCTGTTAAATGTAGCCGGAAAATCATTATATATTGACAATGTTAATACCAGTCTAAATCTGGAATAATGCCCTCTACTTTGGTATTGATAATATTACAAGTCGAAACCTGGAATATTGCCTTCTACTTTTTGCATTGTTAATACATGTATTACAAGTCGAAATCTGGAAATTATTGCCCTCTACTTAGTATTGGTAATGTATTACCAGTCCAAATCTGAAATATTGCCTTCTACTTTTTGCATTGTTAATACATGTATTACAAGTCGAAATCTGGAAATTATTGCCCTCTACTTAGTATTGGTAATGTATTACCAGTCCAAATCTGGAATATTGCCCTATTGGCAATACTACCAGTCCAAATCTGGAATATTGCCCTCTATTTTTTGCATTGATAATGCAGGTAGTACAAGTCAAAATCTGGAAATTATTGCCCTCTACTTAGTATCGGTAATGTATTACCAGTACAAGTCTGGAATATTGCCCTATTGGCAATATTACCAGTCCAAATCTGGAATATTGCCCTCTACTTTGGGCAAATTTGGAAACTGAATATTGGTGCCCTGTATTTTCGTAATGGTAATATTACCAGTCTAAATCTGGAATATTGCCCTATTGGTAATAATACAAGTCCATATCTGGAATATTGCCCTCAACACTGATAATGTTACCAGTCCAAATCTTGAATACTGCCCTCTTACATTTTATAATGATATCAGTCCAAATCTGGAATATTGCCTTTTATATACTCAACCACAGCATTACGGTAAAAGTCAAAAGCCGGATTAATTTATATAAGAGATGTATTTTTAACTTGATCAATAAGCCAGCATTTGTGATTACATTGGATTAAATTGGATTAAAATGATTATTAATTAACTGAAATAGGATTTTGTTGAGAAAATTCAATGGAAATTAGTCAACTTAGCGGGAATGCTTGAAATGGAAAAAATAAAATAGTACTGTATTATTAACTGTATTATAATCAAAAGACTTAGGCTTATACTATAATGAGAAACTTTTTGTACTTGTTTTACTTCTATGTCAGCCCTCAATTTTGTCTACTAAAATGGTGGCCAAATCAACCTGGAATTGTGTCTGGAGACCTAAAATTTGTAAATGGTGGCCGCCTTGTCCACTTTAAATTTGAACTGTTGTTACCAGAGAACAGATATTATTTCTGTATTACAGAATTTTCATGATACTGTACTTTACATCATCATTATTGTTATTAATTACACTGATGTACGTAAGTGATTGTAAGTCAATTTTAAAAATGTGCATTTTTGTTCTACATATCTAAAAAATGCATTATTTTTCCTTCATTTGGAAGAGAAGGTTGCCTTTCCACTGGTCACATGAAAATTTAAATTAGTGGCCATCTGGCCACTTAGTTTTGAAACCCACTTTGAGGGCTGTATGTAAATTTAACTTCAGCAACTTACTTCACTTATCTTACTTTGTGCAGTCTGTTTCAGTCACTTTTTTAGTTGCAAGCATCTTCTGTAGCAGCCATAAGTTGCCTACTGCTACTCTTTTTTGTACTCTACAAATGTGCCTTTAGCATGCACTGAGACACTGGACCTCAGTTTTGAGTCTCATCCCAAAGATTATTCTAGTAAATTAAAAATGCACTTTTTTACAGCTCTAGTATGGGGAGAAGATGAAAATCATCTCTGAAAATTTCCAATTTCCAAGTGAAGTTTAAACCCACAACCCTTCTCTTCAAAAGCCAGTGAAAGTACAACTTGGCCATGTCAGCCATTTGCAAGATACAAGACACAAAATTAGCTATTAGCTTTCTCTAATAATTTATATTGATATAATTTACTTGCATTAATTCTGCACTGACCATCACCTAACAACATAAATTAAAAGTATGCAAATATCTTGAAATGGTAATTTTTCACATAAACAGGGGAGGAATGTAGCAGCCATGATCTCCCACTTAGTAGTCAGAGTAAGCACTCTTCCAACTGAGCTACCGCAGTCACAGGTCCTCAGTATCTAGAGAACTAACTTATAATGTGGAAGACAATAGGTTCAATACCCAGTCTAACCCTACTTTCTCAATTCTATCACACAGAAGTAGACAGTGGACTAATGGATAAGATGTCAGTCTACAAATCCAGAGTCTCTCACCGACGTGAGTTTGAGTACTGCTCAGACTACATGTGTTAATTTTCCTTGCCGTTGGCCTTTACTGGTTCACCTGGTATCAGTATAATGTTACTGGGAAAGTGGTACACTTGTCTGCAGCATACAGACCTTATACTGTAAACATATTTAATTTCATGTATATTTATTTTCGCGGTTAAGGAAATTTAGACATATCCGGGTAGTTAATTTCCGTGCTTTTGAAATATTCACTATATTAACACAAATGACTGCGAAATAAACGAAAATTAGTACACCGCAAAAAAAAAAAAAAAAAAAAAAAAATATGTTTACAGTAAAAACAAAAACATTGAAGAAATTTTGGACTTTAAAATATTTCAGTTTCAATAAGTCAGTTTGGCAGAGTTGTTGATAAGGGGCATTATAACAAAGTTTTTAATGTATTGAATATTCTACCCCACTCTGACAAATGATAAATGTAAAATTAGTACTTCAAATAAAATATTGCTTTGATAAACATTTTTTCACTAAAAAGATGATCAGCTACACAGGGTAGTACATGCATTTTAAACATGATTTCATTCACCAAATGTTTAATATGAAAAATCAATTTTATTTTACCACTCAAGTGTTTATATATCACATATAAAATGATCATTAAAAATTCATTTTACTTTTATTCTGTACTTAACATAATTTCTTTTGATTATGTTTTTGATTTATAAACATGATAAATATTATAAAACTCACTAAACTGGAAAGAAAAGTCAAGTAAGGAATTGAATTTTTTTTTAAAGTTTGTGAGCTCATTCAATTTCTATGTGGAGCAGAACATGCAGAATTTAAATGAATTTGCAAACATCAATGATCAGAAAAGTGAATATGCAATAACTATATACTTATCACAGAAAATTATACTGGTAAAATACATTTTTAAGTGCTTAAGTACTCATTGTCAAATCTGTCAATTAAGTTCATTTCAGTTAAAGGCATATGTACATGTATATACTCTTTAGGGCCATAGTAACCCTTGAAGACCTTAGAATATAGACTGAAGGGTCATGGTGACCCTTTGAAGATTTTTGTTGCAGGGTCATAATATCCCTTGAATGACATTTATATATATTGAAGGGCCATAGTACCACTTAAAGGCCTTTATATACATTGAAGGATCAAAGTAGCCCTTTAAGGTCTTAATATCTATTTTAGGGTCACAGTAACCTTTGAAGGTCTTAAAACATTGCAGGGTCATAAATCTTGAAGGTCTTTATATACCGGTACATTGAAAGGTCATAGTAACCCTAGAAGACATTTAAATATATTTTAGGGTCAAAGTAACCCTTGAAAGCCTTTATATACATTGAAGAGTCATAGTAAACCCTTTAAGGTCATAATAAGCATTTTAGGGTCATAGTAACCCTTGAAAACCTAAGTTATATATGTTGCAGGGCCATAAGCCTCAAAGGTCTTTATATACATTGAAAGGTCACAGTAACTCTTGAAACCCTTTATAATACATTGAAGGGTCACAGTAACCCTTTAAGGTCATAATAAGCATTTTAGGGTCATAGTAACCCTTGAAGACCTTAGTTATATATGTTGCAGTCATAAGTCTCAAAGGTCTTTATATACACTGAAAGGTCATAGTAACCCTAGAAGGTCTTTATATACATTGAAGGGTCATGGTTACCCTTGAAAGCCTTTATATACATTGAAGGGTCACGGTTACCCTTGAAAGCCTTTATATACATTGAAGGGTCACGGTTATCCTAGAAAGCCTTTATATACATTGAAGGGTCACAATTATACTTGAACGCCTTTATATACATTGAAGGGTCATGGTTACCCTTGAAAGCCTTTATATACATTGAAGGGTCACGGTTACCCTTGAAAGCCTTTATATACATTGAAGGGTCACAGTTACCCTTGACGGCCTTTATATACATAGGACACTATGAAGTTTTATGGACTGGTCAAGGGCCAGGATATGATATGGACCATCATTTTCATATCGTCCAAGCCACAGGCAAGGGCCATATCAAAATGACGGTCCATATCCTGGCCAAAAACCTGCCTATAAAATCTTCATAATGCCCTGTACATAAGTATCTATAGCTTTTATTTCAATAAACCAAACCCAATCATGATCATAGCAGTGTTTTGTTAAAGGGAGGCAACTCTTTGTATATTGCCCACACTGTCCAACATCAGTTTGTGTATTGCCCACTCGATCTATACACACCAGTAGTTTGCACCATGTGATCTTATTACCCAATGGAATTGATTCTTACAAAACTGATACGAAATAATTTAAATTATTTACTGTTCATTATTACAATCTCAAACTACGACTGCAGCCAATATCATCCTACGATTTAGTGGTGTCTTTAAGTCAATTATTTGTAAACAGATAAGATTAATTTATTTGTAATCACAAAAAATCTAAATTAAAATAAACTTTGACATTTAAGGAACCCCTTTTAACAATTATTTCATTCATTCATAATTCCCATTGTACAAAAACAATACCAAAGCCAATACACAATGGCACCTCAGATTCTGACTTCGTCGCGATAACACTGCGACTTATCTAACCAAAATCCAAAGCCTGCAAAATTTACATCCTTTAACATGATAATAAAAGGACACACTTCCTCTAAAATTGATTAAATACAGCTAAATAAAGAATGAATGAAACCTTACATAAACCTTACAGATTTAATTATGATTCAGATAGCTGATATAACTTCTCCCTCTCTCTCTGGCTGTTGATTTCACTTCTGATGTAGTAATTTCTTAACGTTACCTCTCTCCCTCTCCCTTCTCTCTCTCTCTCTCTTTTGTTGTCTGTCTAATTACTTCTGATGCAGTAATTTCCTAACCTTAACCCTCTCTTTTAATTACTCCCAACGTGGACTGATTTCTGAACCCCCTTCCCCCCCCCCTCTCTCTCTCTCTCTCTCTCTCTGACTTATAAACCATTGTGAGTCTGCACTTAACAAAAAACATATATTATAAGTATCTGTTACCAGGCAACAACAGATAGAGAATATTGATTTTTTATTTGCAATGTAAGAGTTTTTCAAGTAAATCCTCAGTGAGTTCAATGTCTCTATTTTACCATGCTGAGAGTGTTGATTGAGGGTAAACTTCAAATTTTGGCTCTTACTTAAAAAAAAGATAATGTTTTATTCAAATTTTTCAGATTTTATTTTATAAATATTATATAATACAGACAACAATAACAATAATAATACTTGGTAATAATAATAAATCCTGCTAACACAGAATCTTGCCCATTCCTGGAAAACTGTTACAAAATAGAGCCATACACCGTAATCTGTCAAACCTGATTGAAAATGTGGCTACCTGGAACTTGACTTGTAGGTCAATTATAAAAAGGTATATACCAATTATGAATTTTATATCTCAAAAAATAAATAGTTTGAAAAACTGTTTGAGGACAGACAGACAGATGGAAGGAAAACCTATAGTCCCCTACTCGATTCAGAGGAAGTGGACTAACAAAACAATATCATAAAAATAATAACAGTAAGAAATGCCACAAAATCAGTACCGTATCTTATATATATACAGTCAAACCTGTCTATAAAAGTCACCAAAGGGAACCAGTAAAAGTGGCCTTAATGGGCGGCCAGTCCTTATATACAGGTTCAAATAATATGAATAAAGAACAATTGGGATACAGTTCAACTGGCCTTTATAAACAGGTGTCCTTTATATACAGACAATCTTTAAGACAGGTTGGACTGTACTTTGTTCGGAGGATAATATCAAAATTATATTATTATGCCATTTTTAAGTAGAACTATAAATGCATGCACCCCACCCCACTCCAACTGAAACTAAAGTTTTAACATGTTTTAAGTTGAATTTTGTTCAACACACATATGGTGCCAAGTAAAATGTATTATATCCATCAACAAAATTGATGAGAAATAAATGCATTACGAGATAGGTGGGTGGACATGCAATGACTAGATGCAGCATGAAAATATAATACCCCTGTTATATATGTGAAATTTATGAAAATTCTACTGACATATTCTTTATTCTAAAACCCATTGTTTACTGTTATACATATATTAAGATATAAAACAGGCTATTTTCTGGAATATTAAACAATTTGAGAGGGAGTAATTGCTCGATATTTACTATTTATAAAGAGGAAAATGTGCATTATCTCTTAAACAAATAGATGTTATATTGGGTACTTATGCACTTAATACTGAAATTTAGAATAAAATATTAGCCAATTCAGTGGTTTCAATAAAGCCAGCGAGAGGACTGATACTTCGTTTGATTTGCACCAGTTTACAATTTTTCTGAATATGTTTTGTAATTCTACTTGAAAATTTACTAAAAGGGCTGCAAGTACACATGTTTCAACTGATGATTGGTAGATTTCAAATTAACCGATTACAACTGCTGATTGTTGGATTTAAATTAACCAAATACAACTGATGATTAGTGGATTTCAAATTAATCAATTACAACGGATGATTGGTGGATTTCAAATTAACCAATTACAATTGATGATTGGTGGATTTCAAATAAACCAGTTACAACTAATTATTAGTGGATTTCAAATTAACCAATTATAATTGATGATTGGTGGATTTCAAAGTAACCAATCAGCACGAATGAAATTTCAACCAGTTCTGGTGCAATATCTGTTGTAATATGTGGACTTTTATCGAGCAATTTAGATTTTATTGATTGATTGATAATGCCATGCATCTTGAAAAAAACTAAATCCTGAGTAAACAAAACTTGTTTTATCTTAAAACTATTTATTTAGACATTTGTCATAAGTGATGTCATTTTTTACATGTATTTGATTTTGTGGCGTTTTGAACAGAAAATTGTGGTTGCCTTTTTTATAAATGAGAACTCTTGATGTCATAACCATGTATGCCTATGAAAACCTACCCAAGATT
This sequence comes from Anadara kagoshimensis, assembly GCA_021292105.1. Lineage (NCBI taxonomy): Eukaryota > Metazoa > Mollusca > Bivalvia > Arcoida > Arcidae > Anadara > Anadara kagoshimensis. Next base: position 26,728,238 of record CM037857.1, read on the forward strand.
TACCAGTATTTCTGCAATATTTATGGGTAATCCAAGTCTAAATTTAACAAATGTGCATTTTAGAACATTTTATTGGATAATTTCATTGTCATATATGCTTAATGGTTTTTAAAGGATGGCGCATTACACTCCTCACCTTCAACACCACCCCCACCACCCCCTGTTTTCACAGACTGTAGTAGGATGCCACAACAAAAATTGGAGGCCCTAATTGGGCCTTCATGCTCACCTAGAATATGAACACTTACTTTAACATGCATTCTCATATGATATAATGAATATAAAACTTTGAATAATTGTGTGATAAAAATATCTCAGTTAACATTTCCAATCAAATTTTAGAACAGTCAAACCTGTCTGTAAAGGCAACCCAAGAGAACTTGTAAAAGTAGCCTTTATGGGCAGGTGCCTGGTGGTCATTAAATACAGATTCAAACATAATAAATAAAGATTGATTGGAATAATATTTTACTGGACTTTCATTAAGCAGGTGGTCCAAATATAGAGGTGGCCATAAAGACAGGTTGGACTGTAAATGTGTTTTACATCCATAGACTATGAATGAACATAAAATGCATTTGAAAAGGAAAAGATTTTCAAATATTTAATAAATTTTACTCCTTTTTTGCATAATTCATTCTGAAAAAAAAATTATAGATACATCAACCATTTAAGATGTTGGGAAGTAGTCACTTGGGACCTTAAGCTTCCACATATAATTCAGTTTAAATTGGTGCCATGCTATCAGAGAATATGGTTAAAGTTTACAAATAGTTGGACACGCACACCTTCACCATGCCATAATGAATGAATGAATGAATGAATGATTGATTGATTGATTGATTGATTGATTGATTGATTGATTGATTGATTGATTGATTGATGATTTGATTGATTGATTGATTGATTGATTGATTGATTGGGGTTTTACATATCAGTCAAAAATGTTTAACTTATATCAAGATGTCACCAGTACCAGCTGTAGGTGAAGTACCGAACTGTTTACCTTAGCATTGTGCTCATGCAGGGTGATGTGTAGGGAGGGTTCTTTAATGTACCACATCTACCATGACACAAGGCATTGGTTTTTAAGTTCTCATCCAAAGGACCCCCAGGACTTCCATTTCTAAATGCCGAGTGCTTGCTGAAAAAAAACCAGCCAACACCTATTTTCAAGTCTTGGACAGACCCTGCATGGGTTCCAACCCACAACATCCCACAAATGAAGCAAGCACTCGTTGAAAAAAACCAACCACCACCTATTTTCAAGTCTTGATCAGATTCTGCATGGGTTCCAACCCACAACATACCATACCATAGGCTCAGCTGGCTATAGCCATTTAAGCTAAAATACTATTCAGTTCAGACAACGTTCACGTTACTGTACCAGATTAAGACTCACGACACTGAACAGAAGTAAAAGTTCTGCTCTGAATTATGGCAGGTAATCAAATACATGTATGTGTTTGAGAGAGAAAACTATCATATCTAAACATAACATCAGAATGTGTGTCTTGGATTATAAATACCTAATGCATGGAAGATACAATATCTATTAACTATGTTAGCACAATAAATATAAATACCTAAGACACGGAAGATGCAATATGACAGGTATTGTCTAGTTAACTAGGTTAGCACAATAAGTATAAATACCTAAAACACGGAAGATGCAATATATGACAAATATTTCCTGATAAACCAGGTTAGCACAAGAATTATTATTACTGAAGGCATTACATTATCATGTCTTATGAGAAAATGCCAAAAACACAGAAGTAACAAGTATTTGCCAGTGACTGAGTTGCAGAACAAAAATGATCATTTAAACAATGAATGAGCAAGGTAATAAGCATTTGTCAGCTATCTGGGTTACAGATATACTTGGATCTGGGTTAAAGTCAAGAGGCCAATTAAATGTCATTTACAAGAAGCCGACAACCTCATCATGTCCTTATCAAGATAAAGTAGAATTTTTCTAACATATTATATAATGTTGTTAAGATATTTGTTAGTACCAGCTGACAATTTCCAATTATTATAAATTCTTCTTTTCATATTTTTTATTTAAATTATATTACCCTTGAACCCAGTTTAATTAGGCAGTCAAATCTGTCTATAAAGGGAATCAGTAAAAGTGGGCTTTAATGGGCAGGTGGCCTTTATATACAGGTTAAAGTAATATGAATGAAGAACAATGGGGATAGAATTCTCTGCTGGTCTTTATAAGCAGGTGACCCTTATATAGAGGTGACCTTAAGGCAGGTTGGGCAGAAAATGTGTTTTACATCCCTTTTCAATATTCGTTCACTTATATCCAGACTGTCAGTTTATGGATGATGGAGGAAATCGGATGGATTGCCCCCCAAAAAAACACCAAATAACTTTCCTGTGGCATTTGATCAATATCGGTCCAGTAGTATTAAAGTACAGGTAGTTGTTAACATATATGAGTTACAGAAACATAAAATATACATACACTAGTACACACCCAGCCGACCACACACACACACACACACACACACACACACACACACATATGGGTACACACTGTACCATTCCTAATGGTCATAATTGGCCTGGCAATAATTAAACAAAATCAAATGCTCTAATATTTTTTAATAATTGTACATGTATATGCTTTCACGCCCAGTCAACCGATCAAGATCATTCATATTCATGATTTGTGATACTCATTTCAACTAGGTTTAACTTTTGAAAATCTGCATATGTAAGTTATTTTAACAACTGTTGGTAATTATAATTTCAAAAGTCCAATTGACTCCATATATATCTTGAATTTTTATTTTATTTTTTTTTTATTTTTTTATTTTTTTTTTAGATAAATCTTATTAAGCAGTTCAATATCTAGGCTTAAGGTAACCTCAGGTGTAGAATCATTGTATAGTAATTTGGACTGAGTAATTTTTTTTACTCAATCATAATAACTTTTGTATATGTATTTCAATGCTAAACAGTATTTTGAGACCACTGGAATTTTACACACAAACACACACACAGAAACACAGAGAGAGACTTACACACACAGTTCAATTTTCAATCAGTCTCTTTTCTGACTTATATATTAAACTGGTTGACCTACAAACCTACTAAGAGTGCAGATATTGATTTTCTGAGCTGGAGATTGTTGGAGTGGTTTAAGTGAAAGCACCTGTACTTATCAGGTGCCCTTATCAGGTACTGCTATCATGAACCCAGACAGTGTTTACTAGACAACTGTAACGATTACAAGGCACACAAACTATTATCATTAAAGTACGCTGTACACCGTTGTTCCTCATAACCGAAATTTCTTACAAAAGTCAATTGCAAATCTTACCTGCAATGTTGTAGGTTTCAAAGATTTACAGGTAAAACAAATTAAATTATACAAAACGTTCTTACAAATGTCAACTTACAATGGATAAAAACACGAGGAAATGAGAAAAGGTGACCCTCAGTAAAACAAAATTTTACAATAAACAGAATTATTATACAATTTCTAATATGAAAACAAATGGAATCTACTATACAAATTCTAATTAAACTGTGGCATCTGCTTTTGTGTTTGTCTTGGTTTCTTTTTTTTAAATCTTATCATGTACATAGTTCAATATGTAGGCTTGAGTAAAGTAAATCTTGAGTGTGAAATGATTGTATAACTAAGGGAGAGTAATGATATTTTACATCCCAGTGGAGAATCTTTCTTTCTTTCTCTTACATTGAGACCGTCAGTTTTACAGAGAAAACTGGGGGTAACTGGAAAAAAAAGCAATGAGTTGAATTGAGTAAGGGTGTTTTCTGCCACTGTCAAGAATATTTCACTTTTATCTGAACGATGTCTGATAACCAATTACTTTTGGCAAGTGTACTGTCAAACTTTCTAATCATAAGATCTGCCTTAGCAGAATTCAAATTTTGGCTCAGATTCATAAGTGAACACTCTTAAGACTTCTAAGCCACCAGATAAGTCTTCTTGTATCGTGAAGTCCACTTATTGTATTAGAAGAAAAATTCACGAGAAAGAAATATTTGAGATTTTTAGGGTAAAACTGGTACCGCGACAATATCTTCTCAGCGAGAAATATTTATTTCCCTTGGTTCACTTTTCCTACAGTCGGAACCGTGAAAATTTCTAACCGTGAAATAGTTTAACAAGGCATAACCACCAAAGTTTCATGCCTCTAATATTTCTTCTTATACAGTATTTAACTATAAGAGTGGGACCTTTCTCAGTGGTCAGCTATAAGATTGGGACCTTTCTCAGTGGTCAGCTATAAGATTAGGACCTTTCTCAGTGGTCAGCTATAAGATTGGGACCTTTCTCAGTGGTCAGCTATAAGATTGGAGCCTTTCTCAGTGGTCAGCTATAAAATTGGGACCTTTCTCAGTGGTCAACTATAAGATTGGGACCTTTCTCAGTGGTCAGCTATAAGATTGGGACCTTTCTCAGTGGTCAGCTATAAGGGTGGAACCTTTCTCAGTGGTCAGCTATAAAATTGGGAGCTTTCTCAGTGGTCAGCTATAAGATTGGGACCTTTCTCAGTGGTCAGCTATAAGATTGGGACCCTTTCTCAGTGGTCAGCTATAAGATTGGGACCTTTCTCAGTGGTCAGCTATAAGATTGGGACCTTTCTGCGTGGTCAGCTATAAGATTGGGACCTTTCTCAGTGGTCAGCTATATAAGATTGGGACCTTTCTCGGCAGTTTCAATAAAGCCTGGACAAGGTGACAGAAATTGGTCTGCTTCTTGAGTGGATTTACTTTGTCACCTACTTCCACAGGGTTCTTCCAGACATTTGGACTCCAAATTTAAGGACTTTTTAGGGTCTTTTCAGGGTCTTATTTGAAAATTTAAGGCCTAATCAGAGGTACAATTGTAGCAAAAAAATATTGGTGCAAAGGCAATTAAATCAATTATGTCCATAGTAACAACACTTGAAGTGGATAAGGTTGAAGTTGGGCATTTGGAAGGGCCAGGTACCTTTAAATTGCTCCTTTCAAGTATTTTATTAACATCAGTCTACTTGCAACCACTAAATATCCAAATATAGACACCCAATTGCCAAAATTCGAGAGCTTTTAAGGGTCTTCAGGATAAATTCAAGGGCTTTTTAGGGTCAGACTTGTTTTTAGGTTTTTTTTAGGGCAAACCTCAAAATTTAGGGACTTTTCCAGGCCTGTACGAACCCTGCTTCCACTAAAAGTATAGTTGAGTGATAGGGTTTAACGTCCCAGTCAAGAATATTTCACTTATATTGAGACATTGTCAGCTATAGGTGAAAATGCAGAAATTTTGCCTGTGTAGTGTGTTGATGGCATTATACAACAGGGTTTTTATCGTGATACACATGCCATGACAGAGGTCCTCGTTTATTTTTGTTGAAGTTCCCATCTGAAAGAACTGTGACTTTCATTTCGTAATGCAGAGTGCTTGGGGAAAAAACAGTCACTACCCACTTTAAAGTCTTGGGTCAGACCCTATTTCCACTAAGTTTACAATTAGTGGATATGTTTGTGTGTACATATTGCTCCATACTTGCTGCCTACTTCAAGAAATTTGTCTTCTACATTAATATTTACAGAAAGGGCTGCTTTCTAGACAGAATTTTTAAGAAAATCTGATTTTGTTCAGATTAGAAATACATGTATATTGAGTACATATAGAATTTTCAAATTTTTAAATCAGAATTTGTTTGTGATTATAAATTGTCCCCAACTTGATGATGAGGTATGAATAATGGTAGGACTTCCATCTATACCCTCTACCTCTACCCAGCCCAGCTCCCCCACCCCAAACCAAACACCACCACCCCGACTTTATTCAATTCTATGGTAAATTTAATATTTCTATTATATTAGATAAAAGGAAATCACATACTTAAATGTGAGGTTTTTCAAACAAGTTAACATTAAATATTTATGTGGTCAGCTTTTGAATCACACAAAATCAGAATTCTCAGGAGAGTCTGACCAACCTTCAATATGAAAACACACAAACATTCTTGGAATCCATTTTGAGCTGAAATAAAAAGATAATGTAATCAATAGGCCACTTTTGTTAGACCACTCAACTATCTAACCCACTGCATGAAAGTGTTCATTCAAGACGAGGGCCATGGGGTCATTGATTCCTTATTTTGCCAAATGAACCCATTGTTAAGGCCTTAGGGGGCCAAATGGTCCTTATTTGCCAAATAGCCCCATTGTTAAAGCTTTAGGGGGCCAAATTAAACAAAAAATGAATGCAAAAATATTGATTTGATGCTATGGTATTTTAGAGGAAAGTTTTTGAATATCCCTCCCACCCCCAAAAAATGGTAGAAATAATATTAGGAAATATGTGCCCTACTTCCAAATACCCTTGATCCAAATAATAGTACAATCCTACTTCCAAATAACCTCAATCCAAATAAATGTGCATTATGGTTAATTAACACAGTTAATATACCAGTGTTATTTTTACTAATTAAGGCTAAGAGGCAATATCAATTATAAACATTAGTTTAATCAATGTCATTTATACCAGTTGTTCCATTAGGAACATTATTTCATCAAATAAATAGCAATATCCGGATGACTGTGACATATATATCATTAATGTAAATCATCAAGATATACACAGCAAGAGAAAAAAATGTGAATAAAAAAATTCACAATAGGTTTATATATATACATGTATATATGTATGTACAAGGTGTAAAATGACATATTTTCATGAAAAGTGGTGTGGAGAAAAAAAAAGGCATTTTACAGCCAAAATTAAGATTTTTTCACTTATACTGAGGCGATCAGTTATGGAATGGTGGAGGAAACCAAAGTGCCTAGAAAGAACTGCTGAATATTTTCACACTAGGAGTTGCCTCGTGTGGGATTTGAGCCTAGATAGTAAGAGGTACTGTGATTTGTGAGACAGTGCTTTAGACCACTTGGCCAGCAAAACTGACAAACTATCTTACACTAGGAACTTCCTCGATTGAAATTGGAACCTGGCTAATGAGAGGCACTGTGATCTATAAACCGGGGCTTCAGAGCACCTGATCACTGACACACATTATTCTTAAAGAGATATATAAAGAACGACATGTTTTACCATAGTTATAGACCAATCCTTGCACGTATATATAGAAGTGTCTTATGTGTTGAAATCAGCAACTAGGATGAGCACATAGTGTCTAACATCTTGGTCAAACATTATTACCGGTAATCCTGTGTCCAATCCCATAAATCATTGTTATCGTATTTTAACACTTCCTACTCACAACAGAATTAAGTGGTAAAACGGGGTCATTTTTGTAATTCTGTCATATTACATTTTTTTTTTAAATATATGATGCTTTAATGACAACATTGCAGTCAAATGTCTCACTTGGAGCCTATTTTTAGCCTATAGGCTTATCAGAAGGCAGTCAAAAAGTTTTATGTTTTATGGCTTTTGATCATCACAATATCGTTGACAAGATCCAAAATTATCCTGGAAATTTCATATCCTATAGTTCTGTGTTCCTTTCCTTCTATAATTCTCAATACTGGTTACACACGCGACAGGTATGGCTAGCTTAACAGGAAGTGCTAACCCTTCTAAAGCATCCGGGTTCACTTCCTTGATGGAAGTTCATATTTTTTGTAATTTTTGGCTTTGGGATTATGATTTGGACATGGCTAGGTACGTTTGTTTTTGATTAGAAATTTCCAAGAAGCTTATGATTCCTTTGATTATCCTGGAGAAAAATGTTGAATTCCAATAAAGATACCTTCACTGTGGAAGGATGACTCCTACAGACTTCTGTTTTCTATGTGATGGGACAAGCATGTCTTGTTAGCCAATTGCTAATGCTCGATTTTGACTAGCATACATAGCCTTTCTAATTTGCATTGTGTCGCAAGCCTACCATACATAAATGGCATAAATGACTTTCAAAACATTTTTAACAAAATTTATCTCTTTTGCTTCCCATCAATTGCTAAATTTAAATGCTGCAATAACATTATCAGAAATTAACTAAAGCAGTGTGTAGAGTGGATTATGACAATTAAGTGTTATGAGGACCAAAATGGGAAACTTTTTCAGTCCGACCTGTAAATTAACATATTATACCTCATTCATAAGTCACATGACCAGGATACAAAACATTAAATTTTCCTTACGCTATCGAGTTTCTCTGTAATATATCCCTTACTTGGAAAACACCATAACGTCACAATAATATGACGTCATCAAGCGTTTGCCTCCGATGAGTTCTGATAGTAGAAAAAATGACTCTGAGATGGATTTATGGTTGTTCCAAACGATGACAAAACCAACTTTCTTTATTATTATTATTATAGATATCTTTCATTCTGTTATAATAAACAATTTATTGCCCTTGTGTAAGGGAGATTACAGGAACATTTGTTCACTCTTAACAAGTCATATTTACCTCAGGCTTCATCCTCGGGAATATGACTTGTTGCGGGTGAATAAATGTTCATATCTCCCTCACTCATAGGCAATAAAAGTATAAAAAATATATATAATATGAGCAGTTAATTGAAATGTTGAAATTCTGGCTAAGGTTAGATTTTGAAAACAGACTACTTATATCATAAAATTACTATTTGTGTTATTTAAAACCAATCCACAAAAGAAAACACTCCTTAAAATCATTGTTCAGTCATCCTGCACTTTTAGCTACTAAAAGGTACTGAATAAAATATACAGTCCTACGTGCCTTGAAGGCCACCTCTATATAAGGGTTATCTGCTTATAAAGACCAGTAGAATTGTATCCCAATTCTTCTTTATTCATATTATTTGAACCTGTATATAAAGGTCACCTGTCCATAAAAGACAATTTTACTAGTTCCCTTGGGTGCCCTTTATAGGTAGGTTTCACTGTAGTTGTTGTCCCAGGGAAACAAAGTTTATGAATTTGTTACTACAGGTTAAGCCTTAAATTCAGTAATAAAGGAGTGGCAGACCGTATACGATGTTGTGAAAAATATCGAGAAGAGCAACCCTGAGTCACCAGCTTTCATATTTATCAGCACTGGTCACCACAAAAAATAATTACGAATTTGTAACAACTAATACAGGCAAACAGCATTGACCTGTCCACTTGACCTTTCATTAGGAATATTTATACAGGAGAATCCACCTTCTACAAGAGTAGTGTTAGGATTTGCAATTAATACATACACAATGCATACGATTATGTAGACGAAATAAGCCCTTGTGTTCCCTTTAGATACATATACTCGTCCGTAATAAATATTTGAAATAAAGGTCAAGCAAACAGGTCAATTTTGTTTACCGATACAACACTTCCCACTTTTACTCCGACACATTATTGGACATCTACATCAGTTCAATGATCAGCTCCAATTTTAAAAGGTGATACGTTAGCTGTGTCTACCTGTTAATTACAAATTAATACTACACGATATCTTGCCTACACAGGTTACAAATTTGAAACAGCCACTGACTGTCTCCTCACAAATGCAATATGTCATGATCGCAGTGTGATCACAATGTGATTCCACAGATGACAGAAATGACACAAATATTATCAACCCACCACTGTATACTGTAATCCAACTTTGATTCCCGGAGATTACGTTTCACAATTCTCTAACCAAAACCGTTTTGCAACTATAAACTTCTGTTATATAGAATATAGCTAAATACACTTATTTGGTATAATTCATACCATTTTCCAAAACATGTTCACATCAATTTACTTTCCTGATTATTTTGTCCTCGTGAAGTTGAATCATGTGCTACGGTTAATCATTTTTCATATGATTGTTATGTAGAAGTCAAGTAGAGTGTAGTAAAGTAACTGAGTGTAATGCCAAAGTCAAGGTCATGGAGTAGAGTAGAAGAAAGGAATATTATGCCTCGGTCATGATTCTTTCACTAACATTCAGGTGGCTAGTTTGTGGATGCTTGAAGAAACCAAAGTGTTTGACCTTCACCAAGCAAAGTAACAAACTTTCTAACACTTATGGATCTGCTCAAATGGGTCGCTGTGATCCATTAGTGTGCGCTTTACGACCTCTCAGCAACCGAGACCCTTGCAATTGCAATTTGATCGTATTTATACTCACTGGCTCAAATGGGTCGCTGTGATCCATTAGTGTGCGCTTTACGACCTCTCAGCAACCGAGACCCTTGCAATTGCAATTTGATCGTATTTATACTCACTGGCTTAAATGGGTCGCTGTGATCCATTAGTGTGCGCTTTACAACCTCTCAGCAACCGAGACCCTTGCAATTGCAATTTGATCGTATTTATACTCTCTGGCTCAAATGGGTCGCTGTGATCCATTAGTGTGCGCTTTACGACCTCTCAGCAACCGAGACCCTTGCAATTGTAATTTGATCGTATTTATACTCACTGGCTCAAATGGGTCGCTGTGATCCATTAGTGTGCGCTTTACGACCTCTCAGCAACCGAGACCCTTGCAATTGCAATTTGATCGTATTTATACTCACTGGCTTAAATGGGTCGCTGTGATCCATTAGTGTGCGCTTTACAACCTCTCAGCAACCGAGACCCTTGCAATTGCAATTTGATCGTATTTATACTCTCTGGCTCAAATGGGTCGCTGTGATCCATTAGTGTGCGCTTTACGACCTCTCAGCAACCGAGACCCTTGCAATTGCAATTTGATCGTATTTATACTCACTGGCTTAAATGGGTCGCTTTGATCCATTAGTGTGCGCTTTACGACCTCTCAGCAACCGAGACCCTTGCAATTACAATTTGATCGTATTTATACTCACTGGTATTTTAAAAAATCTTGCATGCACAGATGACAAAAATGGCACAACTGTTCTAAACTTGTTCCAGTATAAATCATTTACCATGTAATTGCGATGGAGTAAAGAGGAATAATGGAACTTTACAACCCAATCAAGATTCTTTCACCTACAATCAGGTGGTTAATTTGTGGATGCAGAAAGAAACCTTAGTATCTGAAAAAAAACACTGATTTAATTCGCAAAGCAAACACATAACTTTCTCACCTAAAATCTATTTAGGTGTGGTTAAGGCCTATAAGATAAGAGGAACTACGGTCCATAATGCCATGAATCTGCCTGAATGGGGTTCGAAACCTAGGTGATGAAAGTTGCTGTGTAAACTTGAGACTACCTGAGGCCCCCATGATTGCAATGTTGTCATATTTGATACACAATTGTATGGCATATTTTGCCTACAAAGGTCAGATAACAGTGACCAACCTGCCTCATCCCAAGCCCTTGACTTACTTGACTTATTTCCGTCTCTCCGTGAGGAGAATCGGGCCATTCACAAGTTCTCTTCATTTTCCTCTCTCTGTTGCTACTTTTGTTGCCTCAGTCCATGAGTTGTAACCTAGTTCCTTACGTTTTCTTTCAATGGTCCTTCTCCAAGTCTCTTTGGGTCTTCCTCTTTTCCTCTTCCCCTCTGGTGTCCAGGTGAGTGGCAGTTTTGGGTACCTGCTGTTTCCCATTCTTAAAACGTGGCCCAGCCATTTCCATCTTCTTCTTTTGATTGTGGTGCTGATCTTTTCTGCCCCAGCTCTTGCTCTTGTTTCTTCATTTGATATTTTCTGTGGCCAGCAGATTTTTAAAATTCTTCTTAGACATTTGTGGAGGAAGGTGTCTACCATTGTGTCTTCGGTTTTTGTCACTTTCCATGTTTTGCTGCCATACAGGAGGACTGACAGTACATTTGAGTTTAGCAGGCGGAATTTTGTTCTTTTTGAGATCTGGCTGTTGTTCCAAATAGGAGCTAGTTTGCTGAATGTTAATCGGGCGAGGCAGAGTCGTCTTCTGATATCTTCATTTGTCCATCCTGTGTTGGTTAGTATTGCTCCTAGGTATGTAAAGGTTTTGACATCTTCAATTACTTTCTGGTCGTTGCTTGTGATTGGTTGAGCATTGTTTGCATTGAATCTCATCACCTTGGTCTTTGAAGCATTGATTTTGAGGCCTGTGGAGTGGGCGTTGTTGCTTACGTCACTGAATTTTCTCTGAAGCTGTTCTTTTGTGCTTGAGATTAACGCAATGTCATCTGCATAATCTTGGTCATCCAGTTTGGTGGTAAAGTTCCATCTTATTCCTGTGTTATTTGTGGCAGTTGATTTTCTCATGACCCAGTCGATAACCATGAGAAACAGGAAACCGGACATGTTGCAACCTTGCTTAACTCCGGATCTGATTTTAAACCAGTCTGATGTTCCGCTTGATGTTATTACAGTACATTCGTTGTTGCTGTACATGCATTTTACTATTTGAATTATCTTGTCTGGGATGCTATATTGTTTCATGATTTTCCATAGTGTGTCTTGGTAAACACTGTCGAATGCTTTTTCAAAGTCAATGAAACAGATGTAAGGGTTCGAGTTCCATTCTACAGTTTGCTTAATGATGTTCCTGAGTGTGAAAATTTGTTCCATTGTGCCTCGTCCTTCTCTGAATCCTGCTTGTTCTTCCCTAAGGTGTCTGTCCACTTGTTGTATTATACGCTTGATGATGATTTTACCAAGGATTTTTGACGTTGTTGGATTAGTGTAATGCCTCTCCAGTTTCCACAGTAAGTGAGGTCTCCTTTCTTTGGCAGTTTGACTATTAACCCTTTTTTCCAGTCACTTGGGATCTTTTCCTCACTCCATACTTTTTTCAGTAATTTGTGAATTTCCTTAGATGTTTCCAGGTCAACCCGTAGTAGTTCACTGGTGATGTTGTCATTGCCTGGTGCTTTCCCATTTTTTAGTTCTTTTATTGCAGCCCTGATTTCATCTAATGTTGGAGGTTCTACATTGATAGGAAGTGGATTGATGTCTTCTAACGCTATGACTGCAGGTTCTGGTGGTTCAGGCCTGTTCAGTACTTCATTGAAGTGTTCTTGCCATCTGGATTTTATTTCGTTTTCTTTTGTCAGAAGTGTTCCGCTTTTGTCTTTGATGTGTTCTTTTTGGGTTGATTTGTCTTTGCACAAGGTTTTTGTGATGTCATAGATGACCTTCATCTTTCCTTTACTGGCTGCTATTTCTGCTTCAGTAGCAATGTCTTCAAACCATTGTTTCTTGTCTTTCTTTATGCTCTTTTTCACCTTTTTATCTTTGTTTCTATGTTGTTGTCTTAATCTTTCTTTTAGCCGTTCCGATCTTGTTCCATTAATCTTATTTTTTAGGCTTGTTCTTTCATCAACCAGTTTCCAACTGTTTGCGCTTATCCATTCTTTGCTGCACTTTTTCTTAGAACCAATGATGGTTTGTGCAGTTTCATTATAAATGTTTTTAAATTTTGTCCACTGATCTTCCAAGTCTCCATCTGCGTTGTCTGCTAGGCTGAATCTATTTCTCAATTCTAAGGAGAATTTTTCTTTTATGTTTGGAATTTTCAACTTGCATGACTCGTACCTTTTTGATGATGTAGCTTTTCCTTGCACCTTATGCAGCTTTAGCCTTAGTTTGATTACAAGTAGGTTGTGGTCACTTCCTACGTCTGCGCCTCTCATGACTTTCACATTGTTGATGGATCTCTTGAATTTTCCATTTATGGCCACATGGTCAATTTGGTTTTTATGCTCGTTGTTAGGTGATGTCCATGTGTACAGGTGGATGTTTTTTGTGGGAACATTGTTGTCGTGATGGCAAAGTTGTTAAGGCCACAGAAAGAGACAAACTTTTCTCCATTATCATTCCGGTCACATGGTATACCATACTTTCCTACTGTTCCTTTTTCTCCTTCCTGATTTTTCCCTATCTTTGCATTCAGATCACCTATAATCAGGACTGTGTCATGTTTTGGTGTTTTATCTACTACTGTTTGTAATTGTTCGTAAAATGTGTCCTTTTCCTCTTCTACTGCATCATTAGTTGGCGCATATACTTGGATTAAAGTTGTTTTGATGTATTTTGACCAGAATCTTGCTGTTATAATTCTGTCACTGATAGGTGCCCACTCAAATGATGATTTCAATGTTACCTTTGTCATAGCAATTGCAACTCCATTACTGTGGTAGTTGTCTGACCTTCAGGAGTAAATGACGGTTTCTCCGGTGCGTGTTTATTTTTCCAGACCCTGTCCATCTACATTTACTAATCCCTAATATATCTAGGTGGTATCTCCACATTTCCTTCATGACCTGTGCAGTCTTGCCAGTAGCATACATGGTTCGTACGTTCCATGTACCAATTCTTCTGGTGAACTTAGGGTTGGCCAATGTATCCTTCAGCATGTGAACTTCCATTGGGCTTTCATTCTCATGCCTCATTGTAACAGTTTCGTCTGGTTGGTACGAAGTTTGTTGGATTCTTGGCATCCCCCTTCTTATATTATTTAACTTGTATCTGGTTTCCGTAATCAGCTGTTTTTTCTGAGGTGAGGTGATTAGCCTTACGCTCAACCTAGTACCTCCAGGTTCGTGTTTTCTGTCAGGGTTTTTCTTCCCATAGACGATTGCAATACCATTGCTGACGAACTCCATCTGTCCGGATTTTCTTTCTGGGTTGTCTCCCATAGCCTTTGACCTACCATGGTCATCCACAAAGCAATGGAACCAATTATCCCATGATTTGGGGCAAGGTTGGTGAGAGCCAGGGCGTGTCCACACGCCGGTGGGTCTGCACTCTGCACCTCTAGGGTCCTTGCTACTCCGAGATCCCCTTCAAATTCGCCTTGAGCACTAGACTCAAGTTACTGTGTGTTGCCAATGAGGAGGCATTTGAAGGAGTCCTGGTAGTGTAGAGGCTATGTACTGGCAGGGCCAGATTTCCGCTTTCACTACTTTCCCTTTCGCCTTATAGTAGGCTAGCCAGCGGCAGTAAAGATCTAGAGGCGTTCGATCTATACCGCACTAGATGCATATCACTACCCTGTGGTAAACCACCAACACACCATCCCAAGCCCAGGTGTTACTAATAAACCACTCATGCAAGGTTCTTGCTTCTTGAAATGTTTTTCAATCATAAAGCTTTTAAAAAAATGTCAAGTAACATCTGTCAGTTGTATCATTGAAATTGAACTTTACCATTTTGACACATCATGTCTATACAGCCATCTGTGAAAAACACACCAACACACCACAACACCTAGCCTACACAGTTCACACAGATGACATATGTAACTGACCAGTATTTCAGTTTGATTAGCCTTATATTGACCATTTATGGTGCCATTTTTTGCAATTTACGACTATGTTACCTGGTATAGTGCCCACTTCATATGTGGGAGGTCAGGGGTTCAACCCTGGTAAGGTCTGAATAAGACTTAAAAATAGGAAGCGACTGTTCTTTCAGCAAGTAAAAAATTGGCATAAAGAAATGAAAATCGCTGGGTCCTTCAGAAGAGACATTAAAAACTTATACCCCATGTCATGGCAGGTATGGCACATTAAAGAACCCTTACCTCACCACAGCACAATACCCTAAGAGCACTCAAAGGTAAAAATCTCTTTCACTTCACCATGTACTCCTATAGCTGGTGAAGTCTAAATAGTCAATATGAGTGATATTTTTTTTACCCGAAAGTAAAACCTAAATCAATCAATCAATCAAAGCACTTTTGTTAACTCAATTGAGATGTCAGTCCTATTATAAGGCTGGAATGAAAGTTGAGTTGAGTAATGGTGTTTAACGTCCCAGTCAAGAATATTTCACTAATATTGAGGTGTTGCCAGCTATAGGCAAAGGTGCAGAAATTATGCCTGTGTGTTGCCCTGATAGCATTATACAGCAGGGTTCTTTATTGTGCCCAGCCTACCGTGACACGGGACCTCATTTATTTACAGTTCCTATCCAAAAGAATGGTGACTTTCATTTCGTAATGCCGAGCGTTTGGCGAAAGAACAGTTGCTTACCCACTTTCAAGTCTTGGGTCAGACCCAGTTGGGGTTTGAGCCCTTGCCCTCCCACTTCCGGAGTGAGCACTCTACCGGAACTTGAAATTAAAGCATTTACCTGTAGTATAAAATAATAATAATACTGGTTACTCCAGTTTAAAAGATAATATATAGCTTTTATATTAGGATGCCAGAATAGAGACCAAAACATTTTTGAGTTGTTTTTAAATCTGGTCAAAATATTTCAGAAAATAATTCCAGGGCTGTCTCTAAGATTTTCCTGAATCATGGACAAGGGTCCTTGTAACTGTGAAAATCACTGGTCAAATTACCTCAAATGTGAATATAAGAATACCATTATTGTTACAAAAACTCTAAAGTTAAGACAGATGAAAACATGTTTAATGAACTTAATTTAATGTACTTTTATTTGTTTCCAGATAGATCTAACATGAATTTATTATAATTTTAATTTTATTTCACCACTTTTATACTCAAAACTTTAGCTTTTTTTTAAATGGTTAAAATCAGTATGTGAAAAAACACATAAGACTTTTGTGTATGGGGCTGAATATCAGCCCCAAATGCCACTCAGCACAGCTCTATGTCCTATTAATAAAAAACTCCATGACCTATGACCTATGAGTACTACTATGCCAGACAGCCAAATCTTTAATCTATTTGAAACAGTGACCGATTGACCTGTCCCAAACTCAGTTGACCTATGTGATCAAAATGTGATCATAATATGACCTTAATATATGATTCCAACCAGATTATGTACAGTATAACCTCATTTTAATGACCCTCGATGATCTGCCAAATGGCGTATTGCTCTATTTATATATAATTTTAAATGGAATATAGTCAATGACCTGTTCACTTGACCTTTCAGTACAGAATATTTATTTTAAGATGATCCATCCAATGAATGGGTAGTTTTGTTATCATCAGTTTATACATACGCAATGTTCAAACTAACACCTATAAGACTTGACTTTAGCTTAATATTTCCCTCAGTCTTAAACCCTCGACCGTTGATTTTAAATATGCATATGCGTTTAAAATTAGTGTTTTTCATGATGTAGAGAAAATAAACAGTAACAGATAACTTGGAACCCTTTAACAGTGAAACAGCTGTCCATAGTAGTCACCTGTCTATAGTTGTCACTTTGGCCTGGTCCAGCAGCTGACCGCTATAGACAGGTTTGACTGTACATAAATTCACTGATTCACGATTAATACCGAGCATTTAAATTGCCAGGTAAAGGTCAAGCCAGGTCAATGTTGTTTGCCTATACCTTAAATACATACTCAACTTACAAATGTAAATATAGATTAATTTTAATTCATATATCTAACAGAACAAAGTACAGTGATTTCTCAAGTTGATCAAAGTTGATAAATTAAATTTGAAAAAATTCACATTTGAATGTTGTTGTTGCTGTTGTTGAATGTTACTTAACATCCCATCAGCAATTTTTCAGCTATTCGCGAGGAGAACTACTTTATCAATCCCTATGTATTAATCTATGAATAAGTTTGTGTATGAGTGTGAGTGTATTTTATGGTCTGCCTTGTATCAGCGCACACTCAGGGTGACTTTGAGGTGCTAGCTCACCAAGTCAGTGTGCTGCAGACAAGCGTACCACTCCCCCAGTCACATTATACTGACACCGGGTGAACCAGTAAAGGCAAACAGTATGGAAAATTTACTTTCCCACATGTGGTTTGAGCGGGACTAGAATTCACATGTTGATGTCACAGGAAAATGTATAGGGTATGAGATGGCACAGCCACAAAGCAAATATGTTCTGTAACATCTACAGTTCGATCTCGAAGAAACCCTTGCACCACTGAACCTAAAACAGTAATTTTGTCACACAAAAATTGTCAAACCTTAGGTGACTAACCTCGGTGGGTTGAGAGTGGTCTAAATAATGGTCTGCAAGTCTTGTCTTAGTCTCATTTGCTTTGTGGATATCTGGTTTGTTGTGTTAAGGAAAGGGGCCACATATTATAAAATACAGGAAATGGTAACCCTCCAGATGTTTTTAAACAATGTACCACTTTATAACATTATATCGAATGTAAAGGACCTCAGTGGCCAAGAGGTCTAAAGCACATCACGGTGCACTCACTTACAGATCAATGTGCCTCTCCCCATAGGTAAGAATCCAACTCCGAACTGATCCTAGTTCAAATAACTTTGTCAGTCCACTTGCAATCTGGGCTTTCTAGTTACTCATTCTTCAATCAACTGACCTCTTTGATATACGGCAAGTGAGAGAATCTTGGCTGGGGAATAGAACGTCATTACACCAATCCACTCATTTGAATTGACGTATCGCCGAACACGCCCACAATGTTAAAAAAAAACCTGGCATGCTTGAATTACACACAAAAAGAACAAAAACTTGGCTTAAATTGTTCCATTTAATGACATCACTGACACTAGTACTGGCAATAAATCAAATGTGTATACCACAACAAAATTGTCAAACATGGTCATATTGTATGTCTTGTCTGAAATCCATGATTTTGAACCTGGATAAATAAAATTGTCCCTCACAATTTCACATCAGAAACAAACATTAATGTTGATACACGTAACACAGTGTTTATTCTACAAGGGGTCGCTGATCCTTTTTTCGGCAAAATAACCCCATTGTTAAGGCTTTAGTTGGTCATTTTGAACAGAAAAATAAAATATTTATGTTATGATGTTATAGACGAAAGTTTGTGAAAATAACTCTCCCACCCCAACTGAAAAACTCCAAAGGGTTATCAATTTTGGCAAGTCTGCCAGTCCCCGGACCTGACGTTACTTTTAGTCATGGGACTTATTGTAGAATTATAGAGGCATTGAGGACATTGGTACTCCTATGGTAACTAAGCATGTATACCTGTTTTTCGATTGTCAACTTCTTCCCACTCAGTTCAAAATTGGAGTACAGGATGTAATTTTGTCAGGTTGTTTGTTATACAAGATTTTCAAGTTGTAAATGACTGACCATTCCCATTTCCCATGACAATACATGTACTAGATCTAGGAAAAAGCTATGATTCAAGACAAAGTTGCTCATTAACGAGTACCAAGGTTTAATAAAACAGACACGTACACACAAAGTTACAGCTGTGAGCTTGTAATTCAATGACTGCTAGGTAATATTCCAGTGCACATAAGGATGGGTGGAATTTTCTTGGAAAAAATTCTAGGTTGACACAAATTTAAAATTATTAGAAGCCAAGTTTCCAAAAATTGTAAAAATATAGTTTTTTTGTTTAAAGTAATTTTTATACAAATTTGCTAAAATTGAGTTACCAATGACAATATTGGCTACCAGGAGTGGAAACATTACAATTAATGAAGACATTTTGCTACAGTCCATACTGCCTTAAATAAATGAATGAGTTTTGGGATGTTTATGGATAAACATGCTTGCAATGTTCTGGAACTCAAAGAAAATTTTGTACTTCCATCTGAGATACTTTAAGTACATGCATCTGCATGAAACCCTTTATTATAATGCCAAAATCTGACTGAACAAGCAAATTCAGCAAATTGGGACCGTGAAGAAGGTAATTTTTTGTGATTTGCACTTATGTTAAACGAGCAAAAACTCCAGAGAAAATAAGCAAACCAACTTGGGTTAACAATATAAACATCTACCAATGCTTATGCTTTGTGCCAAGTTTCATAAAATAGTGCTCGGTAGATTTGGAGAATTACTATGGAGAAAAGGTGTCTGGACGGACGGACAGATGGATTGAAGTTCAAATTTGTGACATTTGATGAAGGTTTTACTAAATGTATTTGAACTAAAAAAAAAAGAAAGACAAATTAGAAATTTAAACATCTGTCAACATATTTTCAGGTCTGATTGAGCAGGACCGTCATACAAGTTTCTAGTACTGGGTTCTGGGTTCATAGAATCAGGGAAATTATTGGGATATTGAGATTATTTTTAATTTTTTAAGGGAAAAAAAGAAATATAATAGGTTACAAATTTGTCTAAATTTATTCAAATTGTGAAAAATCACCAAAATATTTTTAAAAAATCAAAGTTTTTAGACTTTGGAAGTGGGGTGGAGAGAGGCCTTGTGATCTGTTAAGCAAAGCTTTAGACCATTCAGGTACCAAGGCACTGAGGCCCACAGGTTTTAGGCTCGTTGAGAATCAGAAGATGAGAGACGTGGCGAGTCCTGTGATCTGTAAGCATGTGTTTTAAACCACTTGGGCATCAAACATGAGACTTTCAGACTTTGGGAACCCAGCCCATTTTGACCCCAACTACAGACTGACATCTCTGTTGAGTACAAACGAGTTTTAAGATAAGAGCAATGAACACCTGTTATATGTCTGTCAGATAATAATGAGATCAGTCTTACCTTGATACCGTCCGTGTACAACCAGTACATTTTGTGTTGTTCTTGCTGGTGTGTCCATAACACCGCTTTATTTAACAAGATCAATTGCAGGTTGGCTGGCATTCCTCCTGAAAATATAAACAGCGTCAATTAACAATAGTATAATAAAATCTTTAACAAATTACCCCAGCAACTATAAAGCATTGACTGAAGACCAGATTACAATTTATCCCATATGAGACAGGAAAATCCCTTGTTTTGACTGTGTAAGATTTTTCTATCTTACCCTAGGGTAAAGACAGGCTAAATGCACTATGATGTTAAAATATTACTTTGATTGTGACATCAGCAATTTACATTGTAAGGTAATTGGTTCAAAATGCAAACATTGCTGTTTCTATTCTTGAAAGCCAAAATAACCAATGGCTACTAATTTCTCAGAAGTTCTTTCATAAAGTAACCTATCTAAGCAAATCTGTGAAAAATATTTTAAAAAGGACTAAATTTTCACAAATTATGGAATTTTTGTGGTTTTTTTCTCTACAAATAATTTAAATTTTGTGGAAAATGTAGCATTGTATTTTTTGGCATAGATTGAAGTTATTTTTACAATAAAAGCTTCAAACATTAATCAGGAGTATATTGGATATTGGAGAAAATGAATCAATCCCTGTCTCAAATTTTGGGACAAGATTTTTTTCACAGGCCTTGGCAAACTTCTGTCTGGGAAATAAAGAATCTCACCCCTCAAATTGAGTAGGGGTAGATTCTGTTAGTCTATCAAATGCAAAATCTGTCATGTTGATGAGCTGTCCAGGGTTTGACCTTGGTTGATCACCATGACAAGTGAGGGAATAAGGTTGATCATTATTATTTTTGATTGCCATGGACGTTTAGTATTGGTGCAATGTGATTGTGCAGTTTGTAATGGCCTTATCTTGCACTATATTAGTTTATAATATCCAAATGCTATTAATATTATCACCATGATGAAAAAATTAAAAGAAAAGAAAATGAAAAATAAACAAACGCCTACAATTTTAGCACTATAAAAAACAAACATGTGTACACCTGTATATGTGACTTGGACATACGAGAAAAAAAAAAATAAAATCAAAGGAAAAATATTTTTTAGTTTTGCACTGTAAAACATATATGTATACAGTACATGCAGATGAGGACATACATGAAGGAAAAAAAAGACATCCATACTGTTAGTTTTTGCACTATGAAAACACACATAGGTATACCAATACATGTGATTTGGACATACAAGAGGAAAAAACAGAAGGAAAAAAAATACATCCATACTATTGGTTTATGCACTATAAAAGCACACTTATGTATGCGAGTTGGGCATGCAGGAGAAAAAAATAGAAGGGAAAAAAAAACAACAGTTGCCAGTATAATGGACATACAGGCAAAACAACCATAAAAATATAGCCTTATGGCCATATATATAGCTTTATGCACCAGGGCTGTTATGACAGATCAACAGTTAATGTGAAATATTTCTGACTTACAGATGAACAAAAAAACTTACTGGTATATAATATAATATATATATGTAAACTATGTATATATATAGGCAAACAACATTGACCTGTCTGCTTGACCTTTCATTAGAAATATTCATATAGAAGGATCAAACCATTAGATGGGTAGTAGTAGAATTCACTGTTAATAGAATGTACTCAAGGTACATGATTAGTGATCGCATTATGTAGACAAAACAAACCCACGTGATTCTTAAACATAAATGCACTCCTCCACAATAAAAATGCAAATTAAAGGTCAAATGGACAGGTCAAATTTGTTTACCATATACATTAGGCTAAAACAATAACAAATTACATAGGGCCACTAATGTCAATTTAGCTACCTTTACAGGTAAAATAACTGTCATATTAAAGTACTTTTACAAGTAGAAACAGTACATGTGTATAATTTTTTGTACAGGTTTTGTAATTAACCTGGCAGAAAAAAAGAAAAATACTTTTGACACTGTCTTTTTTTCAAAGTTTTCATTACATGCAATTTTCTTTAAAAAATTATTTTCTTATTTTTATAGTTAAGTCATAAGTGGAGTGGAGTAATGGAGATTTTATACCCCAGTCAAGATTCTTTCACTTACATTACCCAGAGAACATCAATGGCTTTCATCGGCAAATGAACAAACTTTCTCACACTAGAAACTGTCCAGAGAGGGATTCAAACCCAGGTGGTGAGAGGAACTGTGATCTATAAGCACATGATTTAGAACACCTAGCCAGACAGCCATTAAGGCCCCTTATTTTAAGTCAAGACTAGAGACAATATTCAAAACATATTTTTTTCTATTTAAAGACAATTTTTTTTTTTTGCCACTGTAGGGACTCGAACGCACACCCTGTGAAACAAACTTGCCTAGCATAAGAATGACCCATGACCTAACCAATTGTGCCACCAAGACAAGTAAAATAATATAATGATGTATTTGTCAGACGCAGGTCATACTTTACATAGATGTGCAGGAGACATTATATAAATAAAAAATTTACACATTCGCGTAGCAGTACACTTATTATTCCATATTTTTTTCAGAAACAAGAGTCAATGTAGGTGTCAAAACTCCATTTTTCTTTTTCAATTTTTGTCTGTCCTCACTCATTATTTATATATATTACTTTTTGTATTTTTAATTTAAAAAAATCCAATAATTAATGATAAAAACATTTGTTAATTTGCTACTGAATGTAGAGAAATTTAAGTGCATGACTTTAAAATCAGATCAATAAAAAATTGTTTGACTGTAATTCAATTCAATAATACCTATATTGTTTAAGTCCAGTGTACCTTCCTTTTAAAACATATAAAATAACAGGAACATATTACATTTAAATATTTTAAAATTACATGTTTTAAAAACTGTTATTAACAGAGGAATGAACAACAATACATGTATAACTTATAAAATATACATTTATATAATATCTGTAAATGTAGAGTTATTTATATAAAATGCATTGCCTTAATTCTAATCACTATAGTAACTCAGTTGGTAGAGTGCTTGCTTAGTATGTGGGGGATTGTGGGTTTGAAACCCAGCCTGATCTGACTCAGACTTGAAAATAGGTGCAACTGTCCTTTCGCCAAGCACTCAGCATTTAGAAATAAAAGTTACAGGGTCCTTCGAAAGAGACACTGAAAACCAATGTCTTGTGTTATGTCAGGCATGGTACATTAAAGAGTCTCCCTGCACATTGTGCTGAGCACACTGCAACAGTTAAAATTTCTGCCACTTCAAAATAGCTGGTAACATCTAGATATAAGTGAAATATTCTTGGCTGTGATGTAAAACCTCATTTTCTCAATCCTTTATTTTAACATTTTAACTAGGACAGGTTTTGCCACACAAAAATATCTTATCTGGATGAGAGAATAAAATTTTCATTTTCCTTAATTGGATAAAACCAGAGCAACATTCTGTAAAATAATTATTGCTCTAAAATTTATAATGGACATGATAAGTGGACAGGACAGCCCTGCAACATCACTGCACTAAGACATATTCACAGGAACTTAAATGGGAATTTATGAATGGATTTACAAAACACACACACACATACACACACACACACACTGAAAATTCGCACTTTTTGTATGGAAATTGCACCAAAATCAAACACTTAATGATGAAAAAGTACCTAAATGGCAACCTTGCACACTTAAAATGTATCAATAAATTTGATTCGTCAGCCTGAAAAAGGGAAATTTCATGAAAAGTAATAACAATAAAACTTTTAATGTGGTTCCACACCTCAGTCAAGACCCTTTCACTTATATCAAGACAGTTAGTTCTGGGATGGTGGAGGAAACCAGTGTTGGGCGAAAAACAGCCAACCTACGGCAAGGAAATTACTGGTAACAAACTTAATTTCTCGTACCAGGATTTTCTCCAAACAGGATTCAAATCTAGATGACAAGAGGTGGTGTGATCAATAGCTCCACATTCTAGACCACAGAGACCAGTTTCATAATAAAATTTTAAAAATACCCATAAATATATAAAAAATACTCTTTTTATATATATACTTATAAGTGTTTTTTTTTTTATTTTATAATGAAACTAACCCCTATGTTTTAAACCACAAAGCATATATAATTATCCTGGCAACATCAAGTCATTTTAAGTGACTAAAAACTGGATTGCATTTTAAAATCTTCGAATCCCTTGCACATGTATTTATTAAAATTTCACTGCTTGTGTCATTCATCTTTAAACATAATTGCTCTAGATCTACTGATTTATTCAGTCTATGATTAAATTTTACTTTAAATATTATACACCTATCAGAATGTGGCCAAATACCTCTACACAGTCACAATAAAACACAGAAATTTATTTGTCACTTTTTTCTCAAGAAAATTCATAATTCTGCCAATTCACTGACTCAATACTTAATTATTTAGAATTAACTTTTTTACTATTTTAAATGTTTTGGTACTAAGCCAGTTAGATTTAAGTACATGTTAATATCGCTGAGCTAGTGACCAATACACCATGAAGATCAGTCGTTATAAATAGGGGACTAAATACCACATACTTGACCCAATAATGCATGGCTTTAGTCCAAGGTCATGTCTGGTTTTCCCAATCATGACCAATATCTGATTACTGCACAAAAATATTTTGATCACCTTAACACACAATCTAGAGAAGAAAAGAAGTCTTTATAAAATTACACAATATGTTTTATCAATATTACCAAAGGCCTGTGTATAATGTTGTTTAAATCACATTTTCTAACCCTTCTGTAAATTTTGGCTTTAGGCACCCACGGAGACCCCCTCTTCCCGCTAAATCAATACTCGGGTTTATTTTTGTATTTTTCATTCTTAAAATGTATCATAAAGTTCAGCTTCACGTATAGAAATGAATCTGTTTTCCACTTTGAGCTGCAAATAATCAATTCAATTGATCCGTTGCTTTTTACAGACGAAACTCGGATATAAATTGATTCAAACTTCTCTTCAGGACGAAAATAGCTCTCATATTCTAAACCTGATCGACCAGTCACTGACGTCATAACCCATTTAGCGAGGACTTGTAACTTGCTGATCTATAATTTTTCGTTTATTTTCGGAACAAATCAGAAAACTTTACGAGAACTTCCATATAGAGAAGTAGCGTATCCGGCGTAACAGACAAAACGGATTTTGCCGGAGATTCACGATGATTCTCTCCATATATGGTAAAATTATTTCCGATTTTGTTTGACGTCATGAATAGGAATTTGTCCTTGGATGCCATATAAGGAAAATACAGATTAATAGGCCAAAGGGCATACTACAATAGCATATCATTAAAAATTCACACCGTACGCTCTCATTCTTACTACGCGAGTTTTCTCGTTTATTTTTGAAGCAAATATTACCAAATTCATAAAACAAATGCCTAATAACACACTCTTTGTAGCTTTTAATTTATTTTTGTGGAAATTGTCTTATTATTTACAAAATTCAACTGACCTACATTTGCGAATCTTACTACAGTAGTAAAAGGTTATCTTTTATTTATGATTGACGTCAATGGTGACGTACAAAGCGCTCATAGTAACTGTGCTTAACGACGGCATTTGATTGGTGAAACGATTATACGAGCATACCTTATTTGGAAGTCAAGTAGTAGAACCTTTCATTCATAAATACGATCGTTGGGAAATTGTGTTCATTCATAGAGTAAGCTCTCAATGTAATGTTTTAGTTTGGTGTTACGATAGAAGTTATACTTCATGTAAATTGACATAGAGTTTTTGGAACTTTATTTTATTCAACAAATCATTGATTCTAAAAAAGTGGACATGATTATGGACGGATTGGATACACTGTCACAGGTCGCTTTAGCTGACCAAGTGAACTTAGCCAATTTATGTTTTGATTTTGCTACAGGAGGGGGTCGCCTACCCTCCGAATCTATAGATGATTCACTTAATACACCGGTGACAAGTAGCTCAGATATCTCATTCTTTGGATGTGATCTTCTTGGACCTGTACCGATAACTGCAACTGGTAAGTTTTATATCTGACTTGTAGCCATTACAGAAATCAGCTGATCAGATCGTAACTTAGAATGCATTGTATTTGTTAAATTTCAACTTTTTTTTTTACTTGTGACTAAAGTTTAGTATGCATTGATAAATATTTAATAATTTCCATTCATTAATTTTATTTGAATGACCGTCTTATATCCCCATATTTGAGTTAATCGATTATCAACATAGTAACTCGAGCCGTATTTAGCGAGCAAGCAATCTATTCTTATACATGTTACATATTCATGAGTTGTAATGTGCGTCAGCAAAGGTCAAATAGGCTTCCACAGTTTTCTTGAATTTTTGAATTTTGGGGGTTTTAGCGAATATAGTAAAATAGTAAAATAATCTAATGACACTTAGTAGTAGTGGAATTGAAATTGTGAAAACGTGAATCTTTGTTTATGTCTGAACACCTACATAAAATGTGCCCACGCAAAAAGTCAAAATGGGCGGAGCTTAGTAGTCTAATATCGAATCTACGTCATAGAATATAACTGTAGCTGCTATGTGCGTAAACGGGTTCTATACTTACGACATTGCGAAGATAAAAAAAGAACACAGCATCGATTTAGATCTTCATTCATAAAACAAAGCTTCAGATAGCTATATTCAACCTTTTATGGTATTTTTGGATCTCGACTTTCAATCAAACAGCTTGTCAATTATTTTATTTTTTTTTAATTTTGAAATCAAATTATGACAGTTGAAAAAGAAATAGATACTGAAAAAAATGATGCCAGACGCAGAATCTATTTTACAGGTATATTTAATTTTACAAAAAAATTAAAAGAACATATATTTTCTAAAATTGAAAATAATTTATAAAATAAATAAAATAAAATAAAATAAAATAAAATAAAATAAAAACTTTATTTTTATTTATTGTTAGTTAGACATTATTTTCTTATTGTTTTTTTCTGACTTTTTTATTTTTCAGCTTTAGTAACATTTTTTAGGAATAAAACTTATGAATTCTATTTTTCTGTATTTTCAGCAAATATCGAAGCTCAAATCACCATTCCCGAGAGAGAGGGAATGTTTGCTAGACAACAACAGTCACAACAACAACAACAGCAACAACAACAACAGCAAGATGACGGACAACAATACACCCACAGAATTCAGTACAAAGGTACACTTGTCACATCGTCAGTGACCCCTACATCCACGAGCAGTGACCAAGCACTGCCTACAGGTGTGCCGCCAATATTCACACCTCTGTCGCCATTATTCAGCATATTGACGCAAGCTACACAGGGCATTCAGGCTCAGATATCAACTGGTATGCCCCAGGTTGACACACAGGATTATCAAATTGCGCATTCTCAGTGCCAGCCAAGCCAGCCATCTTGCTTTAGTTCATCGCCATCAACCCCCTGTTCACAACACTCTCACGCCGGTTCGCCACAGCCAACAAGTGATATGGGGGTTCAGGATGATGTTTATTCAACTGGATTTGGATCTCCTGTCAGTTCTACGCAGTCTACTCCAGAACCACAGATCCCAGTCTGTGAGCCATTCAGTGTTGTTCAGGATTCTATAAACTATTCCAATCAAGTTCAACCCCCACCGCCTTACTCTAGAGCTATGTATGACATACCAATGAAACAACAGCCAGTGTATAGTTCTTGTTCACACAAAATACACAGGGTTTGAATATTTTAAATTTCCCATCTGCAATGTCTATTGACGTTCCGCAGTCGCTACCACAAACAATTGTGCATTTCACTGAGGACATTAATGACAAAAATTTGAATTTAAATACTGAATTTAAATGGACGGTTCAGTCTTCGCCACAACAGCAGCAGCAGCAGCAACAGGAAACACAATCTCAGTTACCGGATTTCCGGGCTCTACAAGTTCACACATCCCAGAGCGGTTCTGGGGGATACGCACAAGGACAATTTACACAGGTTCCTATAAAATCAGAACCTATAAGTGACTTATCACCTGACTTTTTACTACCTACTTCAACACAGGCGGACTATTCAGCAAGTTCAACAGTTACAAGTAAACACACGCTGCCTTCTGTTTTGAGCCCGCCATATCCACAGGGTAATTTAAAACTTTTACCGGTCAAACCGCGAAAATATCCAAATCGACCAAGCAAGACGCCACCTCATGAACGGCCATATGCTTGCCCAGTTGAAAACTGTGACAGAAGATTTTCTAGATCTGATGAACTTACACGTCATATCAGAATTCACACAGGACAAAAGCCATTTCAATGCCGGATATGTATGAGGTCATTCAGCAGGTCAGATCACTTAACGACGCACGTGCGAACACACACAGGTGAAAAACCATTCTCTTGTGATGTATGCGGTCGTAAATTTGCTAGAAGTGACGAAAAGAAACGTCACGCTAAAGTACATTTAAAACAGAAAATGAAAAAAGAAGCAAAAATGCTAGCTGCCAATGCTCCATTGCCAGCCACAACTTGTGTAACTGACACTCTAACAAGTTTGACTTGTGCAGCGTCGACACCTATGTCACTACCATTAGTAGTGACAACCTCATCTTTATAGACATTTATCATTAACTTTCATTAATACTTCATATTGCCTATGATGAACTCCATTTAGTGAACAAATCCTTCATTGAAACTAGTCTTACTTGAGGTTTCATACTCGAGTAACAAAAATGGTGCTCCATTTAAAAAAAAGTAAGAAGGTTTTATATAAACTATTTTGACTTCATCCTAGGCAGTTTTCAATATTCATTCTGAGATTCAGTGAACAACTTATAAAAATGAAAATTATCATAATGTGCTCAAATTGTTTATTAAATGAAAGAGGCCTATATTTGGATAATATTGTTTTAAAACTCAAAATTGAAAATATATACTAGAAATTTTATTTCTCAGTTAAATTATCACTATTTTATGCTTAAAGCATAACTGTTGACAAAAATACAGTTTCTACAAAATTTTTGCTTCTAAATTTAGCAATATTGTATGCTTAAAGCAAATTTAAAAAAAAGTTTTGATCGATTTTTTTCTGAAAAAAATCCTGATGTATGGGTCCTCAAAAATGCGTTATTCAGGGACACCGGTGAATATTTAGTATGACGTCGGTGGTCGTTAGGTACACGCAGTAGTGACGTGATAGTAGTTGATACTAGTAATTATCGATGTAGTGACATTAGAATTGTAAAATGGCGTCATTATCTATAGAGTCAAAAATTGTAATATTGTACCGTTTACTTTATTCGATATTTATTGTGTAAACTTTGTAAATGAAGAAAAGTTAGTTGTTTTAAATTGTTATGATTATTTTAATTTTATTGTTATGGCAGCATAATTTCCCTTTAATTCATTAATAGTGCTTATCTGTCTGTTAATCTGTTACCAAAGTTACTTGTTAATATTTTTTGTGTCAGTGGAGCTGATACCTGTTAGAATTGTGTTACAAATGGCATTAAAAGTTTTTTGTTTTTGAATTCTATTTTTCTGTTTCTTCATGAAGAAATCTTGTTCGCACATATTTTTGATATCTTTGAAAAATTGAAATTATAATTGATATAATATATACCCCAAATTACGGCCACATGGACGTGCTTACTTTAAATTATTAATTTTCCAGATTGGAAAAAAATAAAGGCGAAACAATGTTTCAAATCGTCGATTTTACTTACTATAGCTTTAACATATTGATAAATTGATAATTATATAAATGTTAAATGTTCAAAGTGTATCTTTTTAGATGTTTCGCACACATTTTAACTGTTTTTAGTTTCGTGTATGTGAAGTTTTTAAAAAATTCTATTACAAGAGTTTTAATTAATATTATGACATTTCTTGCTGCATGCTTTAAAATATTTCTTCGATGTTTAAATGTATGTTTGGTTTTTAAACATTTTTCAAACATAAATTAATTTATTTGCTTTAATACTTTTTGATTCATGTTTTGTTTTGCCTTTATTTTTTTCTCTGTTTTTCGTCTTTGTGATATTGGTGCAATTGAAAGTTATTTGTTGTTGTGTACTATATCTATATATGAGAGAGCATAATTGTTTTGAGTAAGGTTATCCAATTTTCACCCTGTTACATTGCCTTCTATAAATTGCTATATAAAAAGAGTTTATATTTTCAAGTTATCTATTTTCACTATGTTGTCGTACTGTCCTTGAATATTTCGTTACTTCTTGCTGGCTAAGATGAACGAATTGATTATATGAATGGGAGGAGCCTGTTAATACGGGCTTCTTGAAAGTTGAATAAAGATATTGAAAAAAATACATTGTCTTTTTGTCTTTGAAATTTTATTATAGACATAAATTCACACACACACACACACACACACACACACAACCACACACTGGTTCTGAAACTTTATAACGCAGTGTGCTGGAAGAATAGTTTTGAACATAAAGCGGAATACTGAAAGATTTAGCTGAATGAGATTTACTTACTGTGAAAGATGTGATATGCTGAAGAACATGTACTTGCAAAAGTCCATTATTAATGGACTTCTGGCACTTGGCAATAACTGCGACAGTCAGGATTAGAATAAAAACTACCAACACGTATATTGAAACAGTTGGTTAACAGCGCACGGAAACTGGACACATACACATATCCTATGCAAACATGTCGAAAGTTCAACGTTGAGCTAATGAAAACGAATTGAAGCTAGAGTTCTCGAGATATACAGTGCAGGCCTTCAAAAGTTTAACGCTAAGCTAACGAATTAGATCTAGTACTTAATCGGCAGCCGTTAGCTACACACCGACGGTTTTCCGACAGCTGCAATCTATATATCATTTGGAAAGTTTTCGGCCATTAGTTATCCATATCTCTGACTTTGACATCCGAGTTTCGACTCCTTTTTGTTAGCTTCAATGTTAAATTTTCGACAGGTCGGTACTGTACATGTTGCTTAAAAGCTGCCGAGAAAAGATAAAAACCTGCTGAAAAGTTACCGAGAAATAGCTAACTAGGGAACGAGATGAACTGTGGATACGGTACTTTTCGTTAGCCTAGTGTTAAATTTTCGACAGGCCTGTACTGTGGTAAAAAGATGGCCCAGTAATATGGCAGAAACATTATAACAAATAAACCGGAAAACGAAGATCCTGCTGGAACTTCAAACCACAGACCCACTGGAAAACTATACTTGAAATACTATTAAAAACTTGACGTGAAACTGGCCGCAAAACTTGTCTGAATCAGTTTTGAAATCTAAAGATCTTCCTATTAACCTACTTTGAAACAAGTCCTTATTATAAAGCACATCACATTAACCATTTGGAAAAATGAATAGTTTAAATTTTTTATAAACCTACCGGAAGACGAGTCTTGAAATATGAAACGTCTAAGTCTTAAAATATAAAATATTGTCAAAAAACCCTTTGAGAAACTATCTCTTGACATATGAAATATTGCCATAAACTTAACTAGCAGCATTCAAAGTTTTGAAATATGAAGCTCTATCCACACACCTACTGGCAAATGAGACTGGAAATATGAAGCTCTATCCACATACCTACTGGCAAATGAGACTGGAAATATGAAGCTCTATCCACATACCTACTGGCAAATGAGACTGGAAATATGAAGCTCTATCCACATACCTACTGGCAAATGAGACTGGAAATATGAAGCTCTATCCACATACCTACTGGCAAATGAGACTGGAAATATGAAGCTCTATCCACACACCTACTGGCAAATGAGACTGGAAATATGAAGCTCTATCCACATACCTACTGGCAAATGAGACTGGAAATATGAAGCTCTATCCACACACCTACTGGCAAATGAGACTGGAAATATGAAGAACTGCCTATAAACCAGTGGAAAAACGAGACTGGAAATATGAAGCTCTATCCACATACCTACTGGCAAATGAGACTGGAAATATGAAGCTCTATCCACATACCTACTGGCAAATGAGACTGGAAATATGAAGCTCTATCCACATACCTACTGGCAAATGAGACTGGAAATATGAAGCTCTATCCACACACCTACTGGCAAATGAGACTGGAAATATGAAGAACTGCCTATAAACCAGTGGAAAAACGAGACTGGAAATATGAAGCTCTATCCACATACCTACTGGCAAATGAGACTGGAAATATGAAGCTCTATCCACATACCTACTGGCAAATGAGACTGGAAATATGAAGCTCTATCCACATACCTACTGGCAAATGAGACTGGAAATATGAAGCTCTATCCACATACCTACTGGCAAATGAGACTGCAAATATGAAGCTCTATCCACATACCTACTGGCAAATGAGACTGGAAATATGAAGAACTGCCTATAAACCAGTGGAAAAACGAGACTGGAAATATGAAGAATCGCCTATAAAGCATGTGGACAATTTCCTTGAAAGATGAGACACAACCCACTAAACTACTGGAAAACTAGACTGGAAATATGAAGCACCGCCTATAAAGCATGTGGACAATTTCCTTGAAAGATGAGACACAACCCATCAAACTACTGGAAAACTAGACTGGAAATATGAAGCAATGCCAGAAATCTACCAGAAAAAAGTCTATGAACCACTGTCTGCAAACATAAAAACAAGTCTAGTCTTGGAAAATTTGACACAACTGGTCCATGTTCTAATTGCAATCCAAAATGCAAATTAAAAACTTTGAAAACTTACAATGTAAATAAATTTGTTAACTTCCACCAGGGAAGTGAGACCGGGTTTTCCGGAAGGGTAAGTATCTGCTGTCTAGCTGGCAACACAAACCACACATGAAAATATTCCATTGACGATCACACTCCTATGGTTAGGACAACTGTGGGCTATGGGATAACGGATCTCTTCTTAGCGATAAGACAGCATTTTGATTCGCCCTGCCAGTAAAGTGACTTCTTGAAGCTAAAATCGATTTTTGCGTTTTTTTGTATAATTAAAAGAAGTAATAATGCACTATGCCACAGTCAAGATTGTTGAGGTGATTTATATCGAGGCGGTCAGTTCAGGAATGGTCAGAAAACCGGAGTGACGGGAGAAAATCACAATATCTTCGGCAAAACAAACTGCCAAACTTTCTCAAACTAGGATTTGCAATTGTCCCAAATGTGGTTAGAACCGGTGGACTGGGGAGGTGAGAGGCGGTGTAATCCGTAAATGAGCGCTTCAGATCACTTGGAAGCGATGTTCAATGTCGCGGTCGGCGTGACACTAAACAATCCCCCCCCCCTGCACCCTGAGCGCACTGGTTACGTTTCGATATGATTATTACTAAGCCCGTTTTATTTTTGTAGCACTAGAGAAAATCACAGATCTTCGGCAAAACGAGCTTACCAACTTTCTCACACTAGGATTTTCCCAAGTGGGATTAGAACCTTTGGTTGTTTCGGAAAGACTGCGAAGTAAAACCCTCGAAATCAACCAATCAATAAACCAACAGATTTTTAAAATTTTAAAATATCATACAGTTATATTTATCAAGGTCGTCATTAAAACTGGTGGTATTTATGACTGTATCCTATTGTTAAAGATTTCCCGGAACTGCAAATCAAAACGGATACAAAATCTATACACTTCCCATCATCAACCTATGTAACTAATTATTAAACTATAACATGACTTTATAAGTGATATATATATATATATATATATATATATATATATATATATATATATATATATATGTGTGTGTGTGTGTGTGTGTGTGTGTGTGTGTGTGTGACTATCAAAACTGACAAACTGCTGAATTTGGAGCCGAAAATGGACGCCATTCCCAATGTTCAAAATCTATATTTTCCCCACATATTTTGCTAAATATTACCAAATTGAAATAATTTTAAAATATTCAACATTTTCATTAGACGTGTAGTTCATGGACTTTGGTTTACATTATCCCTTATTCACAAAATTACTTGAAACGATGTTTTTAACCAACAGGACGGTCACATTATATCAAAAATTGAACTGGAATGAAGTGGCTTAGTGGTATTTTAAAACCCTTTCAATATTATTTCACTTATTGCGAAGGTTCATGGATGTATCATATGCCTTTTTTAATTTAATCATAAAATACATAAAAAAATGGTGTATGATCCATATACCGGTACAATTTTTAATGTATTTTATGATGAAATTAAAAAAATTGTATATGACAGATGTTTGGCCGGAGTAACCGGAAAAACTGCCTGGTCTCGACAAGCGAACCGACAATCTCTCACATTATATTAAACCTAGCTACGTCAGTAGTCCCAGTAAAGAATATTTCACTTATATTGAGACACCACAAGTAACAGATGAAGTGATCGAATTTTTTACCCTTGCAGTGCGCTCAGAGTGATGCCATTAACGCGCCACCCCTACCGTGACACACGACATCAGTTTTAAGGTCTCTTCCAAAGGACCTCATGGCTTTAATTTCTAAATGTGACCACTGCGGTAGCTCAGTTGGTAGAGTGCTCGTAAGTGGGAAGTCGTGGGTTCGAACCCCGACCTGGTCTAACCCAAGGCTTGAAAGTGGGTAGTGACTGTTCTTTCGCCAAGCACTCGGCGTTAGGAAATGAAAGTCACGGTTCTTTCGGATGGGAACTTAAAATAAACGAGGTCCCGTGTCATGGTAGGCTTGGCACGATAAAGAACTCTGCTGATAATGCCATCAGAGCAGCGCATATGCAAAATTAGCCGGCAATTTCTCAATATTTAAGTGAAATATTTTTTACTGGGACGTTAAACGCCATTACTCAACTCATTTCTAAATGTTGAGTGCTTGTCGAAAGAACAGTCACTACCTACAAGTATTTTCAAGCCGATCTAAACAGAAACAAACGTGTGTATAACGAAGATATTAGTTTGTTTGTTTATATTAAATGTTAAAAATCAATTTATTCAAATTAAGCATGTAAACTATTTAACACTGGTTGTTCAGCAATCGGAAGAGTAAAGATTGCCAAAGCTTTATACACAGCCACACTTTTTTTTATATATCACATCATCTTGTGTAGGTATACGTTATGGAGCGGACACGATATCGGGATGGACGGACTGCAGACGGGCAATGGGATTATCGTATATCAATCTAAACTTCGTTTGATTGGATTCGGTTTTAAGACCCAGTCAAGAATACTTTTATCGAGACATCACCAGTTGTAGGTGAAGTGATTACATTTTTCACTGTTGCAGTGCGCTCAGAACATTATGCACAGAATACTATTTCTTAACGTACCATACATAAGCGCTGAGGGAACTTTTGAGC
Organism: Anadara kagoshimensis; assembly: GCA_021292105.1. NCBI lineage: Eukaryota > Metazoa > Mollusca > Bivalvia > Arcoida > Arcidae > Anadara > Anadara kagoshimensis. The sequence continues at coordinate 26,763,690 of CM037857.1, forward strand.
TCAAACTCCCCATAGGGCTTCCGTAGTGCCATGCCAAACTCTGGCACGAGGATTTTTTTGACTTTTCACTGCACAAATGTTTGGCAAAAGAAAAGGTACTACCTATTTTTCAAGACTTGGTCAGGCCGGACCCGAGTTCGAACCCGACCTCCCACATACGAAGCAAGCACTCTATTTAAAATTGAGCTACAGTAAATGTTAAGGTTTGTATAAGGTTACTATCACTTTAAGGTTTGCGTGACGCTCACTTGCCTCAGTTCATACTTAAGGTACTTGTTTTCACTTTTGTTTTATCTGTAGATTGACGTCCTAGATAATCTGATGACACAAGTATGATATAATCAATTGTACAATTATGTACTTTTAAAATTTAAAACACTTGAAAAACCGCATCCTGTACGTTTAACACTCCGGCAATGTGGTTGGAGGCTTTAAATGCGGTTTTAAATTACAAGGTTATCTTTTACACGTATCTATGTATAAAATCACGTCACTACGGAAAACAAGATTACCTCATACACAAACATATACGTCACCTATCGTGTACTTATGTCCGAGGTGTTTTGCTGCAACTAAGGTATTTTAAAATTTAAATAGTAGTTGATGTCAATTAAGGTGTGTTAAAGGATAAATTGATTGATTGAGTTTTTGGTCCTAGTCAAGAATATTTCACTTTAATCGAGACGTCACCAGCATTGGGCAAATTGACAGAAAATTTTACCTTTGGAGTGAGCTAAGGGCAATGTGCAGGGAAGGTTCTATCACATGGCACACGCCTGCCGTGATAAGGGAACTCGGTTTTTAATGTCTCTTTCGAAGAACCCCTTGACTTTCATTTCAAAATGCTTTTAATGCTTGGCAAAAAACAGTCACTACCTTTTTTAAAGCATTGGTCAGACCCAGCCTTTGTTCGAATCCACTACCTCAGACAAACTGAGCGAGCACTCTATCACTGAGCTAACGTAGTTGAGTGTTAAATGATAGATGGCGCCTAGTTACTCGTAGTGAAGTAGACACAAGTTGTTTTTTTTCTTCATGTGATCCCATATTCTTCTAATTCCATTTTGACTGACACCCTAAGGAGAGGGTTTTGAGCCTTGTCTATTGGAACCGTTGCCATAATTGACATATCGGACATGTGAAAGCAGCCTTGGTAAGAGGCGGAATAAATTGGGGTAAAATGTATTTATTTAAAATATTCTGCCACTTTTGATCCGAAACATTTTGATTTTCGTGCGCTAACAGACCACTCACTTGTAAAATACATGAGAGATGGTTACCCCCAAGAAATTCTTAAATCACATTACTGTATAATACCTTGTCATTCAGGGACCGCGGTGGTCAAGTGGTTTTCAGGGCGTGCTTACGGCTCACAGTGCCTCTCACTACCCAACTAGCTATAGGTTCGATCATTTGTCAGTTCGCTTGCTGTAAGTCGGTGGTTTTATCACGTCACTCGATATAAATGAAATATTCCAGAATGGGACGTTAAACACCGTTAATCAACTCAACTCTCCCAATATCGGAACTTTTATAATCAGTCAAGGGTGTTTTTCGTGTCCTGTTTTGTGTTTTTGTTTTTTGTTTGTTGTTGTTTTCATTTAAGTGCGTGTTTTGGTTGCACTAACTTTCGTCATGTGCATAGTTTTTTCCTCCATTTACGATTATATATATATATATATATATATATATATATTATATATATATATATATATATATATATAATATATATATATATAATATATGTTTCATAGATGACCAGTTGACAGCTATTTGAACTAGTTTGGGTTAATTGTAGCCTTGTTATCCTAAAACAGGGAAACATTTCAATGGTGTTCTTTAATTGTCATGGAAATGAACAACAGATAGAAGGTTCATGTAGAAATACTATGAGTTCGCATAAGACGGACAGTATGGTGCATAAATGGATCAAAAACAACGCCTTTGACGACCAAGTCGTAACCAAGTTATTTGGAAGAGGAACAACACCATCATCATCAACACCGCCGACTTTGGTATCATGTGTACGAATGTAAACAGCGAAATCATCATTAAATCACCAACATTACCATGATTTATCACCACCGCCATCATCACAATCATCACCACCCCCGCCACCAGCATCACCACAATCATCACCGCCAATGCTACCAACAGCATCATCATTCATAACCACCACCGCCATCATCATCATCATCATCATCGCCACCACCACCATCATCATCATCATCATCATCAACAACATCATCATCATTATCGGCATGGGTTGTATAAACAACAACAGTACTTATTACACATATTTCAAATTTTATTTGAAATGTACGACTATCAGCTGTCTATGACGTAATAACGCATCATCTAAAAGTAGGGTGTTCCTTGGAGAGTGCAAAACTTATAAATACATTCAAATTACATCACAGGTCTACATGACTTAAAAATCAGTTAATGATTCATGAGTATAACATGTAGCCTTGAACTTTGTTATGGGCGATGAGTATGTATGGTTAAAATCCAGTTTATTTATAACTTGCCAAATGCCAATTATACGTTGTAATACGCGCACCCACCCCCTCCTATGCTAAAAATAGAAAATACGAGTAATGAAATTACCGAATAAATACACACTATACATATACTTTAATAATAATAATAATAATAAAAAAAATAATAATAATGTAACATTAATAATAGATAAATAAGTGATAATAATCTTGTAATCTTAACCTTAAAAATTTATGTGTAGAACCCCCCCCCCCCACCTTGCCACTTAGTGACCTTAAAATATAAATAGTTGTGCGTGGGAGCATGTAGAATTCCCCCTCCTTCCATACACAACAGCTAAGGAATATCGGTATGACGTCAGACCAACAGACTGATATGTACTTTAAATCGTCAATTCATCAATGTTTATAAGTAATAGACCTTAGTACAAACTTAAATATAAAACAAATACCGCAAAATTGCATTTTTATGTCTCTGTGATATAACTTGAACGGAACATGTCGTCACATGAATAGTTGTGCTATGTGGATGCAATCACGTAATACTGGTATCTTGTTTTATTAACCACTAAACCAATTGCCCAAATGCTGGCATTTTGTCTTTCTTCAAGTGGATGCCCCTATAAAATGTTTACTGAAAATACGAAAGTTTACAATCCCAATTAAACCAAAGATTGCAATAACCTAAAATTCGATCATATCTGTTTGTCAAGTTAGTACCTTATTCATGAAAGTACAAATGACTTTTTTACATATTGATTTGATGTTTTACCTATATTACCAGTTGTTCTTTGGATTAATATTGTGATTTGGATATGGACCAGTTAGTTAACAGTTTTTAACACGAAATGACAATACTATATTCATTAAAGCTTGAAATAATGCTTTCTATTATTTACTTTGCTTCTGGATTGTGATTCGGACATGGATTAGTATGTTTATATACCCCGCTTAAAAAGTGGGGGGTATATAGTGATAGGGGTGTCCGTCCGTGTGTCCGTCCGTCCGTCCTTCCGTTACACCTTAGGGTACCGATCTCTTATCCGCAACTCCTCCTAAACCCTTCAATGGATTTTTATGAAACTTTCACACAATCTTTGTGATATAATATAGATGTGCACCTACTATTTAAAAATTTGATCCGATGGATTTCTTTTATGTTGGGGGAGCGGGGGGGGGGGGGTTGGTATTTTTTGTGAGCTTGTGGCTCACAGTTTTTCTAGTTGATAATTACATTAGAAAAAACTTGATCCCGTTCAATAAATGTGTCGACTTAGTCATTTGTATTTTACTGTAATGCTGTTTTCATTGATGCAAGTAAACAATATTTTTTCTGTTTTATTTCAGCGGTATACATACGGATGACCCTATTCGACAAAAGTGAGGTCTCGGTCAACTCAGTGTATTTGACTGCAATTTTGTTTCTGAAAACTTCGACCCCGTTCAGGTGACGTCTTGGTCAATTGTATTTGACGGCAACATGTTAGACACAATGTTTTCTATTTTACCTCAACTGTATATATTCGGAAAAATTGATCCGGTTCAATAAAGTGACGTCTTAGCAGTTATAGCCAATTGTATTCGACTGCAATTTAGTTTTTATTTATGCTAGAAACAATGTTATCTATATTTATCCCGGCTGTACGTATTCGGAAAACTTGACCCGCTCAATAAAAAGTGACATCTTGGTCAATTGTATTTGACTGCAGTTTTGTTTTCACAGTGTTATCTATTTTTACCTCGGCTGTACGTATTCGGAAAACTTGACCCCGCTCAATAAAAAGTGACGTCTTGGTCAATTGTATTTGGTTTTAAGAACCAGACAGATCGATAAACAGCGATATGATAATGTTGTTATCACTACCGTATTACAATAGCCCCAAGCCATTAAAAACGTTATACAGTACAGACCTGTCGAAAGTTTAATACCGAACCGCTAACGGAAAGGAGTTAGCTTCTGCCGGAGAGTGGCCGAGATATGGAAAGCTGGTGAACGAAAAGGTGAGAGGAAGATTGAGACCGTGGAAAAAGTTCCAAGATGTAGCTAATGCGATGATGAGATGAGCTGTTGATTCGGCACGTATTCGTTAGTTTAGTGTGAAACTTTTGTCAGAAATGTACAGTAAAGTGACCTGTATTAAATGATTTTTGATGACCGATTTGAATGGCATTTATGTCGATAACGATTGACCTATAGCTATCTGACCATCTAAGTATAAAGTTTAACATACAGATCACGGCGATCAGCGAGGTCGATTGTCTGTGTGCAGTAATTGTCCATAACTGAATAGAGCTATTCCCAGTTTCACTATCATTACTTAGCCAAGATTTTCCTTAATTTTAATAAATTTTGGAAATCTTTGTTTGAAAGGTCTGCCATGTGCTGATTTTGATTAAAAAAAAATAATGCATTCAAAATCAGCACATGGCAACTCTGGCTGATATCATTTTGAATGCGTTATTTTAATTTAAAAAAATCAAAATCATCACAGTCATGTTTTAATCTAGAAATGATTGTCAAATTGACACTTTAAAGTATTGAATATCTAAGAAAAATTAACAAAATTATCAAGGTTTGAAATTTTGTCAGATCTAAATTAGGAAAATCTTATTCGAGGAATGATTGTGAAACTTGAGCCGAAACATACCAAACATGAAATCTGTGTTAAGAGGCCAAACCTAAACACTGAAAGAGGTGTTCGCTATGGTAGGTTTTACTGTACTTCTGTTATAGTATAGACCTGTCGAAAGTTTAACACTAAACTACCAATTTAGCAAGAGTTAGTCCCTCGTTAGCTATATTTCGGTAGCTCTCGGACAGCTTTCTGGCAATATTAACTATCAATATCTCGACTATTCAACAGCCCCTAACCCAACAGCCGAGCTTCCATTCCTTTTTAGCTCAATGTTAAACTTTCGACAGGTCTGCACTGTACGCTCCTAACCTTTCTTCATCAGCAATATGTTATACAGTAAAACCTCTATATAATGCCCCTTGAAAACTTTGTCACATTGATTATTATGAAATGTCGATTTAGATTATTTTTTAATGGATTTTCAAAAATGATTTCAAAGTTATGCGGTTTTTTTTCTTTAAACAACATACCTAATTCAGAAATACAGAAAAACCACGATATAGAGTCATATTCCATGATCTTTCATATTTATGATATTTGATGCATTCTCAATTTTGCTTACACTGTTGGCGGAAGACGAAGTCCATTCCCTTCCGGAGCACCTGTTGGAAGTCCAGTCTGAAGTCCAGTCTTGAATTAAGTTGTCAGTTTTCAAAGTTTTTACTTTATTTTGGGAATGTGATTTTGACATGGATTGGTATTGTCAAATTATAAATTACGAAAAATAAAAAAATAAAAAATTAAAATTAAAATTAACAAAGTTGTCATATTATAATTTTTTGAATATTTCATTCAGAAATAGAAATTCACAGTATGATTGGGTTTTTATTATTGATACACATTGGATGTACTAGTTAAGCATTTATTAAATCGAGAATAATGTCATTACGTCTGACCCCGGTATTCAAAATCATTTCTTAACTGACAATTCCCTTAAATTTAATTTGGGTAAATTTTGGCAAGCTCTTTTTGGAACACACACACACACAAACCGACAAGGCATGGTAACAACAACAATGGTCTCCAATTCCGAAGATAGAATCCACGGTCAAAAAAAAATTACCGTATCAAATCACAAAATCATACTAGTGGCAGGCATAGATTTAAACCTATCAAAAACAAGTTTCGTTTCATTTATAAAGAATAGTTTGTCTACAAAACGAAAATACAGTTTGTATTTCTATTTACTATATAAAACCGCAACCGGAAAAGTTTTATGTAGATCAACCTATTGCACAATCTATTTAGTATCTAAAATGCGGTTACACACTAGTTCCGGTATTCACCCACAAAGTATCTTCATGACATCACATGACCTTGTACAACATGACGTCACTTGTTTTGCTGTATTGATATTGGTGCATTCCCTCATGACTCATAGCAGATTTTTGGCAGTGTGACATATGAACAAGTTTAGTCTGCCAAGACATGGAGCAGTTTTTAATACCTCTGTCTATGGCTCAGATAATTTAGCTATTTCTGGATTTTTCGGCAGTTTAATCATGATGTGTAATATATATATACATACTATATAATTAAAAAGCATTTTGGGAGTTTTTTGTCCACGAAAGTACGAGAAATTTTGCTTTTAAAACACCGGTTTAACTCTACTTTTTAGGAATTCTAGGGATTACGCAAATTATATTGGTTTAATTTGTATATAAACGTGAGTATACAAAAATGTTTAATTAATAAAAAATAATTAATAATTGATAATTAATTCGCGATAGTAAGATATCTAAAAATCTTAAAATAATAATAATAAAGGCAGGTCATCTTCTTGCGTGTATTAGTGCCTTTAATGGCCTGGACTCAAACCCTAAAACCCCACTCGGCCAGATCTTATAATTTGAGAAATTTCGTCAGTTTCCTTGTCTATGTAGTAAGAATTCTCTGGTTACTCCGGTTTTCTCCGCCATCACCAAACTTGTCTCGATATCAGTGAGATACTCTTGACTGTCAAGATAATAAAATGACATTATACTCCACTCCACTTTTCTCATACAAATTGAGAGTGACATCGGTGGTCGAGTCCCCCAACAACCCAATTTGATATCCCACTCAAAAAACAAGCGCGAGTGTTGATCAAATTGTCTGATGCAGGTATTCCCGATTCCTTCGTCATTCCTGAACTGACAGCGACAGCATCAATATGGGAGTTGAGTTGAGTAATGGTATTTAACGTCCCAGTCAAGAATTTTTCACTTATATCGAGACGTCGCCAGCTATAGGCGAAAGTGCAGAAATTTTGCCTGTGCGTTGCGCTTATGGCATTATACAGCAGGGTTCTTTAGCGTGCCAAGCCCACCGTGACACGGGACCTCGTTTATTTTAAGTTCCCATCCGAAAGAACCGTGACTTTCATTTCGTAATGCCGAGTGCTTGGCGAAAGAACAGTCACTACCCACTTTCAAGACCCGGCCAGGGATCGAACCCACGACATCCCACTTACGGAGCGAGCACTCTACCAACTGAGCTACCGCAGTGGAATGAGTGATTTTTGGTGCCGCAAGGTACTTTTTGTAACTGAGAAGCATGTACTGGTTTCAACAGCCAACACAACCAAGAGCACGACACCATGCAAGTTAATGAAAGAAACGGTAAACGCGACAATTACTGCATCTTCAGCCACCGATTTTTAGAATTCTTGACTTGAAGGGGATGCACTAGAGTAAATATCTAATGATAATGTTATACTTTTTAACAACTCCAAATAAAATCTAGCGCCTAATGAAGTCTGGTGAAGTCCTGACTTGATTGGGTGTTGCCAATTTCTACGCCTAATGAAATCCAAAGATCAAGGCTCCAGTCGAGAAGTAAAATACATTCGTACTTTATTTGGTAGTGTCAAAAAGGGGTCTGGCCTGGAGCCTCACTCTTTGGACTTCATTAGGCGTCGAAATTGTCAACGCCTAATAAAGTCCGTACTGATGTCCCGGGTGATCTGGACATAAGCCGGTGTTTCAGAACACGCAGTCACCAAGTCCCGGGTGGTGCGGTAATGTGATCTGGACATAAGCCGGTGTTTAAGAACACTCAGCCACCAAGTCCCGGATTGTGCGGTGATGTGATCTGTACATAAACCGGTATTTAAGAACACCCAGTCACCAAGTTCCGGGTTGTGCGGTGATGTGATCTGGACATAAACCGGCGTTTAAGAACACTCCGTCACCTAGTCCCGGGTTGTTAGGTGATTTGGTCTAGACATAAGCCGGTGTTTTATAACACCCCGTTACCAAGTCCCGGGTTGTGCGGTGATGTGATCTGGACATTAGTCGGTGTTTGAGAACACTCAGTCACCAAGTCCCGGGTAGTGCGGTGATGTGATCTGGACATTAGTCGGTGTTTGAGAACACTCAGTCACCAAGTCCCGGGTAGTGCGGTGATGTGATCTGGACATAAGCCGGTGTTTGAGAACACTCAGTCACCAAGTCCCGGGTTGTGCGGTGATGTGATCTGGACATTAGTCGGTGTTTGAGAACACTCAGTCACCAAGTCCCGGGTTGTGCGGTGATGTGATCTGGACATAAGCCGGTGTTTGAGAACACTCAGTCACCAAGTCCCGGGTTGTGCGGTGATGTGATCTGGACATAAACCGGTGTTTGAGAACACTCAGTCACCAAGTCCCGGGTTGTGCGGTGATGTGATCTGGACATAAGTCGGTGTTTTAGAACACTCTGTCACCAAGTCCTGGGTTTTGAGGTGATATAATCTGGACTAAACCGGTGTTTTATAACACCCAGTCACCAAGTCCAGGGCTGTGAGGTGACGTGATCCATAAGTCGGTGTTTTATAAAACTCAGTCACCAAGTCCCGCGTTGTGCGGTGATGTGATCTGGACATAAGTTGGTGTTTTATAACACTCAGTCACCAAGTCCCGGGTGGTGAGGTGATTTGATCTGGACATAAGCCGGTGTTTTATAACACTCAGTCACCAAGTCCCGGGTTGTGCGGTGATGTGATCTGGACATAAATCGATGTTTTATAACACTCAGTCACCAAGTACCGGGTTGTGAGGTGATGTGATCCATAAGTCGGTGTTTGAGAACACTCCGTCACCAATTCCCGGGTTGTGAGGTGATGGATCTGGACATAAGCCGGTATTTTATAACACTCCGTCACAGAGTCCCAGGTTCTTAGGTGATGTGATCTGGTCATAAGCCGGTGTTTTAGAACATTCTGTCAATGAGGTTCTCTTGGGCTTTACGTGAAACTTGTTAAGGAACCGCTATTATAGATAAACGATGATGACACTTTTCTGCAGTACAGGCCTGAACAAAATCTAACAATAAGCTAACGAATTAGTAACAAATCGGCAGTCCAGAACCCCCCACCCTCACTCGGCCCTGTTATCTCGACAGTTGTTATCTGCAATGTAACTCTTTATTTCGGTAGCTTTTCAGTCACGAGTTATCTCGGCAGTTTCGACTCCCTTTTCGTTAATCTTTCGACAGGTCTGTACTGCACACGTTATAAAGATTTACCAATTGGGTACAAGGTCGTTCGGCATCAGAATCCCAGTATGTCAAAATGATACTATCTTCCATTCTGAAATCTGTATGAGCATAATCTGTATGAGCATAAGATAAAAGGCTTATTGATGGTAGAACAAGTGGGATTTTTTATCTACCTTACCTGACGAATATTTCAAATCTTTTATTTACTCTCTCTCTCTCTCTCTCTCTCTGTCTCTCTCTCTCTCTCTCTCCCTCTCTCTCATTTTACGATTAGGAATTAGGAATATCCATTTCCCAAGTGTTCATTTTCTCAATTGCTGAAGCAAAGAAAACTTTAAATTTATTAAAAATGTTACCTTACATTTTTTATCGGTGTTTGTCGGAATCGCACACATGCGTTTATGCGCGTGTTTAATCGTGTTTTTGGTGACTCAGCAATGTACTTTTGTGAAGTGTGTTGACATATGCATCATTGACACAATTTTGATAGATTGATCACAGAACAAGAGACCCGGATGTGCACCGGTCATAACGATATATCACATTTAAAGAACACATTACCTCTTGCCGATCAATAATTCATAAACGCCTACAACCTGTTTTTTGCCATACCCCATATAGTACAGACCTGTCGAAAGTATAATACCGAGCTAACGAAACGAAGTCGAAGCTTGGCTGTCCAGTGGCCGATATGTACAGTACGGGCCTGTCAAAAGTATAACACCGAGCTAACAAAAATAAGTCAAACCTCGGCTGACCAGTGACCGAGATATCAATAGCTACAGTACGGGCCTGTCAAAAGTATAACACCGAGCTAACAAAAATAAGTCAAACCTCGGCTGACCAGTGACCGAGATATGGATAGCTACAGTACGGGCCTGTCGAAAGTATAATACCCAGCTAACGAAACGAAGTCGAAGCTTGGCTGTCCAGTGGCCGAGAGATGGATAGCTACAGTACGGGCCTGTCGAAAGTATAATACCCAGCTAACGAAACGAAGTCGAAGCTTGGCTGTCCAGTGACCGAGATATGGATAGCTACATTACGGGCCTGTCGAAAGTATAATACCGAGCTAACGAAACGAAGTCGAAGCTTGGCTGTCCAGTGGCCGAGAGATGGATAGCTACAGTACGGGCCTGTCGAAAGTATAATACCGAGCTAACGAAACGAAGTCAAAGCTTGGCTGACCAGTGGCCGAGATATAAATAGCTACAGTACGGGCCTGTCGAAAGTATAATACCGAGCTAACGAAACGAAGTCAAAGCTTGGCTGTCCAGTGGCCGAGATATCAATAGTTACAGTACGGGCCTGTCAAAAGTATAATACCAAGCTAACGAAACGAAGTCAAAGCTTGGCTGACCAGTGGCCGAGATATAAATAGCTACAGTACGGGCCTGTCGAAAGTATAATACCGAGCTAACGAAACGAAGTCAAAGCTTGGCTGTCCAGTGACCGAGATATGGATAGCTACAGTACGGGCCTGTCGAAAGTATAATACCGAGCTAACGAAACGAAGTCAAAGCTTGGCTGTCCAGTGACCGAGATATGGATAGCTACAGTACGGGCCTGTCGAAACTATAATACCGAGCTAACGAAACGAAGTCGAAGCTTGGCTGACCAGTGACCGAGATATGGATAGCTACAGTACGGGCCTGTCGAAAGTATAATACCGAGCTAACGAAACGAAGTCAAAGCTCGGCTGTCCAGTGGCCGAGATATCAATAGCTACAGTACGGGCCTGTCGAAAGTATAATACCCAGCTAACGAAACGAAGTCGAAGCTTGGCTGTCCAGTGGCCGAGAGATGGATAGCTACAGTACGGGCCTGTCGAAAGTATAATACCGAGCTAACGAAACGAAGTCGAAGCTTGGCTGTCCAGTGACCGAGATATGGATAGCTACATTACGGGCCTGTCGAAAGTATAATACCGAGCTAACGAAACGAAGTCGAAGCTTGGCTGTCCAGTGGCCGAGAGATGGATAGCTACAGTACGGGCCTGTCGAAAGTATAATACCGAGCTAACGAAACGAAGTCGAAGCTTGGCTGTCCAGTGACCGAGATATGGATAGCTACATTACGGGCCTGTCGAAAGTATAATACCAAGCTAACGAAACGAAGTCGAAGCTTGGCTGCCCAGTGGCCGAGATATCAATAGCTACAGTACGGGCCTGTCGAAAGTTTAATACCGAGCTAACGAAACGAAGTCGAAGCTTGGCTGTCCAGTGGCCGAGAGATGGATAGCTACATTACGGACCTGTCGAAAGTATAATACCAAGCTAACGAAACGAAGTCGAAGCTTGGCTGCCCAGTGGCCGAGATATCAATAGCTACAGTACGGGCCTGTCGAAAGTATAATACCGAGCTAACGAAACGAAGTCGAAGCTCGGCTGTCCAGTGACCGAGATATGGATAGCTACAGTACGGGTGTCGAAAGTATAATACCGAGCTAACGAAACGAAGTCAAAGCTTGGCTGACCAGTGACCGAGATATGGATAGCTACAGTACGGGCCTGTCGAAAGTATAATACCGAGCTAACGAAACGAAGTCAAAGCTCGGCTGTCCAGTGACCGAGATATCAATAGCTACAGTACGGGCCTGTCGAAAGTATAATACCGAGCTAACGAAACGAAGTCAAAGCTTGGCTGTCCAGTGGCCGAGATATCAATAGTTACAGTACGGGTCTGTCAAAAGTATAATACCAAGCTAACGAAACGAAGTCAAAGCTTGGCTGACCAGTGGCCGAGATATAAATAGCTACAGTACGGGCCTGTCGAAAGTATAATACCGAGCTAACGAAACGAAGTCAAAGCTTGGCTGTCCAGTGACCGAGATATGGATAGCTACAGTACGGGCCTGTCGAAAGTATAATACCGAGCTAATGAAACGAAGTCAAAGCTTGGCTGTCCAGTGACCGAGATATGGATAGCTACAGTACGGGCCTGTCGAAACTATAATACCGTGCTAACGAAACGAAGTCGAAGCTTGGCTGACCAGTGACCGAGATATGGATAGCTACAGTACGGGCCTGTCGAAAGTATAATACCCAGCTAACGAAACAAAGTCGAAGCTTGGCTGTCCAGTGGCCGAGAGATGGATAGCTACAGTACGGGCCTGTCGAAAGTATAATACCGAGCTAACGAAACGAAGTCGAAGCTTGGCTGTCCAGTGACCGAGATATGGATAGCTACATTACGGGCCTGTCGAAAGTATAATACCGAGCTAACGAAACGAAGTCGAAGCTTGGCTGTCCAGTGGCCGAGAGATGGATAGCTACAGTACGGGCCTGTCGAAAGTATAATACCGAGCTAACGAAACGAAGTCGAAGCTTGGCTGTCCAGTGACCGAGATATGGATAGCTACATTACGGGCCTGTCGAAAGTATAATACCAAGCTAACGAAACGAAGTCGAAGCTTGGCTGCCCAGTGGCCGAGATATCATTAGCTACAGTACGGGCCTGTCGAAAGTTTAATACCGAGCTAACGAAACGAAGTCGAAGCTTGGCTGTCCAGTGGCCGAGAGATGGATAGCTACATTACGGGCCTGTCGAAAGTATAATACCAAGCTAACGAAACGAAGTCGAAGCTTGGCTGCCCAGTGGCCGAGATATCAATAGCTACAGTACGGGCCTGTCGAAAGTATAATACCGAGCTAACGAAACGAAGTCGAAGCTCGGCTGTCCAGTGACCGAGATATGGATAGCTACAGTACGGGTGTCGAAAGTATAATACCGAGCTAACGAAACGAAGTCAAAGCTTGGCTGACCAGTGACCGAGATATGGATAGCTACAATACGGGCCTGTCGAAAGTATAATACCGAGCTAACGAAACGAAGTCAAAGCTCGGCTGTCCAGTGACCGAGATATCAATAGCTACAGTACGGGCCTGTCGAAAGTATAATACCGAGCTAACGAAACGAAGTCAAAGCTTGGCTGTCCAGTGACCGAGATATCAATAGCTACAGTACGGGCCTGTCGAAAGTATAATACCGAGCTAACGAAACGAAGTCAAAGCTTGGCTGACCAGTGACCGAGATATGGATAGCTACAGTACGGGCCTGTCGAAAGTATAATACCGAGCTAACGAAACGAAGTCAAAGCTCGGCTGTCCAGTGGCCGAGATATCAATAGCTACAGTACGGGCCTGTCGAAAGTATAATACCGAGCTAACGAAACGAAGTCAAAGCTTGGCTGACCAGTGACCGAGATATGGATAGCTACAGTACGGGCCTGTCGAAAGTATAATACCGAGCTAATGAAACGAAGTCAAAGCTTGGCTACCCAGTGGCGGAGATATCAATAGCTACAGTACGGGCCTGTCGAAAGTATAATACCGAGCTAACAAAAATAAGTCAAAGCTTGGCTGTCCAGTGGCCGAGATATCAATAGCTACAGTACGGGCCTGTCGAAAGTATAATACCGAGCTAACAAAACGAAGTAGAAGCTCGGCTGTCCAGTGACCGAGAGATGGATAGCTATAGTACGGGACTGTCGAAAGTATAATGCCGAGCTAATGAAACGAAGTCAAAGCTTGGCTGACCAGTGACCGAGATATGGATAGCTACAGTACGGGCCTGTCGAAAGTATAATACCGGGCTAATGAAACGAAGTCAAAGCTTGGCTACCCAGTGGCGGAGATATCAATAGCTACAGTACGGGCCTGTCGAAAGTATAATACCGAGCTAACGAAACGAAGTCGAAGCTCGGCTGTCCAGTGACCGAGATATGGATAGCTACAGTACGGGCCTGTCGAAAGTATAATACCGAGCTAACGAAACGAAGTCGAAGCTTGGCTGTCCAGTGACCGAGATATGAATAGCTACAGTACGGGCCTGTCGAAAGTATAATACCGAGCTAAATGACAATACATCCAGACGAGGTAATGTAAAGAAAAGGCAAACCCTTTTTGTTTTTCTCCTTTTGGCAACTCAAAAAATAACAATATTAAAAATAAAAACCATCAAATAAACCATATTTGGTATGATTGTTCTGTTGTGAATCAGAAGAAGGGAATTTGCAACTGACCATGAGAAAAAGGTACTTCGCAAAAGTCAACGCAGAACCAAAAGTAAAAGTATAGATGAATACATATTGGGATCACTGTTTGTAAAATGTTTGACTTTTGGGTTTAATACCAAGTAGTGTGGTTGTAGTGTTATTATTACCCCAATCACCCCGGAACAGGCTTTGGTGGTTGGGTGGCCATCACAATTTGGCGCTTGCGGATAATTTCAGGTATAATCCGTCACTGTTTATTTTTTATTTCATATCGCGCCCTCAAGCTCTCCTGGATCATTCTGTCAACTTTCTTGTCATAGTATTGTAAGATTCAAGTTCTCGCGAAAGTCGCGGTTCTTTTGGATAGGAACTTAAAATAAACAGGGTCCCGTGTCGAGTTAGGCGTGTCAGCATAAAAACCCTGCTGTATAATGACATCAGCGCAACTCACAGGCAAATTTTATGTAACTTCGCCTATAGCTGGCGACGTCTCGATATATGTAAAATATTCTTGACTGGGACGTGAAACACACTCATGTAGTTTAGTGCACAAGGGGATGTAACTCGCGAGAAAAATGAGACATCTAATGGTTACAATAACCGTGTTAAAGCGTAAGTGATCTGTTATTCCACTTTATATGGGCCCCTAACTGGACCTACTTTCAATTTTCAAGACCTATATTTTTTCCCAAACATTTGTGTAAACTTTCCCAAATTTAAATCCATTAAGTTCAGATGTAACCTTTGCAGTTCTGTTATGTACATAGTATGTATTTTAATATCCATATACTTATTGTCTTAATTGCATGGCAAACTGAATTATTTCTTAACAAGAACAACGGAGCCAGTACCAGAACGGGTAGTGTAATTCTGCCACACCTTATTTGTCAGGTGACGATAAAACAGTCACACCTGACACAGCCACACCTGACCTGATTATCTACCTTGTTAATTAAGGTATTATTTCCAACCATGGCTATTTACCTGTAGATATCTGATTATGAATACACTGATGACGCACGCGTTAGGAGATTGCTTTTATGATCGTATTTCTGACTGAATTGTACCAATTAATAATCCATCCATTTATAGATCTACTATTGCTTCGAAACATGGACAATGATGTTGTGTTGATGAAATATGACATACCCAAATTAATGCGTGTGTTCATTAATGGTTAGCATTAATTATTTCATTCAGAAAGTAACAACCGCCGGAACATAAGCCCCGACTTTGACTATGGTGAAGGTTTCATGACGTCTTACGCTGTATCTTTTTATTAATGAAAATTCAATAGGATGAAAGCACGGCAAATATACAGAAATTTGACCTTTTAATTGCAACCTGACATAAAAGAAAACCAGCCATTTTTACTGGAGATTATTATGAATTAATCTCCGGGTTTTACGTGAATTATAGGAATTTAACGTCATCACGATTCATTATTGCGATACAGACAAACCTGTCTATAAAGGCCACATAAGGGACTAGTAAAAGTGGCTTTTATGGGCAGGTGGCCTTTATATACATGTTTAAATAATATGAATAAAGAACAATTGGGATACGATTTTACTGGCCTTTATAAGCAGGTGACCCTTATATAGAGGTGGTCTTTAAGGCAGGTTGGACTGTATTAAGGAATTTTGTTGAATTTGAAAATAACCATAGCATATGAAAACTTCTCACCAAAATTAAAACGAAAAAGGAATAGACATTAGTGTTTTAAGTCCCAGTCGAGATTTTTTTACTTGTGTAGAGGTCAATTTTATATGCAAGAGGGAATAGGAGTGTCCGGAGAAAACGACCATCCTTTGGCGAAATGTACTACCAAACGTTCCTACACTCCGATATTCCCAAGATCGATTCGAACACATTTTCCAACATTATAGAATCAAAACATGAACAATACAAACTATCTGGGAAATCTAATGTTTTCACCCTAAACTGGAATAACTATACTGCGATTTTTAAAAATTTGACGGATTAAAATCTTCCAGGATTACCAGAATACAGTTATGAACTAAAGTCAAACCTTCCTACAAAGGCCACCTAAGGGAATCAGTAAAAGTGGCCTTTATGGACAGGTGGTCTTTATATACAGGTTCAAATAATATGAATAAAGAACAATTGTGAATATAATTCTACTGGTCTTTATAAGCAAGTTGCCCTTATATAGAGGTGGCCTTTAAGGCAGGTTCGACTGTTATCATACTGTAACTATGTATACTCAACGAAAATGTTAGGGGCCAATGTAAGATTTGAGATAACAATCCAAGAACTAAAAATATATAATCCATCTGTATTTTGGTTTTCTCTTCTTTCAAATGATGTAATGAAGAAAAAAAACTAGAAAAATTGTGAGCCACAAGCTCACAAAAAATACCCACTCCCCCCCCCCCCACATAAAAAATATCCATCATATCAAATTTTTAAATAGGAGGTGCACGTCTACATTATATCACAAAGATTGTGTGAAAGTTTCATGAAAATCCATTGAAGGGTTTAGGAGGAGTTGCGGATAAGAGATAGGTACCCTAAGGTGTAACGGAAGGACTGACTGACACACGGACAGACATCCCTATCACTATATACCACATAACCGCGAAAAAAATACACGCGAAATTAAATATGTTTATAGTTCTTTATTTATATGATATTTTGTACTTGTACTTTATTGTTGTGTTATACCTTCATATGTACATTTGTTAGTTTGTATGTTCTTGTTATACAAGATTTACCAATGCCATTGTATTTATCTTTATTGTAATTTGTAAATAGTTTTCATGCATCAAATTTGTCTATCTCATATTTTGTAAAATTGTTAAAAAAGTTTAAATAATAGAAAAAAAAGAAAAATGAATTTGAGCCTACATGTAGGTGGTGAAGCGCGCCGTGATTTGAACACTGGTAATAAGTCTACCTTGCCATCCCCTGACCATACTACTGGACAACATGGGTGTCTTTGGGCGAGACGAACTCTTTCCCAACTCCAGGGTCAAACTCAACGTTGTTCTTGGGTAATAACGCTATAACACCGAGAAAAACTTCAAAGTTACCCGAAGAGACAAACATACATGCTACATGCACTTTCAATGATTAGCCGAGAACTTCCTTATAAAAAAGACGAGTGAGCGAGTGAGTAATGGTGTTTAACGTCCCAGTCAAGAATATTTCACTTATATCGAGACGTCGCCAGCTATAGGCGAAGGTGCGGAAAGTTTGCCTGTGCATTGCGCTGATGGAATTATACAGCAGGGTTCTTTGACGTGCCAAGCCCACCGTGACACGGGACCTCGTTTATTTTAAGTTCCCATCCGAAAGAACCGTGACTTTCATTTCGTAATACCGAGTGCTTGGCGAAAGAACAGTCACTACCCACTTTCATGTCTTGATTCAGACCCGGCCGTGGATCGAATCCACGACCTCCCACATGCGGAGCGAGCACTCTACCAACTGAGCTACATGTACCGCAGTGGTTATTTATGAAAAGACAACCAACGGAGGACAGGCGCCTTTATTACACAACACGTCATATTCCGAAGAAGAATTCTGAAATGAACTTATATATAAATACGGTATTTAAGTGGCATGTCTGACAAAAGCCATACTTATTTGTTTCTGTGACATTCTGCAAAAATGACTTCAGAGACTGTGCAGTTATTTGCTCCATGAATGAAATCTTATCCTACCGCCATTTTTGCTCTTGTCACTCCTACAGAAAAGGTACTGTTAAACTTTTGTTCCGAGAACAATGTTCTTGGTGCGTGTTCTCGGTGTTAGGGCTGGGTTTTAATCCGAGAACACTGTTCTCTTGTCTATAACAGCTCGCCCAAAGACACCCATTTTCCGGTGTATCGATGCCAGTTCATAGGGTACAAAATCTATCTTGGTTGCGTCGTGAATATGTCTGTCTTAACCTTAATTAGGTCGCCAATTTTTTTCTCTTCCTTTATTATTCTTACATTCATATATTCATAATTGTGTTCAAAGGAAAGGATTGTCATTCGTATATTCATAATTATGTTCAAAGAAAAGGATTGTCAAGATTTTAATAATAATTCTTTTTCTTATCTGAAAACAATTATTTTTTTCATCTAAAAGTGTTGAATATATCATTTTTAATCAATGCGCAGGTTTTATACAAATAAATTAAACTCATTTCTAGGAACATCTAATTTAAAATGATGAAAAGTGAGTGAGTAATGGTGTTTAACGTCCCAGTCAAAAATATTTCACTTATATCGAGACGTCGCCAGCTGTAGACGAAGGTGCAGAAATTTTGCCTGTGCACTGCGCTGATGGCATTATATACAGCAAGGTTCTTTAGCGTGCCAAGCCCACCGTGACACGGGACCTCGTTTATTTTAAGTTCCCATCCGAAAGAACCGTGACTTTCATTTCGTAATGCCGAGTGCTTGGCGAAAGAACAGTCACTACCCACTTTTAAGTCTTGGTTCAGACCCGGCCAGGGATCGAACCCACGACCTCCCACTTACGGAGCGAGCACTCGATGAAAAGGCAAAAACATCGATTTCTGTGCTTGACCTTTAGAATATTTTCTAGAAACGAGAACATATCTTATTTCGGCTAAATATAAGAAGAAGTTAAAAAAAAAACCATACAAACACATGGAAGTGTATGCATTAACCTGCGAATCTTAACACTACGCATTTATTGCATTTGGATGGGTTCTCTTATGAAAAATCAAAAGTTAAGGTCAAGCAGACAGGTCAATGTTGTTTGCCTTTACCAAGATAACCAGAAACATGGAAATATAAGTTAGATAACAATTATTCATTAAATTGAATTGTTTAATCTTTTACTTTGGTAACTTTCGCAACACCCTTTTTTAGCATAGTGTCACAGAGTCTCGTAACATTGACATGGTGTCTTTGCCTTTTTTGCTTCAAAATATGCTTACATTATTCTTAAGCATACTAATAAGAAATGACATTTCTACTCAAGGTATTTCAAGAGGTAATGCAAGATATTGTGGTGCGTGTGAAATTCAAAATGAATTGCCCTTCATTGACTGGGGTTCGCCGCTGTACCACGTAATACCTTTAATGTTTGTGCTGAACACTTATTTCCAAAGGATATGGAATCGCATAAGCTGACGTTTAACGAAGTTATTTCGGGAATTTTTTACGTTTACAGCAGAATCGGACTAAAACGCATCCGAGTTATTGTCCACGTTCGAATCCTAACTGGACAGGACCTACTATAAGAAAATTTTCAGTGTTCGGCCAAAGTCGGTAGTTTTACAATCATTGGTGTCAAGAAATACGACTACTGAACTGTTCCGTGCTGTTTCTAATACTGGCTACGTTGGATACCTTGCAGCAACACAACGTTGTTGTTTTTTTCTATCATTTACCACTACTGTAGCGTAGTAGGTAGACTGCTCGCTCCGTATATGGGAGGTCGTGGGTTAGAACCCCAGTCAGCTCTGATGAAGACTTGAAAATAGGAAGTGTTATTTTGCCAAATACCCGGCATTTAGAAATAAAAGTCACGGTGTCCATCAGAAGAGACCTTTAAAACCGTCACTGCACATCGCCCTGAGCTCACTGCAAAGGTAAAATTTTCTGCCACTTCACATATAGCAAATGACGTCTCGATATAAGTGAAAATTTTAATTCTTGACGTTAAACCCCATTCAATTAATAAATTCATTGTTGCTATATTTTTAAATTTTGAAAATATTACAAGATATTACATTGCTTTTATTGTTAATCCGTTTCCATCAATCATGGGTACATTTTGATAAGCTAGGTAGCGGCAATTGTCACATAATTGTTGTAAGTATTCTTCAATATTCTTATTTGGGATTTTTGCGTGGTACAAATTTTTATAAATTTGATGCAAACATATGCGTGCTTAATTTCAAATTTTGCATTTTTAAGGAACGATACATATATTCAAGGAAAAAGAAAACATTTGTGAAAATCGACACTGGTAATTTTTGGAATATTTAAGATCAGCACTAAGTGATTTTTGGCGACACCTTTTTAAAATTGGCCTATGTGATTATCGGGTAACTTATATTTAGACACCACTATGTTCACGTGATCGACCTGTGTTGAACATGAAGATATTTACAGCCACGACACGTTTTGATTTTATTTCCAATGATGACTTAAAGAAATGTTTTCGAGCTATTTTTACCCCAATGCGCGTGCTACAAATTAAAGGTTATTAATTATCAAGTTCCATTTGAGTGAGAAATAATGTTTGTCTGTTGCATTATTTCGACAACAAATTATGTTCCATTATTTCTGCCATGTCCAGTTTTAGATCAATTTCTCTTATTGTGTCGTCACATGTACATGTGTGTGATAATCGGTTAGATCGCCCCCGCTAGAATCTTTGTAATCATCCAAAGGCATGTTAGACTACACCAAATTAATTTTTAGTTCTAAGTTTTATATTATTTTATTTCATTATTTAAGAAATAAGGTTATTTTCCATATCTTTATGACTTTGCAAAGTAAAACGGGCTGTCTTAAATTGCATAAAAGGCCGTCTCACATTTTCCATTAATTTGAAAACAATTTTGAAATACAATGTTGGTGCACATTTTATAAAAATGGGTCGTCCTGTCAGTCAACGAGAGCATTTGACATCTGACGTCATCAGTCAACGAGAGCATTGACATCTGACGTCATAACGTCAGTCAACGAGAGCATTTGACATCTGACGTCATTACGTCAACGCGTGGAGCAATGTCTTTATAAAGTGGCAAAGTAACGTCGATGTCAAATACTTTATTGAAGGAAAGATATGCAATTGTAAAGATTGTAAAAAAAATAATAGAGGCGAGCAAACGATAAAAATGAGTGTTTCCTTCTTAGAACAAAGTCTTCAGGCGACTTCCTCTGAATTTTTACTCGCATCAATTCCATCAATTGACACTTTTCTCCACATTCCACTGTAAAACTAACCTTTTTTAATGGACTGCAGTTTTTATGATGACTTGCTACCTTATTTTTTTTCGATAAATGTGAAATTTAAATCTTGTTTTTAATGTCTTCAATGATATTGATAGATTTTATATTTTAGAAAATGAATGTGTACAAACTATCTTAACAAAATTTTTATATGATATGTATAGACGTAGAATGTTATTGTACTGATTTTAATTATGTCTCATAAGTCTTTTAAGGCTGGGTGTAACTTTAAATTTTATGATTAAAATTTTGTTTTTATGATATTTGTATATTATTTTAATTTGCACGTGACACAGACATAAACTATTTACTTACTTACTTATTTACTTTCCTTACTTATTACTTATTACTTAACTTACTTACTTAACTTACTTATTTACTTACTTACTGACTTACTTATTTACTTAACTTACTTATTTTACTTTACTTATTACTTACTACTTATTAACTTTACTTACTTACTTACTTATTTATTAACTTACTTACTTTATTTACTTTACTTTACTTACTTACTTACTTACTTATTTACTTACTTACTTACTTACTTACTATTTACTTATTTACTTTACTTACTTACTTACTTTACTTTACTTACTTACTTACTTATTTACTTTACTTACTTACTTACTTACTTATTTACTTTACTTACTTACTTACTTACTTACTTACTTACTTACTACTTACTTACTTACTTACTTACTTACTTACTTACTTACTTACTTACTTACTTATTTACTTACTTACTTACTTACTTACTTACTTACTTACTTACTTACTTACTTACTTACTTACTACTTACTTACTTACTTACTTACCTTACTTACTTTACTTACTTATTACTTATTATTACTTACTTACTACTTACTTACTTACTACTTACTTACTTACTTACTTACTTACTTTACTTACTTACTTACTTATTACTTACTTACTTACTTACTTACGTACTTACTTACTTACTTACTTTACTTACTTACTTACTTATTTACTTACTTACTTACTTACTTATTTACTTTACTTACTTACTTATTTACTTTACTTACTTACTTACTTACTTACTTACTTACTTATTTACTTACTTACTTACTTACTTACTTTACTTACTTACTTATTTACTTACTTACTTACTTACTTACTTACTTACTTACTTACTTACTTACTTACTTACTTACTTTACTTACTTACTTATTTACTTTACTTACTTATTTACTTTACTTACTTACTTACTTACTTACTTACTTACTTACTTACTTACTTACTTATTTACTTACTTACTTACTTACTTACTTACTTACTTACTTACTAACTTACTTATTTACTTTACTTATTTACTTACTTATTTACTTTACTTACTTACTTATTTACTTTACTTACTTATTTACTTACTTACTTACTTACTTTACTTACTTACTTATTTACTTACTTACTTACTTACTTACTTACCTACTTACTTACTTACTTACTTATTTACTTTACTTACTTATTTACTTACTTACTTACTTACTTATTTATTTATTTAACTTACTTACTTTATTTACTTTACTTACTTACTTACTTACTTATTTACTTTACTTACTTACTTACTTACTTATTTATTTACTTACTTACTTACTTACTTACTTACTTGCTTACTTACTTATTTACTTTACTTACTTACTTACTTACTTACTTATTTATTTATTTAACTTACTTACTTTATTTACTTTACTTACTTACTTACTTACTTACTTACTTACTTACTTACTTATTTACTTTACTTACTTACTTACTTACTTACTTACTTATTTACTTTACTTACTTACTTATTTACTTTACTTACTTACTTTATTTACTTTACTTACTTACTTACTTATTTACTTACTTATTTACTTTACTTACTTACTTATTTACTTTACTTACTTACTTATTTACTTTACTTACTTACTTTATTTACTTTACTTACTTACTTACTTACTTACTTACTTACTTACTTACTTATTTACTTTACTTACTTACTTATTTACTTTACTTACTTACTTTATTTACTTTACTTACTTACTTACTTACTTACTTACTTATTTACTTTACTTACTTACTTATTTACTTTACTTACTTACTTATTTACTTTACTTACTTACTTACTTACTTACTGTTCGCATGTCGAAGAAACAGTTCGCTCCTCATTAATATTCATATCCTTTCATGGTTACGTGATCGCAAAGCTTTGTTCCTAGGAAGATATGAAAACCAGAGGTGTAAAACACCTCTATCGCGAAATAAGTTAGTTTGACAGTCTAGCCCCTTCTTTGACCCCCTTATACAATATTGATAACTGGTGTCTATGAATTTTGCTATCGAGTTGGTTTTATTCCGAAAGTTTAAATGTTGGTTTCAGCGTTTTCCTCTAAAGTTTCAAAATTCTTCACTTTTTCGATTTTTGTTATTTTTTATATTAGAAGGAAAGCTACGGTGAAAAGGTTGACATGTGACGAATAAAATTTACCAGGTCTCTATGATCAAAGCGATTAATCGATAGGGATCATGTGGTTATGGTTTGAAAAATAGAGCCAAATTTAGCAGAATTTGCAATTTTGTTAAAACTAAATATATGTTACATAGCTATACATAGAATGACGTCGCTTCGCAAATTGAAAGTTAAAAGGAACCTTGAAAATTTAAAATATTTTTTATAAAATCAAGACTATGGTTTTTGTACCGGTGTAGGGTTAAATAATATAGCAGAGATTTGTTCCGCCACTTGGTGCAAGTTCTGTATGGCGCCAAATTTAAATTATATACTATAACGAGTCATTAAGAAAAATGATTAATCAACATCAAATATGGCGGATATGCAAATTGGATAACTGAACTCGTTCTTCGGTATGGAACAAACGGATGGATGACTCTTTTATAGATGTGGCCTGTGGGTAGTAATATCACAGTCCAGGTAGTGGAACTTACAGAAGCAATAAACACTGGCGTGGATTAAGTACATCGTCGTCCGACAAACATTACCAAAGTATTGACAATGTTGAAATAAATCCTTATCATGGAAACGAAAAATGGACAAAACTGCATGTGACATTGTATTGAAATTTTTGGACTTGCGGAAAACGATTTGAAACTGAATTCTTTTTTTCTGATTTCTAAATTTAAGAGGCGGATACGGGTCCGTCAAACTACAAATTAATTTGGCATGGTCTTATCTATCAACATTATTGGATGTTTGTACAAAACAAAAATCACAACAAGCGATAATTTGTATATTATCACATATATGACGTCATTATTATGCTGCACAAATTTCGTAAATATTTACAAACTTGTAGCATAAACGGTGTCTCTATAGTTTTATCTTCTTCTGATTTTTTTATAAAATAATGCAATTAAAGCAGCATATGCCACCTAACCACAACCCCCAAGCTAAGCTACATTCTCTGCAAACGGGGTTTTAACTGATAGTGAATGTATTTTAGAAACATTTCATTATTTTAGGTTTCATGAATGGCATCGCATTTTTTTTAATCAGTTTGAGGTTTGAACTTCACGCGTAGCGGGTATAGCTAAGTCAAACAGGACACGATTACATTTCCAGTGCATCCGATCTCGCTACTCTAGTTAAGTTCGTGTGTTGACTTAATTTACCAAAATTTCAAAGTTGTTAGATGCTTTTAGGAGTGTATATGTTTGTGTTTGGTTGAATAATTAAGCAAAAACAAAATACGAAAATACAAATATGCTATTGTTTTATTAAGATAAAACATTACCAAGAGTTATTTGACTACAGTGTGAGCTATATGTTGCTAATTTTAAGATAATTACGTGTACTTGTTAATTGTAAAATATCCAAGTTCCATTGACTGTGAAAAAAATGTTTGTTTTTGCTTTTAGAAATTCCTACCGGATCCGCATTTTTATTGCTATTTTTCATTTATTTATTTATTTTTTTTTTTTTATTTATGTTATTATTTATTATTTATTTATTATTTTCATTTATTTATTTATTTTATTTATTTATGTATCATTTATTTATTTATTTATTTATTTATTTATTATTTATTTATTTATTTATTTATTTATTTATTCCTAGTGCTGTTATTACTAATGGTCACGCATAAATATATACACGTGTGTATGATTATCTGCTTAAGGAATAAATGATACCAAAACGAGGTGGTAATGACAAAAATAGCATGATTATGCCAAAACAACTTAAAATGGCGAAAATATACAATATTGCTGTCACGAATTTATGAAGAAAAAAAAACGCTGACATTTTCAGATTTTACGGAAGACACGATAAATCCCCTTCTGTCGCATAAGCATTATAAGCTGTTCGTGAAAAAAGTAAAATAAAAACACGTTTATTATTAGATTGGTGTAAAACACGATATCGCAGACAGGAATAAAAATAAAAAAGATTAACCGATGTATCAATTTTAGATGATGAATTTTTAAAAGTACTGGATCCAGTTTCACAATCATTCTTTTTTGTTAGCTTAATGATCTTGCAATTTTTAAAATTATTCATAAATACATGTATCATTTAACAAAGCTAAATACAATTGTTTTAAGTTACTGATGGTTTTCAAATGGACACCTTATGTTCCTACATATCTAAAACATTAAAAAATTATTAAGATTTGAAATTGTGCCAGATTTAAGTTAAGGAAAATCTTAGTTAAGCAATGATTGTGAAACTAAGGCGTAGCTAGCAATTCTGTGCAAAGCCAACAGCTCGCTTACAGATATACGTATTATCATTAAAATGCCTAATATTGCATTAATAAGACCACCAGGAATTAATCGACTTTTTTATTTAGACCGCTTGTATAATAAGACCACAAGAAACGTGTTTTAAAGTGCAATAAGGGAATTACGCAAATGATGTAAAATAAAGAAATGTTAGGATTATAGTAGCAAATAGGGCGTAAATTGAGTTTCCCCATCTGGACCCAGGGATGAAGCTTAACTATTTTGAGTCAGGGGCCCTGCTAACTTTTGAACAGAAGTTGCAATTGCAATACAAGCAAAAGTCTTAAATACTTGGGGGGGGGGGGGGCAAATTTCTGGGGACCATGGGCTACTGGGGCCCTGTTAATTTCCATCCCTGTAGGCCTTTCTACCACTGGTGTATCTATCCATCAAACATTTGTAAAAATTTCAAGAAAACTTTGAGTGATAAAACGAATCTAACAAGAGCTAGGAAGGAAAATTCCCCTTCTGAAATGTGAAATCGTAAAGAAATGTTAGGGTTGAATTGGCACACAGGAAGTAAAATGAATTTACCCGTTTAGATTTTCTACTTCAATTGCAACATTTGAAGAATATGAAGAACCCTAGAGGGGTAGAACGGATCTTCTGAAATGTGAAATCGTGAAAGTTTAAGTTTATATAGCGGTGCACAATGTTTACTCTGAGTTTCCACAACTAGGATTTCATACCACGGGTGCATTGTAACAACTCCTAATGAAGTCGTTGTTACAGTGCATCTATCCAGTTGCAGGATTTGGTAAAAATTAAACCCTAAAGAGGAAGTAGGGGTCTAACAAGAACTCCCCTTCTGAAATGTACAATCGTTAAGAAATGTAAAGTTTGAAAAGACACAATGTGTACAATTAGTTGCCCAATCTAGGATTTCCTACCACGTGCATCTATCCATTTACAGAATACAGTGAAAAAGAAAACGGGTCTAACATGGGCTCAGAAGGCCGGTACCTCTACTGAAATCTGAACTTGTGAAGAAATGTTAAGTTTAGTGACAAACGCCGTACTAAAAATTTACAAACCTCCTTCAAAAACTGATAATTGAGTGTTATTTCTTAATCTTGCACCGAAATGAATCGAATCGCGACCGTAGCCGTTTGATATCTATCCTCTTCGGTAGCTCAGTTGGTAGAGTGCTCGCTCCGTAAGTGGGAGGTCGTAGGTTCGAAACCAACCAGGTCTGACCCAAGGCATGAAGGTGGGTAATGACGGTTTTTTCGCCAAACACTAATCATTACGAAATGAAAATCACGGTCATTTCGGATGGGAACTTAAAAAATAAACGATGTCCCGTGTCACGAAAGGCGTGACACGATAAAAATACCCTGCTGTATAATGCCATCAGCACATTGCAAAGGCAAAATGTTGCACCTTCTTCTATAGCTGGCGACGTCGCGATATAGGGAAATGTTTTGACTGGAACTTTAAACAATATTACTCTACTTTCTCTACATGTATATAATCGTATTTTGAGGAAGGCGTATCGTTTAAGTCCTATTATTGTAATGTGTAATGTGTATCAATTTGTAATTCTATGGTTTCATTCATTGATACATGTATGTGTGAAAAATTACACACCCTTAATAATAGAATTGGCAGCTTATTGTTTTTACTACAGTCACGCCATTCAAAATATGTAATTTAGGCTATGTTTTCCCATTTCGCGGTACACAAGGCGTGAAAACGGGTACTTTTTTAGTAGATATCGGATATCATAGTTGAATACTTTGTCAGTTCATAAACGGGGTATTCTGTACTCTAAATGATCGATAAAAGACATAAGCAGCAGATAAATAAATAAATAAAATAAATAAATAAATAAATAAATAAATAAAGTCCAACCTGCTTTAAAGGTCATGTCTATATAAGGGTCATCTGCTTAAAAAGGCAAGTGACATTGTATCCCAATTGTTCTTTACTTATATTATTTGAACCTGTATCTAAAGGGTACCTGCCCATAATGGCCACTTTTACTGGTTCCCTAGGGTGGACTTTATACACAGGATTGACTGTAATCCAATATTTGGACAAACACAAATATATCGCAAATGCCGTGCACCATAATAGTCATTTAGTCACTTGAAACTACATTTATTTTAGACCTAATATCCGAAATATTTTTGACTTTTGAATTCTGTAAATCAGAAAGCCGAAATTATTGTTTAAACCTGTATCAGCATTTTTGAGCTATACAAATCTTAAAACAAAAACCAGCTGTGAAAGGTACAACGGAGTCAATAAAAATGATTCAGATATAGAATTTTTAAATTCGTATAAGACTCAGCAATGTCACGAACAAGCCATTAAAAAACTTTCCGCCGATATATTATAAAAATAAAATTTCATCGAATAAGGTAATTTCCCAAAAAGAGGTGTAAAATTTGAATTTGTAGGTCTATATATATGTTCGTTGGCAAAGAAAAAAGTGATATGACATGGCCACGGTTTCACAATCATTCCTTAGCTAAGATTTTCCTAACTTAAATCTTGCAAAATTTCAAAACTTTATAATTTTGTTAGTTT
This sequence comes from Anadara kagoshimensis, assembly GCA_021292105.1. NCBI lineage: Eukaryota > Metazoa > Mollusca > Bivalvia > Arcoida > Arcidae > Anadara > Anadara kagoshimensis. Next base: position 26,792,499 of record CM037857.1, read on the forward strand.
TTAAGATATTCGGAAAATTAAGTGTCATTTTAAAGGTCACTGCTAGATTAAACCATTAGCATTAGTTTTACAAAATATTTATCAATATTTTCAAAAAGGGATTACCAAAAATTGGCTAAAAATCTTAGCTTAGAAATGATTGTGAAACCGGGGCATGGTTTACTATATGGTTTGTAGGTTTTTATAGCTAACAAACTACATCTAGTACATGTAGTTACAGACACACTAAGCAAATGAATATGTGGCAAATAAGTAGCGTATTTTGGTCCATAATTAGCTATATTCCGACAGTTTTTCGGCAGCTAGTATCTATCTATTGGTAGCTTTTCAATTATTCAGTATCCACATCTCGGCAACCGAGCTTTGACTCTTTTTTGTTAGTTCGGTGTTAGACTTTCGACATGCTTGTATTGTATATATGTACTGGGCAGATTGTTGTTCAGACAAAGATCATTGGAAAGCCTTTTTCGCATCTTGAATGGATGAACGTGCAGTGTAACGCCACATAGCGGTGTTGCCGCATAAACGCGCCTGACACGTCTATGCGGGGAATTTCAACGCATAAAGAGGTCGGCCACGTTTATGCGGCGGCGTTCAACGTATAAAGATGTGTTGCTTATATGCGGCGCAAGGCTGCCTTTTTGCCGCATAAAGAGGAAACATTTTAACGATTTGGTATGGATTTTAAAAAGAGTTTAAATCTCGACAAAAACGGTGATGGTGACATGAATTATGACGACAATGGGGACAATTGAGAATTTAAGTTTTCGCTGATAATGGTAATAATAATTGTAAGGAGGAGAAGGATGATGGGGACGGGGACGATGAGAGCGCGACGACTATATTACCGTCTTGCCGAGGGCGGTGGCGATGGTGACCTTAATGTTGATGGTCGTTAAATTGTGATTTTGGCAGAATTTCGACTTTTGCTTTTAATAATAATAATAATAATAATCATCAGCACAATGATAGTGATGGTGGTGGTGTTTTAATTGAAGGTGGTAAATGATGATGGAAGTGTTGGTGATGATAGTAAATGTTTTCTTTATGCGGCATAATGTAGCCTTTTTGCCACATAAAAGTGTTATCTCTATGTGTTGAAATTCCCCGCAAAGACGTGTTGGAACATGTTTATGCGGCAACACCGCTATGTGGCGTAACAGTGCAGGTCTCACTTTCTTCAGATGGAACCGCCAAGACAGCTCAGTTAATAAAGCGTTCGCTTCGTATGTGGGAGGTCGTGGGTTCGAACCCCGGTCAGGTCTTGTCAAGACGTGAAAATAGGTTTTGAATTTTTTTCGCCAAGCACTGGAGATGAAAGTCACTGGGTCATTCAAATGAGACCTTAATTTTTAAACTGATGCCCTGTTTTACGACAGGCGTGAAAGAACTTTCCCTGATCATTGATTGCCCTGAGTGCACTGCAAAAGTAAACATTTCTGCCAATTCACCTATAGCTGGTAAAATGTCGATATAAGTGGAAAATTCTTGAATGGGTCGTAAAAACTCCATTCAATCAATCAGTCCATCCTTGTTCTATTTTAATATTACCACTCTAAACGGATATGTACATGTATTAAATTTTTCACTGCCAACGATGCATTGACCTTTCAATTTATTTGATAGATTTCGTGTCATGATGAAAGTATTATCTAGCAAAAAAGTTTCAGTTGATGGTGTCAATATTGTTTTTCTCAAGTTTATAATTAAATCATATATTAAGTTTGTTATTGGCTTAAATTGCGTCACGTGATTTGTACATGTGATAAAAAAGCATGTGCAATAACATGATTTTGATTTGGAGCAAGTGCACCTATTCTTCCGAAACGGTTTTTACGTCATGGCGTCAAGCTAATAATTTTCTTATTTATCCGATGACTCAAAAAACAAAACCTTATTGATTTATCGGAGGTAAAAATACAAAACGTTCTGCAACCACAGCCGTCAAAGTACAGTCAAACCTGTCTATAAAGGTAATAAAAGGGAACCAGTGAAAGAAGCCTTTATTGATCATGTGTCCCTTATATAGAGGTACAAAAACAGAAAATCCGACCAGACATTTATCGAAAGTAGTTACAGTCCAAACTATCTATAAAGGCCACCCAAGACAATCGGTGAAAGTGACCTTAATGGACAGGTGGTCTTTGTATAGAGCTTCAAATAACACGAATAAAGTGCACATTGGGATAAAAATGTTACTGGACTTAAAGGTCCTTATATATGGTGATCTTAAATAAAGGTGACATTTTGTTACAAAGTATAAAATTGCAGGTAAGAGTTAAATTGTCCCTGTGTTTTCATGAAGATCATCTGTAGATATTATTGTAAAAATTGTCCCGGATATCAGGTGAGCAGTAAGGCTTTAAGGTCATTGACCCTTTTGTTACAAGAACACTCATTAATGTACATGTACAAGGTTTTTATATTATGATACTTTATAAAACAATATCATATTAAAACGAAGCATGGTTTGTACATTAATGTCTTCTAAATGACTGCTATAAATGTGGATACTGTTTCAAAATGGTTTAAGATACATTCATATCATTTTGCTGTCCAAAAGATTTTAAACTACCAAGAAGTACTAGTACATTGAAATAAAACATATTTATTTTAAAACAATGTTCGATGTAAAGTCGCATCAATATTTTTTCAGCAATTTTTCGATGAAAGCAAGATGTAGCGTCGCATCAATATTTTTTCAGCAATTTTTCGATGAAAGCAAGATGTAGCGTCGCATCAATATTTTTCAGCCATTTTGCGATAAAAGCAAGTTTAATCTCAAAGAATTAATCTAAAACAAGTTCTTGTATGCATGAGATGTGCGTGTGTGTTTAATTGTCTGCCCTGTTCTATCGCGCACTCAGGGCTACTTTAAGGTGCTGGCTCACAGTATACCGCCGATAAGCATACCAACTCAGTCACATTATCCTGGCACCGGTTATCCTGGCACTGGGGAATTATCGGTACTCTGTCTTCTTAATATCGAACGCAAAGTGAAAATTTTAAAGTCTTATATCTAACCCGGCGGGGGTTCGAATCCACGACCTTACGCTCTCGAAGCTGACGCTCTACCAATGAGCTACCGAGACTGTTTTAAAACAAATGGCTACCATTAATATGTTAGTCTTTCGTTATACGTTTTCTCCTATATTTGATAAAAGAGATAGGAAGTGTTCCGATAAATGAGCTGTGCAGGACACACCGCACTAATATCGACTAAAAACTTTATCATCTCCAGTATGATTGGAGATGTTCATCTAGTCATACATTACATGCAATTTTAGATGCGTTTGGGTGCATACATTGAAACGAAATTATAGTATATATAGGGCGTAACGGTGTTCGACTAGATAGACATCTAAAATAAAGAATGCGATGATAAACTTGTGGTTTTGCATAATTACCTGTTAACGTAACTTTGATGGCCTTCTTACTGAAATATTTCGATAGACCTATGATCGTACGTGACCAGTATGTATGATTGCGACTCGCTGGTAATGAAGTAAGATGCATATGTCGCTTTATATATGATTCCTCTGTGATGAATTAACACCGGCGTGGGAAGTTTGGGACTGGTTTCCGTCACAGAATCAAACTGAGGACTAGTATATTCACACCGGCGTGGACTGAGTTTGGGACTGGTTTCCGTCACAGAATCGAACTGAGGACTTGCAATTTCACTGCAGTATATTCATACCGGCGCCGCAAGATTGGGACTGGTTTTCGTCACAGAATTGAACAGAGGGCAATTCACACCGGATTTAGTATTAGTGGGTTGGTTTCCGTTTCAGAATCTGACACGAGAGGAAATTCAGGCGAACCTGTTTGATAACTATAACATAAACATTATAAATCTGGTATTGTATCAAAAATAAGAAATGTCGTTGTACCACACGAGTGTTACAATCAGGAAACAACGCGGCCACTAAGTCGGAAGTCGAAACACACAGACGCGCATGTGCATTTCAAGCAGCAGTTGTCTACTAAAAATGAGACAGCTGTCGCCTTTATCATTTCACATCCAGAGGATGTTCCGAATGAATTCGTCACTATCCTCTAGATTGTTCCATTCTTTATACAACTTGATTCCAGTGCTCTCGGACTCCCAATAATATTCATGACGACCTTATTGCCCGAGTGCTCGAAAATGCGCGCTTAGGTCAAGTTTGAGTTCAATTCAGGAAGATAATTGTTTGTCAACTGTTCGCCCGATATTAGTAAAAAAAACTTTTTACTATAGGTCGTTCGCAATCTCATGCCAGAGATAGATAAAGCTAACTAAACAGGAGGTGCTTACTCTTCCGGAGCATGCGACCTCACTTTCTTTAATGAAGTTCACGTATTTAACTTAATTTGTCAGTTTTTAAATATGTACGAGATTACGATTTGGCGATGGATTGGTATGTTTGTTTTTCATTTTTACTTTGCTTTGGGATTGCGATTTGTACATGGATCGGTAACACTCTTGTTTCCAAATTACAACATTACAGGGTTGACAGTACACTGCTTACTAAAATTTCAACGTTGGTAGTGACAAACTGACGTTCACAATGCTAATAAAGTTAGCAATAGGTTATAGCATTACATGCAATTTTCTGTTATATAGCATCATTAGTTAATGGTAGTTTTTTATCCCATTAGTCAACATATATATTTTTGTTTGCTTTACAAAAACATAAGATCAATTTTTTTTGTCTTGTAACCAAGATATGTCAGTTCCATTGAAAGGGCATACAATGTACATATGACCGTGTGGCAGGCTTGCGGTAGCAGATATATATTACTGTGGGACAGGCTACTAGTATCTGTAGAGGACACATGTGTCCGTGTGACAGCAAGAGGGTTTACACATTTTTTTCATTATATTCAAATCGCTTAATATATTCCAAAGTCATAACTAATGGTCTTTACATGTGTCTTGTTTCATAAGTGTGTTTTTGTCGGAGGGGATGTCTTGGCAATATATCCTGTAATGGGATTAAAGTATCTTGTATCTCGAAAACTCCTTCTCAATATTATTTTTATGTAATACCCTATATTTTATATACCCATATTTAAAACACGCTCTTGGATTTGTTTTATTAAGAGCTGAGTATGTAAAAGACTGTTATCACCGCACTGTACAGTTTCGTTTAAACTTTTAGAGATAGAAACAATGACCTAAAAGTTAGTGAAAGCGCTAATGAATGACGCACATCATTGGTTTATAACACAGTAACCTCTGCTAGAAAAAGAAACTGACGTAAAAATTAACAAATTTTTGATGTCGTTTAATAAGAGCTGCTGAGTATGTGAAGCACTGGTTGTCATCGCACTGTACTTATAGTGTAGTGTTTTGTTGTAACTTGTTAGAATTAGAAACAATGACGTAAAAGTTAGTGAAAGTGCTAATGAATAACGCACGACATAGGCATATAACACAGTACCGTAAATCGGGAAATTTCGGCGTCGGGATAATTTGGCGGTTTTCTCCCAAAATGTGGATGTTTAATTTTGGTGTGTTTAAATTTGGAACTTCACTGAATAAGGCGTTTTATTTTTTGGCACTTCACTGAATAAGATGTTCACAAACAGCCACAAGACGAACGGATTATGCTGATTGAAAACCGGAAGTGTTGTAATTCATAAATTAGAAAATGAAATGGAATGCACTATCAAGCCTTCCGGGTTTCACAAAATAACGATAATAACGATAACACAAATTAAAATACCGATAAATCGGTATATACAATATATGCAAGTTAAAGACAAAAGTACTGTATAAGGGGACATTTCATAATAATGAAACAATTACGAAGCGCGTAGTAGTTAATTTTCAACACCCCGCGTGAAACCTCTGTAGTAACAAACCTCACCCTTGACGGACACTCGTAACCGTAATCAACACATTTTACAATTAAACAAACACATGTTTAAAGAAAGTTATGATGATTCTGATAAACAATCACCTGATTAGATGACAGGTAAGGACAATATCGTAGGATATACTTAGTGAAGTCGGGTAGGGTTTTAAAGACCGACAGACAGACTAGCGCTAGTTTACTTTTGTCGGACCGAAAACTGATAAGTCCGTTTATATTTCTGTTGTAAAATTGAAAATGTCCGAAAACAAAAAATGTCCGACTGATGATTTTTCACGTCGGTCAAAATAAATTTTTATCGGACAAGTCCGGCAAATATGACCGTTTTCCGGCAAGTTCAGATAAAATTGCTCTATTACGGAACATCGATTTTCAGATAAATATTGGCATTTCTTTTTTTAGAATATGCATTATTTTGGTGTGTTTAATTTTGGCACTTTTAAGTTGGGTACCAAACAAACCAAAATTAAACTACAGCCAAAATTTCCCGATTTACGGTAACCTCTACTAGAAAAAGACGTAGAAATTAACAATTGATGACGTTATTGGTATATGACACAGCAACGTCTCCTAGAAATAGAAACAGTGTTGTGAAAATTAAAAAATTATCCCTTCATCGGTATTTGACACAGTAACCTCTGCTAAAGATAGAAACAGTGACGTAAAATTAACAAATAATGACGTTATCGTTATCTGGCACAGCAACGTCTGCTAGAAATAGAAACAGTGATGTGAAAATTAAAAAAATGATCCCGTCATCGGTATATGACACAGTAACCTCTGCTAAAAATAGAAACAGTGACGTAAAATTAACAAATAATGACGTTATCGGTATATGACACAGTAACCTCTGCTAAAAATAGAAAGTGACGTAAAAGTTAACAAATGATGACGTCATCGGTATATGACACAGTAACCTCTGCTAAAAATAGAAACAGTGACGTAAAATTAACAAATAATGACGTTATCGGTATATGACACAGTGACCTCTGCTAAAAATAGAAACAATGACGTAAAAATTAACAATTGATGACGTTATTGGTAAATGACACAGTAACCTCTGCTAAAATAAAAACAGTGACATAAAAATTAACAAATGATCCCGTCATCGGTATATTACACAGTAACCTTACTGAAAATAGAAACAGTGACATAAAAATTAACAAATGATCCCGTCATCGGTATATTACATAGAAACCTTACTGAAAATAGAAAAAGTGACGTTAAAGTTAACAAATGATCCCGTCATCGGTATATGACACACATCTGCTGAAAAAAAACAATGACGTAAAAATTAAGATGATGACGTTATTGGTATATGACACAGTAACCTCTGCTAAAAATAGAAAGTGACGTAAAAGTTAACAAATGATGACTTCATCGGTATATGACACAGTAACCTCTGCTAAAATAGAAACAGTGACGTAAAATTAACAAATAATGACGTTATCGGTATATGACACAGTAACCTCTGCTAAAAATAGAAACAATGACGTAAAATTAACAATTGATGGCGTTATTGGTATATGACACAGTAACCTCTGCTAAAATAGAAACAGTGACATAAAAATTAACAAATGATCCCGTCATCGGTATATTACATAGAAACCTTACTGAAAATAGAAAAAGTGACGTAAAAGTTAACAAATGATCCCGTCATCGGTATATGACACACATCTGCTGAAAAAAACAATGACGTAAAAATTAAGATGATGACGTCATCGGTATATGACACAGTAACCTCTGCTAAAAATAGAAAGTGACGTAAAAGTTAACAAATGATGACTTCATCGGTATATGACACAGTAACCTCTGCTAAAATAGAAACAGTGGCGTAAAATTAACAAATAATGACGTTATCGGTATATGACACAGTAACCTCTGCTAAAAATAGAAACAATGACGTAAAATTAACAATTGATGACGTTATTGGTATATGACACAGTAACCTCTGCTAAAAATAGAAACAGTGACATAAAAATTAACAAATGATCCCGTCATCGGTATATTACACAGTAACCTTACTGAAAATAGAAACAGTGACGTAAAAATTAACAAATGATCCCGTCATCGGTATATGACACACATCTGCTGAAAAAAGAAACAATGACGTAAACATTAACAAATGATCCCGTCATCGGTATATTACACAGTAACCTCTGCTAAAAATAGAAACAATGACGTAAAATTAACAATTGATGACGTTATTGGTATATGACACAGTAACCTCTGCTAAAAATAGAAACAGTGACATAAAAATTAACAAATGATCTCGTCATCGGTATATTACACAGTAACCTTACTGAAAATAGAAATAGTGACGTAAAAATTAACAAATGATCCCGTCATCGGTATATGACACACATCTGCTGAAAAAAGAAACAATGACGTAAACATTAACAAATGATCCCGTCATCGGTATATTACACAGTAACCTCTGCTAAAAATAGAAACAATGACGTAAAATTAACAAATGATCCCGTCATCGGTATATTACACAGTAACCTCTGCTAAAAATAGAAACAATGACGTAAACATTAACAAATGATCCCGTCATCGGTATATTACACAGTAACCTCTGCTAAAAATAGAAACAATGACGTAAAATTAACAATTGATGACGTTATTGGTATATGACACAGTAACCTCTGCTAAAAATAGAAACAGTGACATAAAAATTAACAAATGATCTCGTCATCGGTATATTACACAGTAACCTTACTGAAAATAGAAACAGTGACGTAAAAATTAACAAATGATCCCGTCATCGGTATATGACACACATCTGCTGAAAAAAGAAACAATGACGTAAACATTAACAAATGATCCCGTCATCGGTATATTACACAGTAACCTCTGCTAAAAATAGAAACAATGACGTAAAATTAACAAATGATCCCGTCATCGGTATATTACACAGTAACCTCTGCTAAAAATAGAAACAATGACGTAAAATTAACAATTGATGACGTTATTGGTATATGACACAGTAACCTCTGCTAAAAATAGAAACAGTGACATAAAAATTAACAAATGATCCCGTCATCGGTATATGACACACATCTGCTGAAAAAAAACAATGACGTAAAAATTAACAAATGACGACGTCATCGGTATATGACACATCACCCTGCTAAAAATAGAAAGTGACGTAAACGTTAACAAATGATTACTTCATCGGTATATGACACAGTAACCTCTGCTAAAATAAAAACAGTGACATAAAATTAACAAATGATCCCGTCATCGGTATATTACACAGTAACCTTACTGAAAATAGAAACAGTGACGTAAAAATTAACAAATGATCCCGTCATCGGTATATGACACACATCTGCTGAAAAAAAACAATGACGTAAAAATTAACAAATGACGACGTCATCGGTATATGACACATCACCCTCTACAATCGGTATATGACATAGTGACCTCTGTTAGAAATAATAACGTAATAAAAGTAACAAAACCTAATCTACGTAATAGATATGAAGTTCCAGAAACATTATACACATTAAAATATGCTATATTTTTAACATCAAAATGTAATAAAAAAATTTGTAAAGTTCACTTACAATATTGAATTAACAGTAAAATTTTCATCATCGTATTGTTAGAGAAACCAAGATACTTATCACCAATTTGTGTAAATATTTTTTATTAGAATAGAAATCGAAGATCTGAGAGTGCTGGACGTACAATTTAGTTAATACTTTGTTGTAAGTTTGATGTAGATGAAATATTAGGAGGATGTAATTGTACCGATGTAAAATTGTTGCTGGTATTTATGACAATATGATATCTAGTCAGTATAGATCTGTTCCTTCATCGACACCAAATACCAGCTGGTTACACAATATGCTATTAACATTTTAATTATAACTTGTGCAAGTTTAAGCGAGCCTAACAGTGTAACACTGTCTGATCGTACTCACAAACTGTGTTGTACATTGAGAAGAGGGGTGCCCGTGTTTTTATTGTTATTAAATTAGATATTATTTCGTCATAAATTGTTATTTTTGTGGCAATTACTGCCAGCAGATCAGTTTAGGGGATATATTAGTTATAATAACAATATTAAATTATTATTCCAGCTTTGAAAGAATACATTTTCCCTGGACATATTTCGTATACATCTATTTATGATGGAATTCAGCAACGGAATAAATAAATAAATAAATAAATAAATAAATAAATAAATAAATAAAAAAACAGTATTAAAAGTCTCTGAATGAATGCACAGAAATGTTCAAGACGAAGGTAACTTTATCGTTTTCGTCATCATTAGACTTTTCTACGTTTTAGGGAATATATGTAGCATGCATAGAATATTATGTCCATTTCTGTACAGACCGATTTTTTACAGTCAATTCTTATCAATAAATTAAAGAATGTTACTTAAAGAACCAAACAAAATTCATACCGTTATACTTAAAAAATACAACAAACCAACTAATTTTTCCTGGATAACTACCCATATATATATTCACTAACTATCAAGAATTTTTATATTGAAGTGTGAGAAAATTTTGTAATAGTCAATAAATAAATAAATAAATAAATAAATAAATAAATAAATAAATAAATAAAGTGAAATTTCAAATTAAATTTAATAGAATTTTAGAGACAAATTCTAATCCTGAATCTAATTATAAAAAGGGTTAACAATTCATTATTCATAATCTGGGCGAATCTCGTACAATAATATCTTGATACTACAACTTTAAATTTTTTAGTTGTTTATGATATTTTACAGTAACTTAAAAATTTATGTATTTTTTAACCAGTGTCATTTAATATTGTCTTAAATGTCTTACAAGTCTCATAGACAATTAAATTGAAAAACAAACAAAATACTGTACCCGGAATATCGTTTTTCATAAAAGACAAAAATTAAATAAATGTATTTAACTTTTATCATAAAGCAATAGCGGTTTTCTATATAGAAATAAAATTTGTTTTTTATTCATTTAGTTAGTTATTTATTTATTAATATATATATATATATTTATATTAAATCCTTTGGTATCATACCGAGACCCATCTGTTTTGCAAATAAGGGTTTCATCATGGCATTATCTAATTTAAAGTATTGTATATTAATTTTTTTCTGATGAATTAATCAGAAAAAATTCCAACAGCAACGTTTTATCAAGAATATGCACCTGTTATCACCTGGTATATATCCTTATCTAATTATATAATCTAACCCATAATTACCTGATTAGGGGTTAATATACAGAGACTGAGGAGAGGAGAAACATGTGTATTGATAATCCCCTAACTTCGTTTATTGGGTTTTAAAATGTAGCATTCCTTAATGACACCAGGTAAGGGTTAGTTTCAATTTGTATCTATCACCAATTTGCACTCTATCATAAAGAAAACCCATCAAAGATTGAAAAAGTTGTTCCATTCCCTATTGAACTGAAGTGTTATTTTCGGCCTTTTACAGTGTCAGCCTCGTTTTGAATCTGTACGTCACTTAAATGTATAAAGGGAGATAATTTTAAGGCGAATGTGAAAGGGGTCTATTGGGTTCAACTCAAGTGCAACCCATGGACCACCTTGTGCACTATGATAACATGTAATTAACTTGGTGATAGATTTTAATTAGCGCTGATTGCTAAAATTGGCGCATCGCTAAAATGAATGCGTTTATAGTATCAGCAAAATATACCACTTTAATGTAAAATATGTCGCTCATAGTATTCAAAAGAAACATTTGCGACAAACAATGAAATAAAAACGAAGAAATGCTTTGTTATCACTTTTTGAAATAAAAATATTGACCTAAATATTAACAATTGACGCACATCATTTGTATATGACCCAATGCCCTATGCTAGAAATAGATATAGTGTCGTATACACGTTGAAAGCGCTAATATTTGGCTAAGTGATTAACATTTGAAGTACTTGAAATTTTACACACCTGTCATGTGAAGATAAGGCAAAATAACACATGCAGAAATGCTAAACCTAATGAAAAATACATAGACTTTTCTATGTATAATGTAAAAATATGATTTTACTGAAAACAACTACTTTGCATCAGTCAAAACAACCAAGAACACGACAAAAACAGTCGAACAAGGCAATAAAGATACGTATTATTCACTAGTTTTCTAGTCTAAGCGTAATCTTGAATTTATAATATTACAAACGATAAAAGGAAATAAATTGTTAAAACGAATGTGTCTCTCCAAAACAATTCACAATAACAATAGTTTTCTAGGATACTTTAAACATCAATACCTTTTCTAAACTTTTCATATGTTACATACACTAGTACATTCAACAATTAAGTGAAGGCTATCTTAATTTGACCACAAAAAGGACAATATTTTTCAACATCAGAATTTAATATTTATTATTCAATAATAGATAATGAAGCAGTTTATAGTTAAATTTAGATACAGTTTTATCATAAATCTTGGTAATGTGATTTTATGCGTATAAAAAACTGACATTTGTATTTTAACTGCATAACACTCACTCACGATGTCACCTAGAGACAGCGAACTAAACCTCACGATACATATTGTTATGAATCATCTTTTTACTAAGACAAACCTACGTCAAATGTTTCAACCTGCTAGTGATTTATCCATAATGGGGCTTATGGTTACAGATCCACAAATCTTCAGTGACTTCAACTTAAAGGTTATACCCTTTTTATTAAGTTTAATCAAAAATGCTTTTTCGAAGTTGAAAAAGAAATTGCCAAAATTTGCTGAATTAAAGTTAAACGAAAAACTGGTCAAGGAATTATTGTGAAACTGGGATTAATAAATAAAACCGGCTTACATTTTGATTTTAAAATGGCTTAATCCTTAATATTAACTTCAAACATTTGAAAAATTCTGGTTTTGAAATGTTGCTAGAACTTATGGATTGTACATAGTAAATTCATGCAAATGTTAATCTGATAGACTCAGACATTCTAATAATATCAATATATATTTCTCTTTCATTTTTTAGAAGTTTATTTGAATAACCAACTTTTGACGTTTCAGATAGACATATTTGATGCATGATAGAATGTATCCATACCAAGCACAAACATATCGGTCCATGCCCAAAACGCAATCTCAAAAAGCAAGAAAAACCATAAATACTGGCAAATTAGGTAAAACACGTGACTTTTCACCGCAGAAGTGAGGCAGGGTACTCCGGAAAGGTAAGCACCTGCCGTGTAGTTAGATACATCCGCCAAGTGTGTAATTGAGATTGGGAACGAAAGGAACATTAATCTATGGGACATGAAATATAACCAGGGTAATTTTGGATGAAGAGAAATGATACTTTTCAACAATATTGTGATGGCTGCATTTCGTATAAATCTTACAAATCTAAACATTGAACATATGTGACAGAGCGTAAAATCTTACTACGATGCATCTACTATTTCTTTCAATTTGAACAGTTTCATATCCAACACCGATATAAATTTCTCGTAGAGATATCCATTTTAATTCATTTAGCATGATGGAAAGTATCAATTTGTTTTAACTACGGACTTATTATTAAGCAATGTGAGATAAAGGTTCTGTGTGCCCTTGATTGTTTTAATTTGGTTCCTTTGTTAACGTGTCCCTTTTGTGTTAGCGTTTAATGTTTAATCAACAATATTATCACACTATTTTAAAATGCTAGCATCATGTTAGATTACAAATTATACCATTGTAAATTTGACAGTACTAGACGGCCGTTTTGAAAACAATTCCTCATTAATAGCGCTTTAACCAAAATTATGAAACACAAATTGTTTTCAAAGGGTTGAATAAATGTCAAATGAATCGTGATATATTTAACCAAATTTTGGTAACGAAGTACTTTGCATGACAAAGTATGTCATAGTTTTCGAGAATCATCATAAACATAATACTAGAATATTTCTAAACTTAGACAGACATTTTTCTTACTATTTTATGAACCACTGTGACTGTGACAGTGAAATACTCTTTATATCAAATAAATTTTAATAAAGATCGATATTTTTCACTTACTTGTACCTAGTCGTAACAGGAAATATGTATGCGGATCCGCGATTAGCCCAAAATATATCTACATAGGGTAAAACGTTGGAGCTAGGGGGATTAACAATTTTGAAAAACAAGGCAAATGGCGAATTCTGCTGCGCATATGACCGGAAACGTTACCAAGGACATCACTTCCGGTGCAAACATCGTCATTTTCGCATGAGTAAAATCCCCATACCACCAACACTTTCCTTTCTACAGACATACTTTATGACAATCGCGGATGCGCATACAGATTTCCTGTTACGACTAGGTACAAGCAAGTGAAAAATATCAAACTTTATTCAAATTTATTTGATTTTCAATGGATATAAAGAGAATTTCGCTGTCACAGTCACAGTGGTTCCTACAGTAATTTACATATTAGACCAGTGGTACTTTAACAGTAGTAGACGACCATTTCAGAATATAAATTCTTTATCAGTAAGGAATAAAAACGTATGTGATTAATCATTGTCTGATCACCGACAGCAGCAATCTTCAAGAACAAATCATCGATGGAAATAGAGTCGACGACCTCAAACCAATTAAAGGCGCAAATTATTAACATACGTCATCAGAAAATGAAATATTACCTTAATCAAATGCAACACACCTAACCATATTAAATATCACGTATGTGCTAATGAAAATGTAGACGTACGCTCCCAAATCCACCGAATTAACTGTAAAATATTAAAAAGTTAAAACATTATTTCGTATTAAAAATGGTTATTAATATACACTTATATTAAAAAATAAATATATTTTAATAGAAAATATCTAGAAATAATTATCACATTTGAGGTTATTAATCAGAACAAACTCGATACGTTTATGTACATGTATATGTAAAGATCCAGACAAATGTATTACACATAGTAAGGTATACAGAACAACAAAAAGTACAAGGATGGACTTTGGGCCAAAATTTTTTTCCCTTTGTGATCTTTTCCAACTAAAAATAGTCCGTGGGCTAGGTGGACGCACCGTGCACCCCCCCCAGGATCCATCGACACCACTTTTGTCTGGTACCTTATGGTGTCTAGTAATGAAATCAGGATGTTTCCCAGAAATAAGTTGGGATGCTCTTCATGAAAAACTTCAATATTTAGGAGTGCCTGAAAGTTTTCAGTAAATTTCTCTATTAGGGGTAGGGGAACGTTTTTATCTTTGTTTTCAATAATATTATGCAGATACAGATCATATTTGGTATCATTGTAAAGGGAACATGTTCAGCTTTAAAAAAAATACAAAGTTAATTGATGTAGCTGCTACTATGTTGTCACCATGACGTCATAAACACAAGTTTTGGGGAAAAACGCTATAAAATCGTGTCAATTTATCCTTTATAAAATTATTTCTGTACAACATAATAAAACACATTAAGACAAAGTATGTTTTGCATTTACTTGATGAATTGTAGTTATAAATGATCATATATTCTCATCTTCCAAAAAAGACACCACTCTATTAGAAAAAATAAAAATGGTCGAAACGGGGTAGGGGAACGTTTTTATCTTTGTTGTCGATGGTTTTATGTAGATATAGATCATATTTGGTATCATTGTAAAGGGAACAGGTTCAGCTTTAATAAAATACAAACTTGATTGGTGTAGCTATTACTGTGACGTTTCTATGACGTCATAAACACAATTGTTGAAGAACAAAGCTCTAGAATCATTTAAAGTTATGCTATTTGAAAATTTTTCTGTACAACCTAATAAAACACATGGAGACACTGTATGCTTTATATTTACTTCATAAATTGTTGCTATAAATGATCATAATTCTCATTTTAAAGAAAAGACGCCACTCTGTTAGGAAAAATATATTAACTTAAAGATGCCCTTTTATTTAAAATTGATCGAATTTTAAGATTAATAGTTTTCACGATAAAAGTATCCCAGTATGTTTCTTTGCATTAATAATATCATCATCATCATCATCAATTTTTCATACATTCATAACAAAAATGCCGAACATCATCACCCATTATTTGCATTAATAATCATCATCATCATGCCATCATCATCATCAACATCATCATCATTATCATCATCATCATCATCATCATCATCATCATCCATTATTCTATTGCTTAAAAAAGCTGAATTAATAATCAAAAACAAACATACTAATCCATTTCCGAATCACAATCCAGAAGCAAAGTAAAAACTTTGGAACTGACAAGTTAGGTTAGACACGTGAACTTCCACCAGGGAAGTGAGGCCGGGTGCTCAGGAAGGGTAAGCACCTCCTGTTTAGCTAGCTACACCCGCCATGTGTGTAATCAAAATTCTGTGAAAGTTTAAGAATGACGTTAGTTCTAATCATTGCCAATGGTAATTTAGCAGTTGTTTTAATGGTGGAGATATGCCACTGGGTTGTTATATGCATCTAGAGCAGTGGATTTTTCCGTAGGCTAGTTGTAGCGAAAAGGAAACATAGAATAAATCTCTTTTGCCTCACTATCAAGACTCTTGCAGTGCCTCCTCTTAGCAACATTCAGAAAATGTACAGGTGAATTTGTGGGAGGTTTCCCAGCAGCTACATTACCAGAGATGCAGTTCCGTCATTTTTTTAAACATTCATAAGCAAAATCATAGAATTTTTGAACATTATCATCCATTATCCTTATAACATATGCTTCATCAGTACAATGCATTATAAGACAACAAGCCATTAATTACTTTACTTTGACATAGTTCAAATAGTTTCTTGAACAATATATGGCTACCGCAGTATTTTTCCAATTGAAGCGATTTTGTTCCATCTCTTTTATTTCTCACCAAGATATTTGGTCTTCTGCTCTAACACCTGCCCTTTGGGGTTTTCTGAGTGTATGTCTAATCCAGTTCCACCGTTTCTATACCATATAAGAGGGACAAATTTACATTTGAGTTGAATATTGGGTTTTTGTTCTTAGTGGCAGACTAGCTTTACATATGTTTCTTTATAATTTTGAATGCTTTTCTGAATATTTTTATTCTTGTCTTGATGCCCCGTTCTGTTTCTTCTTCAGCAACAATCATGTTCCCTAAGTAACAGAGCTCAATTATCTCTTCAAACTATAACTACATTAATTTATATCTTCTGTTGTATTGTTGTTCAACATTTTGTTTTTTTTTGTTTTTGTTTTTGTTGATCTTCAGTCCAGTTTTTAAAACTGTTTTGTTCAGTAGTGTGGTCTTTATCCACATTTGATTTAATGTGAGGGTCAATAGGCAGTTATTGGCAAAGCCCACATATTCTATCTGGGGTGTTAGTGTCTATTGTATTCCATTTATTGCAATTAAAGATGATTTGTGATTTATATACAGCTTTGACATACTCCTGTATTTACATGAAAGCTTGGGGATAATTTTCTCTATTGAAACCTTAACAAATGTACACTTAGTATTTATAAAGGTATAATACAGATTGTCATTCTACTGACTGTATGGCAATTTGGTCTGTGTAAGAGTTTCTTCCTAAAACCAGCTTGTTTTGTTCAGAGCACCTAGTACCTCTTCTATTCAATCTTTTAGTCTTTGTAGGATGATCTTTGACAGTATATATTCAGCCACATTGGATAGTATGGTGTCTCTCCAGTTCTTACATCTCCATGATCTACTTGCTTTAGTAGTTTAATGAGTAGTTTAATAGTCCATCCCCCTTTGTGTTGGAATAATTACTCTTATCCAGATGTTGCACAGTAATTTAGATAATTATTTAGGTCCTATAGCTTTTCCCTTTTCAAGTTGATTTATACTTTTATGTTTCTTCTTTTGTTGGCACCCTTCCTTATTTTATTATCAAATGCATGTGATGTTATGTCCAATATTTCTTATGGAGGTGGCCCTTTTTAGTATATCGTTAAAATGTTCAGCCCATCTTTACTCTGTTGTGATCTTTTTTCATCCTTTCCTTACACCGGTCTGTCTGTGTTTTCTGGTTTACCTGTGTAGTTTTTGTTGTTGTTAGGTATAGATCTTCTAAGTTTCTCCCATTAGCTACTATTTCTTGTGCGGTTAAAATATTTTCCATCTTCCATGTATTTTCGTTCATCACTTGTTTGTGTTTCTTTATATTTCTTCCTTTGCCTCCTCCTACGCCCTTCATACTAATTTTATGCTAATCTGGTTCTGCTTTTTGTTATTTTCTCTTGCATTTCCTTGTGATATTTTGTCCCGTGTTTCCTCTGACAACTAAATTCTCTGTGTCGTTATACCGGCATGCCCTTTCTATCCCAGCTCTCATTATAATCACCCATAGCTGTTAAAGCATAAAACCTGTTCTTCAGACTTATCTTAATTCTTCTTTCTTTTAAAGTTGTTTCAATTTTCTAACATTAAACTCATGTTCTATTTTTCCAGGATTTGTTTGGCTGCTTTTATTTTTATCTTTGTCGTGATAAATTGGTGGTTCGCATTGACATCTGCTCCATGCATTGCCCTGACATTGTATAGATTCCTCCTACATTTTTTCTATGGTTATATGGTCAATGTTTTTTTTCTGGTGATACAGATGTTACTTTATGGCAATCTTTCTGTCGAAATACTGTACCTCGTTGTAGTGATAAAGCATAAAGATAATAAATTATATCTTTAGAAAATGTCTATGATTTTGCTCACAACTGTTTGAAAAATGTTGGAACTGCATCTCTAGGACTGTAGCTGCTCCGAAATTTAGCATAAATTTACCCTGGGTTGGTAGGATGTACAGTTGGTAGTGAAGTAAAAAAGATTGATTTATTCCTGAAGTTCCTATTCACTACAACTAGTCAACGGCAGAAAAAAAGCATGTTAGGTTTCCACTTCTCTAGATGCAAATAACAAACCTGTGGCATATAACTACCATTAAAACACCTGCTAAATCACCATCGATAATACTTTGAACTAAAAGTCATTCTCAAACTAAGATGATGTTCGGCATTTTTGTTATGAATGTATGAAAAATTGATGATGATGGCATAATGATGATGATGATGATATTAGTAATGCAAAGAAACATACTGGGATACTTTTATCGTGAAAACTATTAATCTTAAAATTCGATCAATTTTAAATAAAAGGGCATCTGTAAGTTAATATATTTTTCCTAACAGTTTGGCGTCTTTTCTTTAAAATGAGAATTATGATCATTTATAACAACAATTTATGAAGTAAATATAAAGCATACAGTGTCTCCATGTGTTTTATTAGGTTGTACAAAAATAATTTCATATAGTATAATTTTAAATGATTCTATAGCTTTTTTCCTCAAAAATTGTGTTTATGACTTCATAGAAACGTCACAGTAATAGCTACACCAATCAAGTTTGTATTTTATTAAAGCTGAACCTGTTTCCTTTACAATGATACCAAATATGATCTATATCTACATAAAACTATCGATAACAAAGATAAAAACGTTCCCCTACCCCGTTTCGACCTTTTTTTTAAAAAAAAAGTGGGTATCTTTAATATATTTTTTCTAATAGAGTGGTGTCTTTTTTGGAAGGTGAGAATATATGATCATTTATAACTACAATTCATCAAGTAAATGCAAAACATACTTTGTCTTAATGTGTTTTATTATGTTGTACAGAAATAATTTTATAAAGGATAAATTGACACGATTTTATAGCGTTTTCCCCAAAACTTGTGTTTATGACGTCATGTGGACAACATAGCAGCAGATTATTTTTAAATAACAATATGAAATTATAAGAACAAGAAAACAGATATTGTCAATTAAACAATTAATTAAAATGAATGTTTGCAATGAAATCTTATGCGCAAATAACGAGAAAAAAGTTAAGCAAATGAAGTGTGTGTGTGTGTGTATGTGTGTATGTGTGTGTGAAAATTGAGTGTGAAAATTGATAATAAATGTATAAAATAATAAATGATAATAAGAATACTACTTATCGAAATAAAATTATAGGTTCAGATAAGTGTTACCGTACTCTGAAGTGGAAGTCTTTTCTTTCATATACATTGGTGAAACGTCTTCACTAGCCATTGCATCAAGTTGGAATGAGTCGTGACCTTGGTGTCTTAAAGATCCCATTGTCGACGCAGGGGAAATAACTATACATGTATTGTGATAATACGTTAACGGTGTTTAAGTTGAGGCTTAAACACCACTACATCAATCAACTTTGTATTTTATTAAAGCTGAACATGTTCCCTTTTACAATGATACCAAATACACTCCAATATAGGACTGTGTGTCATTCATTTAGTACAAAGGTCTTAAACATCAAACACTCCTGTATTGTTTCTTAGATATACAGACAAAAAAGTTAATACTAGTGGATTCAATGATGAATTGTAATAAATAAAAATGCCTGAGAATTATTTTAATTTGCGATGGCTGTTGGTTCGATGTTTTGTAAAAGTGTGGGTTTTTTTATTTTTAAACATGTCCTTATGAAAGACTACTGCCTGTAAAATCAGTCACTTGGTTTCGCCTTCTAATAGCATTGAACAGTTGCTTCAGTGACCATCCAAAGCAGTTTACTCTGACACTCAGTGGATCCAATTTTTTTGGTTTTTCTTGTTTGTCGTTTTTGGCTGCGTTTGAATGTTGTACGTGTTTTAATTAGCAACAATCACTAGTTCCAAGAATTTATAATTCAAATAAATGTTAAAACAGCCACGTAATGCTTTTAGACCTTTTCTGAAGGTACTGCAAAGGTCAAACTTTCTGCCATTTCACCCGTAGCTAGTGACGCCTCGATAAAGGTGAAATATTCTTGATGGGGACGTAAAACCAAATTCATCCAACCATTCAATCAATTTGTCTACTGTTAAAGGAATAACAACAAAACCAGCTATGTAATTTATTTTAATTTATTATATTGATTTTTCCAAAATATGATTATCTCAAAAACTCACCGGTATGAATATCAAATAAATAAACATGAAAAGCTAAGTATATAAATAAGCAAGTGGTTTGGAATTTTTCACAACACTCGTAACATATTTCAAACTTCGTCAACTATGTCATCCATGTGAACAGGTTTATGAAAAGAACGATACAGCACATAAACTCGTATCTTTTAGAATATATTTGTTTTGGCAATTCGAGGTCGATTCCTATTTTGTATTTCCTGCTTCGTAGAACTCAAACTATACAGCAGAGTTTACAATTAAAGAGAATAAAAGTGTTTTGAAAAAAAAAAATAAAACGAGACCTTAGCAGAATGTGCCACAAAACTTTATTACCCCCGATTGGCATGAATAGGTTCATCTAGACGGACAAGTTGAAGTTTTCAATAAAGGACACAAGTGCCCTTTATCACTCTAGACGCTCCTACTAGTACCAAGTTGATAAGTCTTAATTGTTTTCTGAAAATCATCGTATCATATTCTGCTGGTAAGACAGAAACATTTTAATTTAAAAACCGTTATTCAATGCTTTTGTTATTAATTTTCTCTGATCTCGTCGTATCAAATCTTAAATCTGCCTCTAGACATACAATGTTATTTGTAAACTCTCTACAGTTTTAACTTTGACGTCAATAATTATTTCTAAACCTGGTTAGCAACACTAGATGGCCGTTTCGATATTCCTCATCAGTATTGCTCTGATCAAAATTGTGGAAATCCAAATGTTTTGTAATATTAAAATAAAGAAAACAGAACAATCATAATGTATTTTACCAAATACACCTTATAAAGTACTTTGAAAGATTAAACTTTTTCATTTTTCCGAGAAATTGAAGAAGCAGATATTTTTTATGAATATGTTGTTTAAGATTTCAAACGGTTTCAATTTCTACATATTATCGTATAAGTGATTTGTGTCTTGCATCATTAAATACATATTAACCCCATTCTGATGATTTCAAGTTCTATGTAATATTAGCATTTTCAGATATTTTTTTATATTTTGGCGATGGTAATACGGGATATATTGTTTAGAATTTCAGAGTTTATCAAAATCTTAATGTCATCATATTAGGTATAAGTGTTGCGTATCTTACACCAGTTAACACAATTCTGGTGATGCTAAATTAATGTAATATTAGCTTTAATTTTGTAGGTTTTTTATGTTTTGTGGCTATGGTAATACGGAACACTTTCTTTAGAATTTCATCTTTTGTCATTTTTTTTATATTTTAACGTATAATGTATAAGTGCTTTGTTTCCAACACGTTATAACTGACAGCATTGTGCCGATTCCTAGTAATAATCTACTTGTCCTTCTTGTGAACCACTGTATTTTCATTAGCCACACCTAAAACAGTAATATGAATCATAAAAAACATACTAAATGTGTGATTGTATATCTAGTAAAACGTATACTCACATGGCATGTTGATTTTGACAAGAACAGTTAATGCTAAGAGTCATTGACGTCATTACAAACATTTGAGAAATCCGTTAGTTTTCTGTCACATGCAAACATAAGTGACAACAATCCTAATGCACGCCAAAGAAATAAAGTCATTTATAGCTAAATCAAAGTCCTTACAATATGCATTCAACATTCATCTTTTAATATTTTGTAAATAAAACATTGATAATTTTTACCCTTCTGTTTTAAAAATAATAGTCTTGCTGTGTATGAAAATGTTCTGAGAATCATAGAAATAACAGTAATTAGAGCAATGTGCATAAACAGAATGGTGTATAGAACTCATCCACTAATAAAAACGATGCACCATATAGTACAAAGTCTAGTTAAATCTTATAACAACCCATAGTAGAAAACAATGAGAAAATGTTTTATACCATAATGCCCTGTTGAGTGACAGGAACTTTCATAAACAATTTGCAGATTAAGACAAGACACAATGGAACTAGTTCAATTTCTGCAGCATAACGTATTACATCAATAATTAAAGACAATGTTTTTTATCATAATGCGCTGTTGGTCGCCTGGAACTTTCAATTTTACAATTGGCTGATTAAGACAAGACACAATGCACTATATGAAACAAGTTTAAATTAAATTCCTGCAACATCTTATTAAAATCCATAAAAAGACAATGCTTTTATCAAAATGCCCTGTTGATCGGCTGGAACTTTCATTTTCAATTTGAAGTTTTAGACAAGGCACTTCAACGTTTTACCCAATTTTGAGCTACCAGTAAAGTTAAAACGCTAAATAATGCCGTGGTGGTATTCACTGTCACTGTGACTGTCACTCACAAATAGGCTTCTCTATTATTTGGTTTTCTAAAGGTTCTGAAGGCTGATGGTGGCATGTGGTAAGGTTATGGTCATCCATGTATTGAGAAAGTGGAATTGATCTGAAAATAATAAATGATACATGTAATAATATTTTCAGGTTTTTTGACTGGTGTTTCACGCCATAGTCAAAAATTTTCACTTACACCAAGGCTGTAAGTTCAGGAAAATATGTTCAGTTTTAAGAAAAAAATATTTTTAAAATGCTGGTGAAAAACATTTTCTAAAAACAACGTTCGATAACGGCAGCGACGGCGGGGTGTGCTGTCTGTAGCAAGTTCTGAATGATTTAATATTAAATTTTTTTTAAATTTTAACAAGTGACAACTAATTTTCGTATATTTATAAAAAATACTCGTCTCACGTATTTGGTTATGTCTAGGCTAACATTCAGAACTCGGTTTGATCGCATTCTCGCGGTCTTTTTCTAGATGGAATAAATACAACTGAACGCCAGTTTTATCAATTGTAAGGTTTTCTATTTCTTCCCAAAATAATTACGAATCATATAAAATATACAGGTGCACGTCAGAGTCTTAAAATTTTTGTCCATTCATTATATTATACTTCGCTACATCAGCATTATTATTACTGTCCACAGAGTCGTTAAATTTTTGTCCATTCATTATATTATACTTCGCTACATCAGCATTAATAGTACTGTCCACCATGTTAGTTACTACAAAGGTTACTTAAATGACGCCACACACGGATCAGCCTCGATATGGAGCATTCACTTACAGCTACCCAGAAAAGACCAAATTCAAGGCCTTCAAACCTCTATAACTTTCTTATTTGGTCATAAATTTTGATGCGGTTTTCGATATTGTGATATTAAAATGGTAATTATCACAAATATGAAATAAACATTTTCGTAACAGGTACTCTTTAAAGAAATGTATTTGTGAACACAAAGGTTCAAAAGTTTGTTTGCAGTGTTATCAGTAAAAATAAAGTGATAAAACTGACTAAAATATTAAAATCTTTCTGTTTCTTACTTGTCATTTACGAGTAATTGTGAGATGCCCCCTGTCAGTGGAGTGCCTTCAGCATCTGTTCCTCCTATTGTTAGCATGTATGTTTTTTTATCGCAGTTGCCGAACCAACCACCACAAGAGTAGGATATTGTTACTTTTTCGCTGTGGCAGGATATGTGAACCCTTCAAAGAAAAAATGATTCAAAATCAAACAAAGGCTCATTTTTAATTAATCATACCATTCAAAGTTTCCTCTTAAAAGAGGCAATATTAGACTTACATACAATATCGACTATTATAGTTCAAATGGGTACACATATTATGAATAGCTAATGAACACTTTGATCCGTTTCAAACTGTAATTGAAATAAATGAAACAGATAAGGTATCAATGTACATCACACAGAAAACAATAAAACAAGGAAACATTATCAAGGTAAAATGAGAAATAGTTTCATATTTTATAAGCTTTTATATCTTATCATGTAATTTTTATTATATATTCTAATGAAGAACGTTTTTCCTAGAAGTAATGAATTACATACGGTATATACGACATTTCTGAGTAGACAGATTTTGTATTACAGCTTTCAATGACATAAACAAGAGGCCCATGGGCCTGATACGCTCACCTGATAACTAATGGCTAGCTGATAGATTTTAAGAATACATAAATACTAAACCCCAATGACTTTTTCTATACATCATGATAACCATTGTATCAATACCTACAATATTCTAATATACATGCCTATACAAAAAGTTGATAGTTTTCAAGATAATTAACCATTTCAGTATTATTTCACATCTGTGACCTTGACCTTTGAACCCATGACCTTTTTCTATACATCAAAATGATCGTTGTATCAATACCTACAACATTCTAATATATAAGCCTATACAAAAAGTTTATAGTTTTCGAGATAATTAACCATTTCAGTATTGTTTCGCATGTGTGACATTGACCTTTGAACCCATGACCTTTTTCTATACATCAAAATGATCGTTGTATCAATACCTACAACATTCTAATATATAAGCCTATACAAAAAGTTTATAGTTTTCGAGATAATTAACCATTTCGGTATTGTTTCGCATGTGTGACCTTGACCTTTGAACCCATGACCTTTTTTCTATACATCAACATGATCATTGTATTGATACCTACAACATTCTAATATACATGCCTATACAAAAAGTTTATAGTTTTAGAGATAATTAATCATTTCGGTATTGTTTCACATCTGTGACCTTGACCTTTGAACCAATGACCTTTTTCTATACATTAAAATGATCGTTGTATCAATACCTACAATATTCTAATATACATGCCTATACAAAAAGTTTATAGTTTTCAAGATAATTAACCATTTCAGTATTGTTTCACATCTGTGACCTTGACCTTTGAACCCATGACCTTTTTCTATACATCAAAATGATCGTTGTATCAATACCTACAACATTCTAATATATAAGCCTATACAAAAAGTTTATAGTTTTCGAGATAATTAACCATTTCAGTATTGTTTCGCATGTGTGACCTTGACCTTTGGACCCATGACCTTTTTCTATACATCAAAATGATCGTTGTATCAATCTACAACATTCTAATATATAAGCCTATACAAAAAGTTTATAGTTTTCGAGATAATTAACCATTTCGGTATTGTTTCGCATGTGTGACCTTGACCTTTGAACCCATGACCTTTTCTTATACATCAAAATGATCGTTGTATCAATACCTACAACATTCTAATATACATGCCTATAGAAAAAGTTTATAGTATTCGAGATAATTAACCATTTCGTTATTGTTTCATATCTGTGACCTTGACCTTTGAACCCATGACCTTTTTCTATACATCAAAATGATCGTTGTATCAATACCTACAACATTCTAATATATATGCCTATACAAAAAGTTTATAGTTTTCGAGATAATTAACCATTTTGGTATTGTTTCGCATCTGTGACCTTGACCTTTGAACCCATGACCTTTTTCTATACATCAAAATGATCGTTGTATCAATACCTACAACATTCTAATATATATGCCTATACAAAAAGTTTATAGATTTCGAGATAATTAACCATTTCGGTATTGTTTCATATCTGTGTCCTTGACCTTTGAACCAATGACTTTTTTCTATACATAAAAATGATCGTTGTATCAATACCTACAACATTCTAATATATATGCCTATACAAAAAGTTTATAGTTTTCGAGATAATTAACCATTTTGGTATTGTTTTGCATCTGTGACCTTGACCTTTGAACCCATGACCTTTTTCTATACATCAAAATGATCGTTGTATCAATACCTACAACATTCTAATATACATGCCTATACAAAAAGTTTATAGTTTTTGAGATAATTAGAATCAGAGGTAAAAAAAATTAGGTCACGACCTTCACAATTGACCTTGACCTCATTTTGAAGATACTAACAAGAAGATGTCAAAACTGAAAACCCCATGTCATTATCTGGTCAAATAGTTAAGTTATAACAATTTGAAGCTATTTTACGATTTTTTCAAAATTAAACGCAAAAACGCGTAACCTATTTTTTATCAGAATTTCACAAAATGAACAAACTATAGGCTTAAGACCCTAGAGAAGCCAAATATCACATCAGATTTTTTCTCCAATCAGTACTTTCGGAGAAGAAGATTTTTTAAGATTTTTGCACCCCTAGGTCACCTTGACCTAGTTATAGTAGCCATAGCAACACCACGAACAAATCTGAATTGCACCGGCCCATATATACTTCTGACAAAGTTTCATTAAAAACTGTCCAGTAGTTTCAGAGGAGAAGTCGAAAATAGGTGTTAACGACGCACACACGCACGCACACACGCACACACGCACACACGCACATACACACGCTGCGCTATGCCATAAGCTCACATGACCTTCGGTCAGGTGAGCTAAAAATCTTAATTTCAAATTATAAGCAACATACTTCTTATTTTGGTCCAAAACTTCTAATATATACCAATGCTGAAATGAACATTGCATTATCTTGCTTTCTTCTTCTTTTACGTCATATACATTTATCCCATCAGCTGTCACAGATATTTCAATATTAAAATACTGGAATAAAAAATATATCACTTAAAATGAAAAACATAGCTACAATACTTAAAACTACGCTAGTATAAGTTAAAAACCCGTCTGCTTGACTGTTTATTAATTTATTAAATAACTTTTTGGACCAGTACATTTATGTTTAGAGAACATAAGAGTTTATTTTTTCATACATTGTTGGGAAAACACTGATTTCACTGATTATGCAGAATCCAAAGTATCTTGATTAAGTCAGTAAGGAAAATATTAATATCACAAAGTCCGTGTATTATGAATGTAAAATCTGCAAATAGCAACTCTCCCTTTATATTAAATGATGTCTCCTATATGGATATTCCTTATAATAGGCCAAGCGAACAGGTAAACATTACATTATTATATATACGAGGGGAAAGTTCTATCATCGTTATTACAAGAAATTGTTGATATTTTTCGAAATCAAATTTTTGCAAGTATTAAATAATTAAAACATGTCAACAATCAAAGGGGCATCAATCCTACAACTATATAGCCATTTGTCAGTATCTGTATATCTGTCTTTAACTTGGTCAACTGGAATTTTGAGAAATGAAATGAAATGAGCTGTGTTGCTAAAACAACGTACAAACTGTACTTACTGTTAGTAGAATATATTTTGGCCTTCTGGCCACTGGATTCAATTAAGACATGAGATAAAATTTGAGTATTTATGGAGCAAAACCCTCAAGAACAAGGTTTGTTTCGGAGTTTATGCGAGTTAACTCTTAATATATTGTAAACTTAAAATTTGTCCTATTTAAAGACATTCACTCGGAAGCCGATTTTTTGCAAAAAGATGAGTAAGCTTACAGACAAACAAATCAATAATAATATATCATCTTAAATGTAATAATAACGAGTACTTTACTTAGTTTATTTAGAGAAGATTTTTATTTGTGTATTAAAATACAGAGACCGAATTTGGTAACAGGAGCCACAGCTTTATCTTTATAGTCAAAATCTAAACAAAAAAACTTATAAAACAATTTATATGAAAATTGCACCGATATAAGCTATCACATGATATTTAGATTTTACATAGACCCGTGTATTTGTGTTTGGTGAATACTCACCTTTCCTCTTCTATACTGTAAAACAGTCCCTCTGGATTCACTGTTTACTACAGCATATATTCTACTGGCTTCCTCTGTTTCATCTAAAGTAATGGGACTGCTATTACTGTCGAACCAAACACACTGTGTCAATATCTGAAATCGTAATTTTAACGCCTTACTCTGTATTAATCATTGCATTAACATCATACCTTAAACATTAATAATCAACGTCCATTTTTGAATATCATCAGAAATACTACCATGTAGACATAACTCAATTGCCCATTGCTTATATTTATGTCAAATTTTAAGCCATGACTCTTAACTCGAATTTAATTAAATGTACTGATTGTTATATAAATTACATACACAGTAAAACACGTATATAAATACCATTTAAATAAACCTAAAAATTGCCTTTGTGGCCAATTGGCATTATACATAGATCCAAATAACATAATATAGAGCATTTAAGATAAAACTCTTAAAAAGCAGGTGCTTCAATATTTTGGTGGCTTTTAGGGTATACATTTCTGTTTCTCTTGTATTACAAAGTAAATGCCATAGAAATATTAAAATTACCATAAATTCGAAAAGCAATAATTACAAATACATGTGTACACTGTTATGTCACCCTTAACAATTTCGCTTACGTTGTTAGTACAACTTCCTAAGTGTGCATTCTTGCTCTCCTCCATCATAAACATGGGTATCTCCTTTTCATTTATTTTTAAATGTGAAATACAACCAACCAGCGACCTTTAATGAAAGATATAACATTTATTATGAAAATTTATATCTACATAATATGGCTACTGAAATTAAGAAATTTCTACTTGAATAAACTGAACTGCATTCTTCACGTCCGATTCTTATATTACATTAGACTGTTTTCGAAGGTCGTTATATAGATTTGTAAAAACTCAAATAGTAGTTGTTTTACAATAAAACTATTATACAACATATATAGCATTGTAACATTTATACAGTAAACAAATAATACATATACTATATATGATGAAGTATAAAAACAAAACGAGTGTGTTTCATTTTACGTTCGATAATTTAACATTTGAGTGCATTATAAAGATAAATTATTTTTAAAAAGTGTGTTGTTTACAAAGACTAGGTTTAACAATAGACAGGGAAACAAAAAAACTAAATAAAGATTTCTTAACGTTCATGATATAGCTGTGTCCAGAATTGCCCTAGATATACTTGAAATCCCTATCACTCTCAATTTTAATTTGAACGTGGCGGTTGTAGCTAGATAAACAGTTGGTGCTTACGTTCCCTAAGCATCCAGTCCCATTTCCATGGTGGAGGTAATCATATTGCTTTTGGATTGTGATTTAGAGATAGATTAGTATGTTTGACTTTAATTGATACCTTAACATATCACTTTATCTATGTCTACCATAAGTGATACGTAGAATAGGATTTTGAAAAGCTTAGGTAAGCGTTCGAAAAAAAACCCAAAGCATTTGTTGCAAAACTATTCAAAACACATGTACAGATATAATACAAAAGTCATATAATACAATTGATAATGACCTTCGTCTTTATTATAAAATAGTTGCTTTTGATGATAACGGGATTTGATAAACATTGATTCAACACAACAAAAGGCAGCAAAAGCTCTACTCCAATCAAAAACTTAAGCCAGACTAAGTATCCAGATAGACGACAGTTAACAAAAACATCCATTATACTCAAAACCAAAATGAATAAAACATGCATCTTCAAATTACATTTTTCAATCTTTTCACTTTATTTTTCAAATTAAATAAATGTTTATTTACTAAAATCATATATTCAATTTTAAAACTAAATGGCCCAAAATATTATATTGAGAATGACATGGAAAAATCTCATACCTGCGAAAAGCACAAAACTCAAAGTCATGTCTGAAAATGTAAGTCATTTACAAGTGTAAAGCTTGTGAAAAACATCCAGCCATCCTTTATATGTTATATGATGGATTTGTAACGTGCTGCTTTATCACGTGTAATAAGGTAGAGATATGAAAAGGGAAAACGAGGAACAGTCTTTGTTCGAGTATTTTATTCATACAGATGAAGGACAAAATACGTTTGCTTCTTATAGTAATGGCAATTTTTTAAAACTTTTTAAATAAAAAGCAAACATATTAAGCCATGACCAAATTACAATCCTAAAGCAAAGTAAAGTCTTTTGAAATGACAAATTATGTTATACACATGAATTTCCACTTTTTAACGTTTTTTAAAAAAGATAGAAATAATGAGTAAACCTTAATTTCGCTTTTCCGGATAATGGTTGACTTGTTGAGCCCAAGCCACCTAAATATATTCCACTATCTAATCTGGTGTTATTTCCTGCGTTCTAGTTTCTGCTGTGAATTTGTCTGTTCCATTGTCAGTCATAACATCTATTTTATCAGTTCCAAATGTTATCTAAAACAATTGAAAAATATACTTTGACACGCTTAAAGGATCTGTGAAAGAAAATTTAAAAAAAACATGGCTGAGTCACCAAAAACAAAATTATAACTATGTTATACAAAATTAAAAACTAGAACACAAAGTCGAAATCATTATGAAACTATAGTCATGATAACCCGGGTTTCATTTAATTTGCTATGAAAGTGTTAAAGGCTCTCAACATCGTTCGCAGGGTTCACCCCGTGTTTAACATATACGGGTCCTTTAAAAGTTTTATTTTCTGTATTAATTTTACATATTACACCAGTGGTAATTTAACATTACTAGACGGCGGTTTCAGAATACAATTCCTCATCAGCAGTGCTTGGACCAAAATTGTGAAACAAAATATATTCAACCAAATTTAACTAAGGAAATACTTTGCATGATGGAGTAAACCTTAGATTTGAGGATTTTTTTGTATTTATCTAAACAATGATTAGAATTATACATAATTAAGCTGATGGGGTTCGACAACGTACCAATCATGATTAAAACAGTATGTCTGTGCAAAACCGTTTTGTTTCTATATCTCATAGAAAAATATGTTCCACAAAAATGTTAGCATCATCAACGATCACACAGCCAAACCCAATTATCATTTATCGAAATACATTAAAACCGTAAAAGTCTTAAATCAAGAGGGAGGTTTGAACAATACAGAACAGCGAAGGTGACGGGTCTTTTATTTCTCAGGTCAAATTATGACAATGAAAATGAATTTATCTTTCTTCATTCTATGTTTGAGTTGTATTATAGATGAAAATAAACGTAATAAAATAATTATATACATTAAATCACTGATGTTTTGGTCAGTTCTGTCTTTTTACTTTTGTTGGGTGGAAAACGATCTCACCCCCAAATTATATCATATATGATTATGTAAAAACAAAAGACACTATTAAATAAAAATTTCTAACATGATTCATACACGTGGTCATAACATGTGATTGGAACCTATATATTACATATGCGGTCAACATTCTACTTACAAGAATATGATGGGTTTTTCCATTTGCATAAGTGTCAAGTCCACTTCGTAAAACTGTTGTACCACGTTTTGTTCTTGCTTCAACATGCAATGACCCCTCAGTTAATGATATTAAAACTTGAAACATCTGCAGAAAACATAAATTTATTTGCTAATTTTCCGAGTTAAAATATTAGATGTACAGTCAATTCTATAGTGGTCAGTTTTGTACGATCCCGATCACATTTGCTAAATATAACATCTCTCCATAGTGGTCACCTGTCTAATGTGGTTAAGGACCACTATATTTTAGTCCTAAAGTCATCATTTACCTGTCTATAACAGCCAGTGCTTAATTTGTCATGATTTTTTTAGTTCCCACGAAACCTGTTTCTAAATTGATAAATCTAATTATACGATAACAAAAGCCATTGAGCTCCATATATGGCTTTAGGGACTGTTGTTGTGACATGCTTTTAATACAGTAGGTAATATAATAATAATTAAACATGGGTTCACAAGTTTTTCTTTTTTAATTTTGAACATAGACTGCTGGTAATTTAAGATGATAAAGAATCAAATTCATTGTTAATGCAAATGTATATATCAAATTTACAGTTGGGGGATATTTATTAAAACTTTTGAATAACGATTTGTTCACAATATTACATTTATTATATTTTATGGAAGTTTTCAGTGTACATATATGATATACATGTATTTGTACTTCATACAATGGGAGATGACACCTTACCATGAATACCTGTCCATTGTGGTCATCTGTCTATAGTGGTCACTTTTGTTTGGTCTAGCAGCTAACAATTATAGACAGGTTTGACTGTATTTAAATCTGATTTTATGTATTATTAACATTTAATAACTAAGCAAAAATATTTTATTGAAGTAATGAATATCGGTGTGAAGACTAGCCTAGGTTTCATTCAGTTAACAATTTAAAAACGTAAATTGTTCTCTAAACGGAACAAGGTTTTAAATGAAATAGAAAAGTTCAATACAATCCACAAATAAAATAAATGTTAAAAATCAAAATGATAAATAAATGTGTATCGTTTTAACTAAGCCAGTTTTAATAATTTCAACACTAGAAGGCCGTTTTGGAATAACATTCATCGTCAGTAATGCTCGTCCAAAATCTTGGAAATAAAAGAAACTTCAAAAATGCGATTTTTATACCAGATGGTTATGTAGTTACCTGAGTTCGATGGTTTAATAGAAATATAATGCCGTTTTTCTGTCTTGTTGTAAAATTAAGCTGAATATTATCTATATCATAAGTTGCAGAAATCAAACGTAGAGGAAATTTTATGTATCCATTTCCTTCAAAAACCATTGCCGCATCCGGTGAATTTGAACTGTAGAAATAATTAATACACAAAACTAAACATAGCATTCCATGTACAAATCAAAACACAAAACGGAATGTAAATATGTTAAAAGTGTAGAGAACTGTTAAGAATGAAATGGTTCCTTTTTACGTCAAAGACCTTTAAAGAAATTTCGCATTTTTACCAATGCCCTTGTCAATGATAAAGACCTAAATAATTTATTACTTATTTTGCTCATTGCTTAATTTCAATTTACTATTCATCTTCATCTTCATGATAATCAATTCATTTATTACCAAAGCAAACACTTATATCTTTTTTTACATTATACAAGCAACTATTACAGTTTAGTATATCAAATCAAAAACAAACATTCTAATCCATGTCCGAATCATAAATCAAAACGATATTATGAAGAAACAATTAATTAAACCACAAACGATCACAAAATGCAGAAATAAAATTAATTTTGCAAGTTGAAAAAGATCAGAATTTTGTATAATTTGAAATTTACACTAGATATTTAATCTTTTTACATTGCAAATTACCGTAATACCTCAAATTGTGAATAAAATAAACATGATTATGTTGAAAATATTTTAGAAGAATTATTACGAAGAAACAGATCAGTATAACATATATATTGATGAACAAAGAACTATAACTCGTGCATTTTACAACCACTAACTACAAGAAATCTTAAATAAAACATACCATCTATCGGAACAAATATTTGTTTTGCCAGAATGACTATGCAATCCAACATTTCTTCCGTCAATCATTACATCACCAATACAGCCATTGAACTGACTGTTTCCGTCATCTGTCTGTTATGGAAAAAAAAACAAAATAGCACAATAGAATTTCCGAACATATTTGTTTAGCCAGTATACTTTTATTTAGCTTGCGTTTTCCTCAAATATCTGTTTTTGTCTCGTCATCATTTAAAAAAATACAGAAAACTCCAAAAACGGCAAAGTCACTACAAATAAATCGTTGACGCAGCGATGTTGCTAGTATAGACTTATCAATGCTCTCGAAATAGTGTTATGGCCGTAATTACATTGTTGATTAGGATGGTGTCTCTGTATCCAAAATTAACCTGAATATATTTGACGTCCCGCACTTTCTTGTTCCTATCGTTCTCAGTTTTGATAATACGTGTACAGAAACTGACCTAAATATCTTTGAGTTCACGCGTTTTATGCTTTTCAAAGTAAAAGCTTTGCTTTGAAATTGTGATTAGGATCTAAAATGCTATGTTTGTTTTTACTTTAATTCTGCATTTTTGCAAACACCTTAGAGAACAAACCATGAATTGTTTAGTTTGTATTTCAGCAAATATTCATTAATCAAGCATATTGAACTAATATATTAATGATTCGCTGTGCTATATTTTATATTTGGTTTAATAGCCGAAGGAATAGAACCTATATAAACGTACGCTCGTATATACCAGCCTTTCAGTTATTTTAGACAACGTTTTAAAGTCTTTTATAAGTCTGTTAGTAAATTATGTCCTGTTATAGGAATATTTAAGTTTTTAATACGCGTTTAATTCGTGTTAAATGCTCCAGTCAAATAATTTAAGTTCATGTGGGTGATCGTCTATTTTTTAAATAATGTAAAAT
Organism: Anadara kagoshimensis; assembly: GCA_021292105.1. Classification (NCBI taxonomy): domain Eukaryota; kingdom Metazoa; phylum Mollusca; class Bivalvia; order Arcoida; family Arcidae; genus Anadara; species Anadara kagoshimensis. The sequence continues at coordinate 26,827,097 of CM037857.1, forward strand.
TTACTCACTGTACCAGAAACAGCTTCACATAAATATTGAAGGAAAAGTCAAGAATGCAAACATAAATACAAACTTCAATCACTTACATGGGCAGATATGTCTGCGTTTGATTAAAATTTGATCAGACTTAGTTTGATTTTACCAAAATTAATTAATTAAACAGCTGATAAATCTATATGGATGCATATTAATCGGTCTTTGGAATGTAAAATCTCAAATTGTGTCGAATTTCAAGTATTTAAGTATGAATTAATGATTTTTACTTCTATCATGGATATCATAGAACGGTAAATATTATAATATTCCAGTATTGTTTCTTATTACAAATTATAGCAGTGTTAAATTTACAGCAATAGACGAGACCGTTTCGAAATACAATTTCTCTTCTACAGTGCTCAGACCAAAATTGTAAAATCAAGATTACTGTCAAGGGAATGAAAAATTATCCCAAAAACCAAAGTATATTTAACCAATTTTAACTTAGTAAATAATTTGAATGAGGGATAATTATAGTTTTTGAGAATTTTCTGATTGTAACTAGCAGTAAATTTAGACAGTAATAATTTATAAAGAACTTTGAACCTACCGTATCTGTTGGTAATCCACCTATGTAGGCTGCTACGGGAGAGTTCTGAAATGGTGTCAAATCTGGAAAAGCATTGGCCATTGTAGCTTCAGTGTCCAACGATTCACTCATATCTCGAGTACTTAATTTGACGGTGTGGCCAAATCTAAAATGCAAAGATTCAAATTTGAGGACGAAATAGTAAGAATGCCTTTATTACTCAAGAACAAAGATGGAAACGAGAGTAAATGCCCAGTAGTGTACATATGGATTTAATACCTCTTATTAAAAAATAAAATATATCTTGAATCCACTTATTGGACACAAACATTAAGATGATTGAACATTGTTCATTTTTTTTCTTATTTTCCGAATACTAACCGTTCGATCCTGATGCTATACCATTGGTCGTCATTAAAACTTGACGGTCCCTCTACATCACCATACTTCTCTCCTTTGTTATCATACACAGTTACAATGGGCAAACTATCTTTTATATGTACTGAGTAAACGGACTGAAATAAGATATCAAGTAAATGCATATTAAATAGTTAAACTAAAACGTATTGGTCCATGCCCTAATCACACTGTCTTACAATGCCAACAAACAATGCTGTAAAAATATTGAAATGACAAGAAGTGATCCGGAACCGCAACCATACGCATAGAGCTTACCCTCTCAATTTTATCCCAAACCATTCTTGTATTTCCTATTTGTGAAATTACAATGCCAATACCAATTGAAAAATTCATACTTAGTTGACAATAAGTGCATTTCATTTCGAAAAAGCAGACTTGATAAAATACCTTTTAAATGTTAGTTTTACAATTATGCTGTTGTAAAGGTTTGTCTAAATATGTGTTTATTACTTTAAGCAGTGATAAAAAACAGTGATATTTGATATGTAATATACTTTGTTTATCAATGCACTTTTTCAATTTCATTGATAAAAAGAAACAGTTCAAATAAGCGGGATAGTTGAACACCCTCAAATAGTACAATAAACAAACTATTGGATATTTACTCAAGTGTCCTTACAAAGTCGAGAATTTTATAACCATTGGTTGCTTTGTGTATTTGTTTTGTTGTGTTGCCTTCGTTGGCTGTGTTACTATTGTTTCTTATTCTTGTTTCTATAGTGTAGACAATTAATAGATTTCTAAGTAACTAACCGTTTTGTTGTCATGAAACTGAGCTACATTCATATCTGTTCCTGAAGGTTTTATACACATTTCAAAGCTCGTTGTTGGTAACAGGTCTTTCTTTGCTTGAAGAGGCACTGACATATATCCGTCTCCAGCCATTGCTACAGTCAGCTGCAAAATGTAACGAAACGAAATTCAAGTTTTAGAATTGTAGTTCTAAACCAGATGTAATAAACAGGATCCAATAATCTAACTTAAATGTGCAAATACATTTTTTAATCATTTAAAATTTAAAAATATCGCAAAACAACGTTACTCTAAATTTAAATATTAGACACTTCAAATAACAACGCATTCAATCGCGCATTTGTTGACGTATTCAGATAAAACATTTCAATGCTTTCACTACACGTATTTAAGCTTTTGTCTCGGGATTTTGATGGTATGTTTGTTTTTGATTGAAACATATCAAGTTCACATGGCAACAAAATGTGTGATTCTCGATGACAGTCAAACGATGATGATAAATAAACTGTTGAGTTTTGGAAGGTATATTAAACTTTCTTTACAGAAAAATACCGGGTTAAATACCAAAGTAATTGACTTGAATACGCCGCTATTTATCCTGTCTATTCATCAATAGTAAAAATGGTGAGCTTATGTCTTCATAACATAAATAATAATGTGTTCAGAGCTATATATGGTTACCTAAATCCAAAGTCGACTAGATTTGTTAATAATTTGCTGAAATATCTATCACTTGCTTTACTCAAAAATTAAGCATCTGAGACTTATTGATTAAAAAAATGTCTTTGTTAACTGTGTACATGTAAATGTTGAGTCAAGCTGGTGCATAAATATATCACATATCCTACATCCCCTGTCTGGAACCTGATGATTAACATATATTGATACGTTTCAAATACATTGTTCAGAGAAGCAGATAAACTGAAGAAAATGGAGGCATTCACAGAAGTATGAAATGTATTGGCAAACCAATGGATTCTATTTTAAAAGTACTGACTCAAGTCTGAAAGCAATGTTGGCCAAGATAAATTATATATCAGATCCGTGTTGATTTTATAGACTAAATTGATATTATATTGAACAAACAATATTACGTTTTATAATGTTGCAAAATATTACTTGTTTTATGGTTAATTTGAGCTCATGTTGCATCAGGTCAAACAAAAAAACGGCAATATGAATACATAACTTTGTTCGTGATAAATAGCAGACACAACTTTATATCATAGGATTACTTAATGTTTCATAAATATCAAATAATAACAAAGAAAAAAGGAGAGATATAATATATGAATACAAAAACAGTAATAGCAATACGAAAATGAAATTGTAAACAGACAATTTATGGCATTCTAAAAATGTAACAATGGAACAAAATACTGTACTTTAGTAAAAAACATAGACGTACAAACAATACATACGATTTTGAAAAAAAAACATAATGGCTAAAGAAACATTAAAACGTTATGAAACAATAGACTTTTGACCTTTAATGCTCACCTGACATAAAAAGGTACAACATGTAATAACAAATCTGGAGAAGACGGTTTTGGGGATTTGTATATATGGTCTTCAAGTCTCGACATGTGAAAAAGGTGAATTTTTCGATTTACGCCTTATTTGAAACCATACAGTATGACGTCACTTAACATCTTATCAATTGGCGTAGAGGGCCGTAGTAGCCGATAGATTAATGGTTTAAACACCTTATCGCCTCGGTAAACCGCAAGTGAACAAAGATTCTCCTTCTCTTTGTCCTTTATTTGATTGTTTGGTATCAGTTTAGAGCATTATGTGATCTGCTTTGTTTATCTCCAGCATTATAGGCGAGCGTGCTAGCACTTTAAAGGTTGCCATAATTGTGTACTACTACACAGTGGGTCAGAAATACTCGCAAAAAAACTTGTGTTTAAATCAAAAACAAAAACACTAATCCATGTTCAAATCACAATCCAGAAGCAAAATTAAAACTTTGGAATTAACAAACAAGAAGGTTAAAAACGAAATCTTCAACCATGGAAGTGAAGCCGGCAATTCTTTAATCCTCGAGATGAATTCGTCAACATAGGCGACAATTTCCTGATTTCACAAACATTTACATTCAACAAACAGTTGTTTTTATTATATGTACCTTCATAGAAGCTGTGATATCTCTTGCTCTTTCTATTTTTTTGCGAAGTTCAGCAATATTAGTTCTTAATTGAGTAGCAAAGGTTTCAACTTTTTTACAAGGTGGTGTCTGTGCAACTCGTACATTCTTTATGGATGCCATATTACTCTTTGACTTATCCACTATTCCAAATATAAAATGAAGTTTGCAATGTTGTAGGTAAAAGGAAAGTGAATAGAAAATAAATGAAATTGAAACTAGCAAAAATAGATAAAACATATTATAAAAATTTTATAGATACAGGGAAAATGCACAACACTTTTTAAATAAGGCTTAATAACGAAATTTAAATCCATATACTATTATTATTTCTTTTGTGTTTTTTATTTATAGAGATGTTCTTAATCTTGATTTTGAAGTTATAAGGGGGTTTGTTGACAATTCGATAAGAAGTTTAAACAGCAAGTTGAAGAAGTAACAGATTTTGGGGTTTTCAAAAAGTGTGGCAATAAGTAAGCCGGCAAATATATTGAGGAAAATACTGTATAAACAAAGTTTTGCTTTAACAGAATTCGCAAACATACATCGTGATATGTACGAGTATCTTTTAACATTTCTGTGCAAGTAGATTCGCATAATAGGTGATTTCCTTCCTGCGACGTGGCTTTATTCTTGGGTATCTAAACGTGCATGTTTTTAATGTTTAGAGGAAAAAACTAAGCGGCTACCACATCATACGATATATCCCTTTGTATATCAAATTTTAAAGGTTCTTATAGATAGCAATCAATATCAACAAACCTGCTGTAATAAGGTCCTGTATCACACTGACGCCGATACTCTCTCTTGATTTATCACCCGTGTTGTTTTGCTGTAACTTGCTTAGGGTTTCATTTGCTTTTTGTAAAATAGCTGGTAGCTTGACTTTTATCTTTTCCACTTGTTTCGTTATCTTTTCATGTGCAGAAACAATTGTTTGTTTTATTCCTTCTATATAAGGTTTTGCGTCGGCCCATGAATGTGAAACCAATGTAGCTAAATCCACATATTTCGCATTAAAGTTCAGCCCCGCCATTAATCGGTTCCATTTTTCTGACGATGCTGGAAAAAAATATAAAATATAAATAATGACTTTTAAAAAATGATGCAGTTTAGGGGATTTTACGCAAATCTTGATAAAAAAACTTGCGAATGAACCTTCTATTTGGCAATTCGCGTCCGTAATGAACACCTCATAATAAACATATTAAATTCTTGAATCATAAGCATTGTCTTTTTTAAACAGATATTTTGCAAAAAAAGAGAATGCGCATAACTAATATGCTCAAGTAATTGCCAAAAAAATCTATCCTGAGATTTTTTTGCAAAATTTCTACACCATTTTCTCACAAACAGTGACACTGACAGGTGAGCAATTAACAGAATCTAGATGATCTTTGCAAATCAACCATACACATCTATATCATAAATAAACATTCGAACTCAGCCACTACAGGTAAAGAATTGTATTATTACACGGTCGTCTAGTGCTGTAACTTCACACTGGTTTTATTATGCTATTATTACTAAACCTGTTCTAATTTTAGCAAGCAGGACATTCGTTTCAGAATACAATTCCTTATTAGTAGTTATCGGATCAACATTATGGAAATATTTTTAAGATGTAGAAATGAAAAAGAAAAATAGAAGTTACCAAATCCGTCCTAAGGCAATACTTTAAACGATAATTTAGTTATATGATTTCATGATTAATATATTGTATACGTACCTTGAGATCTTGTTTCGATTTTTTCTACTCTTGCATAAATCTGTTCACTTTTTGTGCGATTTGCCAAAGCCAGCTCTTGTAGTTTCTCACCTGAAACAAAAGTATGAATGAAACATAAATGTTTGATAATCGATGCCCTCGGGTGACAACCCTTCTGTTGAGTGACAATTCTGGATGTCCACATAGATAGAGGGCAATTATTATTTTATTATACCGAAACAAAGCTTACCATGTAATATGACACAAACAATATATAAATTTTAAATTAAATTAAATGCTGCCAGTTTACACTTTCAACCATCCTTTACTGGCGCTCGTCTGCATACTTTAGATTCCGCAGAATCTAGGTTTACCTCTTTTTCCGTTTCCATCAAATACATTTTAAGTATTTTCACTGAAGCTTGGGTGACCCTTTTGTGTTTTCTGCATCTTTGTCATGCATAACTAACTCAATGTCAGCTTCCAACGAATTACAAAAAACGACTGGCCGCCATTGTTATTGTTTACAAAAATGACAACATGGCCCTGTTGTACAAGTTATTTCCCTTATACCAGGTTATCACCGGGTGATAATAGTATTATCACGTGGTTGTGAGAGGATGTCACACGCTGACAGTGATTCTGTGGGAAATATCTCATTTATTACATGTCATGTGATTGGAAAACACCAATGAAAAGTGTTTTAATATATGTGAGGTATAATAATAATAGTAAGCTAGTCCTGCCAGTGTATACAAAACGATGTTAAAAATGTAATAATTTACATCTTATAGACAGAAGGTAATATTTATTTATGTAAAAGACTACATTGATTATCATTCAACAATTCTGTTTTTATAAATATCGCCTATAAAAATGAAAACAATTATGACGTTTGCAATTAATATCACAAAAGAAATTACCAGGTTGTAGTGAAAGTACTGTATGGTCCCTTACCATTAAGTTTTTCAAAAAAGACCATTACAACTATCACAGTACACAACATTCTTTAAACTATTTTAATATTACTTCTATATAAAGTTGTGTGTATGTATATTTGCAACAAGAAATTTTTATTTATCTCATTCAATATACTGGTTCAAAGACAACTACTAAAGGTTCACGACAAGCTAAACAACTTCTCATAAACGACCAAAATGGAACCATCAAAACAGACGCAATTAAATTTAAGGTCACATGCTTTAAACATTCGATCATCACAGCCACTCATAGACAAACGCTAAGAGACTAGTTGCTTACTTTGGAATGCACCAATATAAATTGACGACTTCATAGAAATCTCAAAAACGATCGAATGACATATGCGTGATTTTTTTTTCATTTCAACGTTTATCCATAGAAACAATAACATCAACCAGCTCACATGAATATATAGGTAAACAACTTTGACCTGTCCGCTTGACCTTTCATTAGGAATATTCATATAGAAGGATCCACCCAACACATGGGTAGTGCTAATATCCAAGTTAATACATACACAGTGCACAGGTTTTCTCAAAGAGGTGAGTATATCTCATGATATATACAATATAAACACCTGTGTTCCCTATACATAGATGCACTCGGTCCATGATAAATATTTACATGAAGGTCAAACGGACAGGTCAAAGTTGTTTACCTATACATGAAGTTTTATAGATGACAGAGTGTATAAACATTCAGAGATTTTGATGACATGTAACTACTTACGGAATAGATCTCTATTTCCCGCTAGTGGATCATCAGAAAAAATTGCGTACCAAGGGGGTGATTCTTCTGCAGCTTTCTCTTTCTTTTCATCCTCGGATTCAACAAATTCAAAGTCAGAAGTAGCACTTCCTTCTATTTTGTCTTCTGAATGCAAGGTAGTAGAAATAGGTGCTGATGTAGACGTTTTAAGTAGAGTCGTAGAAGGTGGTTTCGTTGAAACTGGCAAATCACCTGAACCGCTATAGATTCCAAAATCCTCACAGTCAATAGGCGTTAATTCTTCGTTGAAACCACCAAGCTCAAACAAATATTCACAACGTTCTTTCAAGATGTCATCATTGCCCAGTAAAATTCTGATTTCATCAAATTTTCTCTCATATTTCTGAAAAAACGACGTATGGTATAATATAAGACAATCGTAGCCTCAAATTCTTGATAACACATTGTAGCCTTCATAAGTAATATCCTTTGATTTTGATCTGTGCTCAGGATAAGCCCCCTTTTAACGGGCATTGTAACAGCAAGATGATATGCAGTGACCATGTGTAGTTTTATCCGTACTTTGAGAAACTGTAGTCTACGGAAATTGTTAAAACTATATGTTATTAAAAGTTTTACTCTCAATAGTATTACCATACACGCTTCATTATCACCAGGCCATGCACATTATTTTGTCAGTAAACATTGTACCCTTCAAAATGAGAAGTTTTAAAAGAAATTGTATCTTTATCGTTTTTTGGAGCAACGCATATATTTCATGCGTCAGTACACACCTAGCAGCAGCTATGGTTGATAACCATGTTCCTAGAGAGAATATTCGATGTGCTGCATAATATTTTTAAGAGTTATTTCCCTTTTGTTAGGGTTTACCTTTATCAGATTTCTGACTCTTCCAAGAATCACTCGTATTTGTGTCTTCGCCAAACTTTGAGTATTTCCGCCCGTAAAATTAGTTGCTTTTGCAACTAAAGGTACTAAAGTTCTGAAAGAGAAGAAAATTGTCATGTTGATCTATTTATTAAAATGTTTTAAAACTAGTTCTATCAATTCTGTCTTTATTTATGCATGGGTGTTGTTACCTTGTTTAATAAAACAGTAGGTCGCAGTGCTCACAAGATTCCTGAAACACAGAATTTCAGGATATTTTATTTCTTAATCTATTTATTATTCAACTGTTCAAATCTACTTTTTATTGACTTAATCCCATCTCTTGGTGGAGAATTGGGCCAAATCTTCAGTACAGAAATAAAACAAAACATTGATCTAACGATAAAGAGTCCAAGCTAAACTGGCTAACAATATAAGCTATCGAGGAACAGAGACACCATAAAGCTGTAATTTACAAGGGGTCGAGATAAGCTGACGATATCACACTTACTCGTTAGCTAACTGATGAAGTTTAGATCGGTCTGTGTTGTAGTTTAAACGAAAACTTTCAAACATGCTCTAATTCTAAAACACTTTTTTGCTATTCATATATTTACTGTTAAATATATTATATAAAGGCCAAATAAGGAAACCCGTAAAGGTGGCCTTTATTCAAAGTGCACAGGTGGTCCTAACATACAGGTTTAAATAAAATAAATAAAGAGAATAACCTAGATTTTAATTTTAAGTGTAAATTTACTGACCTTTAAAAGCAGGTCGTCTTTCAGATATAATTTACAAATCCTACTTCTTTTGTCTGGCTTTTATATTTAAAATTCTGTAGCATGTAATCTTAATACAGATTGCATTTCTTGTCATTATGCAACATTCATGACTTTTTAGGAATCTCGACATGTGTAATGTCATGAAATAATAAATGATATAGATTTACTTAGCTTTTATACAGAAACAGTAGACCCACCCTTACTTCAACGTCTGTAACTTTTCAAAGAGTTCTGTAATGTATATATGCCTCGACTGACTTTCAGATACATTCAAATAAAAAAGAAAGCAGGTCGATCGACTTATTATAGTTTTTTGACATTTTTCTGACATGTCTATACGTAAAAATAATGTCTACATGCCAAACTGGCTGTTTCAGTTACATTTATAAAGTAGGTAATTCTACATTAGTTTCTGTGATCTTTTGAAGATATCTGACCAGTCTATATATGCCAAATGTATACATTGCATGGCCAACAGACTGTTTTAATTACATTTAGATAATAATCGGTGATCCTTCTATCTTTCGATTCTGCGACGCTCATGATATACATTACGTATTATACCAGTTTTAATTTTACAGCACTAGACGCCTGTTTCGGAATACAATTCCTTATCAGTAGTGCTTGGACCAAAATTATGAAACCAAAATTATTTTGAAGATGTTGAAAAGCTACCCAAAGGACCAAAATATATTTTACCAAATTAAGCTAAGGAAATACTTTGCATGAGGGAGTATACCTTAGTTTTTGAGAAATTTCAAATTTTAACTTGCAGGAAATTTAGACAATTATGGTATATTTCTGACAATAATACGAAATTATTGCCTACTGAGTTTGTGATAACCTCGGGACACCAGCCACCAGCAGAGATATCGGCTCAGGGCTTTAAATTACATATTGTACCAGTTTTAATCTTACAGCACTAGACGGCCGTAAAACTAGCATTGGTATATCTATATGATTGTGGAGATATACAAATGAAAATATGCGATTCAAACTTTCATTAATTTCTATGACATTTTGAAAAGCCTAGAAAGTCTGTATGGAAAATGCATGTCTACATACGTAACGAACTGTTTTAGATACATTTGAAAAAATACTATGGAATCATTAAGTTTTGTGGTTTCCAATTTTTTGCAATTTTCAGAAACACATTAAACGACAAATTTACATATCGACGAAACAGTAATTACTACTTTATCAAACCCCACAAAATATCTCCCAACGAAATATTTTTCTAAGAACCACACAAAGTGGAAACCACAAAAATTATTGATTTCAAAGTAGATAAATTTACTTTTCTATAGTTTCTGTGACTTTTTGGAGATTTCTTGCATGTCTATATGCTCTGGTAGACAAACGTTTAAGTTCAGCTCTCGATATATGTGTAGCTCTCTTTTGTCGTCTGTTGTTTGCCTTTGCCTCCTTAATCATCCTCTGGTATTCTTTATTTTGCTGTAAAAGAATTCAAATACTAGGTTTTAAGAAAAGGATTTAAGGAATATCAATTGAAAATATTCTACTAAAACTTGGGGGGGGGGTAATAATCAGCACATTCAACATCATTTCATAGAGGTAAAGGAATTATTTACCGATTCTGTGAATCATATGAAAACAAACAGCTGTACATGCAAGCCAAGAAACATACAATTAAGGTACAACACTTTTATGGTCCCATTTCGACAACTGTTAATCAATTCAACTCCTGAATATATTATATATGTTATATTATACAATATACAGTATCTTAAATGTGATCAAGTTGAAATAAAAATAATAGGTTTTTTTAAGAAAATATGTATTTATAGGGCGAATTTAGTGATCAATATTGGGAAGCCAATAAAAACTTTACTCAGGAAAGTCTAACATTTAGTTTTAATTCTATGATTTTTCGTTCTATTCATAAACCTTTTCAAATGCCTCTAATTTTACAATAAAATAAATGATAATGGATGATCAAATCAGCATACTAATTCCCATTAATATATATATATATATATATATATATATATATTTATATATATATTATATATACTCAGGGATGCTTTTAGTTTTACCATGAGAAATTGATGAAATATATTCATTGAAAGAAAGGTGGCCTAATCAGTTTATTAGTATTTTCATATATTTTGAAAATTGTTGTTTCCGATGGTTAGTTTTTTTTAATATAAATATCAATACACCAATTTTATTTCCTCGTTTCCAATCTTTTACTTCAATTGAGTACCATCCAAAGTTATTTTTTCAAAATTTAACCACCAGTATCAATTTTTATATGGGCTTCGTGATCTGCAGAAAAGCCAAAAGATATGTTTTGGGGGAAGGGGGATTCCAAAAACATTTTTTTTTATTTTGAAGACAATAAATAATATATGTATTTTTGAAAGGTATCTAGACCAGACCATACCTAATAAAATATATTGTAATAGTTTTCATGTTAAAAGTTTTGCATAGTTTAAAAGTTTTCCTGGAAAACCTGGTTATTAATTATAAAATATTAGGCCATGGTTTAGCTATCTTTTTTAACTAGATAACTTGTTAACCAATAGTGTTTTGCTTCCGCAATACAAGATGGTCTTTCCTCAAGGGTTAATAGATAATTTAACTAGCATGTGCTAACGATGACAATTAATAAGCTTCGTTTCAGCGTAGTACGGTTTTATCGTATATGCCCCAAAATATATTTTTCTATAATGAACATATTTTATAAAAGAGAATAAAAATTCCCAAGGACAAATCTAAGCAACAGTTCACACGGTTGGCGAGTTTTGTAAAAGTATATCTGATCTGCTCTGTACTGGTGCGAACTTAGGGCGACCTTTAGAGTGAGTGCTAATACACAAATGTCGCCGTATTGTTGCAGATTAGTTAATACATATCACAGACCATGTAATACAAAGTTTACTAAAGACATTTGGCAAGGAAACTTCTCTCTCTACGATCGACCGGAGTCGAACCCATGGCGGTAAGATGCCTTGCGTTTTAAAGGTTTTAAACACTCGGATATCGCGACGACATGTAAAAGTATGGAAAAAGACTACATTAAAGTTGTCGGTACAACCAGTTGTAAAAAAAATATATAGAAAAGTTTTGAACCATTAAACCACATCATGGCATATAATGTCTGTTGCCCACTAAAAGCCTGAAGATTTATAATTAGTTTTCATGATGTTCAAAAAACATCTAAACGTCGAAATATTAATATTCTTATTATGCCCGTTTTGTTTAAGGGAAGGACCCAAAGGTCTAAAGTTTTGGTGTACGAATTAAACTGCCTCTCACCGCCCAGGATGAAATTTTATTTGGGTATAATGTTGATCAGTTTGTTGCCAAAAGTCAATGGTTTTCTTTGGGCATCCGATTATAAACGGAAGAATCGTATACTTAGCGTAAAGCTTTAATCTACTATTCCATTCCATTAATCTCTTTAATTTTATTTTACTGGTCAAACGTGTAACATTTACTATATTACTAGGACTATTTACCAGAAAATGCTTCTGAGCTTCCCTCATATCTGAAAACGATATCTGTGTAAAATTTCTGGCATTTTCCACGTGCTTCTTCATTCTTCTATAACGGTTCTGAAAAAAAATAACAAATCATATCTCAACAAAGTTTCCTTTATATAAATTTTTTTGTTTAAAACACATGCAATACTAAGCTTTGAACCCTTAACCACAAGAAAATCAGAACGCGGCTTCATTCAATTCCGATTATCACCCAGCACTAATAGGTAAAGCACAATCTTAAATTTTTAATACTGACCGGATTTTTTTATGGTGATGAGTCGCAATACATTTAGAATATTGTGTTCAGAAACCATTGTTTCTTTCAAGGAAAGAATTGTCTAATATTTAAAAACTGTATTTATTTGCTGATATCTTCATGCTGAGACTACTTATGTATGGAAATACTATCTTAGTTCAAGTAAGTCATCAAAAGACACATCAAACTGCCTTGTCCTTCTCACAAACGTTGTTTGTCTGAATCGATCATTTATTTTTTGCTTAGATCAGCAATTTCATTAATGTCAAACCAAATTAAATTCCTATGTCTACAACAACAGATTTATAATAAATTACACTGATATACTAGGTAAGTTGCTGCATATACAATTAATGATATCGATGTCTTTTAACAATTCAAACTCGTGTTTGCATTGATAAGTGTCGTAAAAGAAAATGATATAGAATTACTTGTTTAAGACAATTTGTCGATAAGACAAATTTGTCTGGAACGCGAATAGAAGGTAACCGTCTTACGGTCCGAAGCGGCTAGGGAAATGCCTCTCGGGCTAATCATAGTGTGCGAAATTTCCGTTGGTTTCCATAACCATCTCAGAACTGACATGATCGATACTAGTGGCAGACCTGTAATTTAGGTGTAAAACTAATTCACTCCAGAACACTCCGGTTTTTTATGCGCCAACATGTCATGATGTAAAAGTGCACATAACAGTCCAATGAATTCGTTTAAAAGAATGTATACCCGAGCATTTAAATAACCTAGAAGTCAATACATTGTATTGCCAGATAAAAAAAACTGTTTCGTAGATTTTAAAATTCCTCAAAATACTAAATCATGTTTAATCTTTCAAAGTATAACCCGAGATGGATTTGTTAAAATAAATTTTGGTATTTCTCTTTTTTCATTTCCAACATCTTAAAAATATTTGGATTTTGACAATTTGGTCTGAGCGTGACCGATAAGGAATTTTCTTCCAAAACGGTCAGAAAGTACTGCAAAATTAAAAGGGGTTTAGTGATAATTCTACCTACTGTAAAACACTTTTTTTCGCGGCATGATATTTTCGCGATATTTTTATCAAATTCATTTAAATTTTCGCGATATCCCGTTGTGAGCCCGATCCTATCGTGAGCCCCTCATGTAAAAGTCCATTCATATTTATTCGATCAAATTTATTTTCGCGCATATTATTTTCGCGATTATTTATGAACTCGCGAATTACGCAAAAATTTCTAGTTTTACAGTATATCTCTTAATTGAATTTCTCAACGGGTGTAGCACACACAACTATTTCGTGTGGTGACACAGAGTATAGGTGACCTATGTCCAGGGACATTCATTTCTAATGACCTTAGAGAAATAACAGGTCATTCAACTTTTTTTCAGGTTTTGAGACTACAATTTTTTCATTTACAACCACCAGTCTTAATTCAAAACTATTAAATAGATTATCTGCAATAAGATATAGGAATAAGATATGAAACATTATTTTTGATGCATAAAAATAACTGAAAAGTCGATATTTGCAATTATTTAAGGACATAGCAAGTTGTTTTAAAAGTGCTTCAGTCCGGAACACGATCTTCAATATGTTATAATATAAAAATATTACTAATAGAAAATATCTATATGGTCATGTTGACTTAATTCTTCACTTTGAAATACAGTAACACCTGAATTCTAATGCAAAGATTTTGTAAACAGGATTTTGATTGGATCCCGACCGCAGTAAAACCTACGTTTAACGGTCGGAGTTATGACGTCGCGTGCTGTCTAGGCTACTATTACGTCATGTATTCCTACACGCCGGTACACGTGCTTTTGTTTACAAAACGTAATGACATAATTCATCCTTGTAAACAAAGATTTTGTTATATTCAAACATCGACATTTATTTGGCATTTGTATTTCAAAGAATAAAATCATTATACCTATGGATATCAGTACTTTAGTGATAGAACTATATTTGTGATGTGGCATAACGATACAGGGCTATATTGATGCGTCTGACTGTAACCGTAGCATCGGGAATCTTAATTTATTCAATTACTTTCAGCATTATTTTTTTGATTTGCATTAGAATGGAGATAACTATGTTACATTTGAAGAGTTCCGACCGTGAAATGTGGATTTTACTGTCGCAAATACCGTTTACCTGGCTCCGCAAGCGTCGCCAGGTAGAACTCATTTTGCGACAGTAAAATCCACGTTTTACGGTCGGAACTCTTCAAATTTAACATAGTTATCTCCTAATTCATCGCCACCATTTGTTCTGTGAAATTTTAGCGTTATAAAGGGGTTTGGCGATAAATTGTTGGAGGCGGATAAAGAAAACCCTAAACAAAATGGATTTTGGGAGTTCAAAATAGTGTGGCGATAAGCGAGGTGGCAAGGTTATCGAGGGGCATTATAACGAGGTTTTACTGTATTAATAACTAAATAATTACAACATATGTCATTGATGCCATACGTAAAATTATGACGCGCCAACAAAACTAGTCCGATATGAAACAACTGAGCTATGTTACAACGCATTTGGTAACGAAAACGCATTTGGTAACAAATATTTAAACATCTGCTAGAAATAGAATACACAGCATCAGTATATCAGTTAGAGTTGTTGATATGACAAATGAGATACCATCAAAAACAAAGAGAAATCCAACTTTGAGCTACTATAAGCAAAAAATGCTATTAATAGAAAATATTTAAAAGGTCATCTTCATTTTGAAAAATAATTATTAATTAATTACATCAATAATTATTAATCATTCGTTTGATAAAATACGAAAAAAGTATGGCTCACCAAGCCAATAACAAACAACTGAATTACGATTCTAAAGTATTACACTAAAACAAATGGTTGACCATTTTTCGAGTTAAAAGATCCATAAGGATAAGTAAATACTAAAATTGTTTCCCGATTACAAAGTATTTTTAATGAAGTCAAAAATTCCATTCAAATGTCCAGTGCAGGTCTGTTGAAAGTTGAACATTAAGCTAACCTATTATCGGCGAATCGGAAGCCTATCTTTGTCGCTCGTTGCCTTTATCTCAGCAGCTATTATCTATCTCGACAAAGCAACTTTTCAGTCACTAACTATCCATATCTGGAAAATTCGAACTTTGACTTTAATTCGTTGGCTCAGTGTTTAACTTTCAAAATGTCATGACGTAATAGATGCATATGACAGTCGAATGGAATTCGTTTAAAAGAAGGTTTATCTTGATAGAGAGCTACAAGTATTTGCATGTTCTCAACATGCTAGGGTAAAAAACAATGATTCTATATTGCACTATTTCATGTGGTGACACAGGGCACATGTAGTTGACATTTCTACAGACCATCAAACACGAACATATATACAGGTCAATGTTAAAATCACAATCCGAAAACCTTTGAAAACTTGCAAATTACTAGTAAATTTATTATGTGGATTTTCACCAGGTAACGTGAGGCCGGATGTTCCGAAAGGGTAAGCGCCCCCTGTCTTGATAGTTGCACCCGCCAAGAAATACATAAAAACTGGCCTTAACCTTTTTCAGTTTTGCTATAATGTGAAGCCGTCAGTCTTAATTTCGAAAAAAATAATTAAAAAGATCGTCTGAAATAAGATGTCTTGATAGTTGCACCCGCCAAGAAATACATAAAAGCTGGCCTTAACCTTTTTCAGCTTTGCTATAATGTGAAGCCGTCAGTCTTAATTTCGAGAACAAAAATAATTAAAAAAAAATCGTCTGAAATAAGATGTAAAAATATGATATCAAACATTATCTTCAGTATTATATTTCAATAATTTTGTTATGCAATACGAATTTTTTTAAAGTGCTAGAGTAATAGAATCTTACACCGGTAACAGGGTAAGACAGAGATATCTCAAACGAGGATGAATATTTTCCTGTCCAGAACGAGCTTTAGTGAGTTCTGGACATTAAAAATATTTATCCGATGAATATTTTCCTATCCAGAACGAGCTTTAGTGAGTTCTGGACATTGAAAATATTCATCCGAGTTTGAGATATCTCTGTCTTACCCTGTTACCCGTGTAGGATTCTTTTTCTCACACATTTGCAACAAAATGTTCAGTTTTCATATACCCATCTCGCCTTCTGAAAATGACGTAATCAATTTATTGATGTTCTCACGTAAAATGACTATGACGTCATCAATTAAGCGTGTATAAGTGATTGTGACGTTGAGAAATTGTTGTTTGACTTCGGAACTTTTCTCAAATTATTGAGTTCTCCCAACGATAAATCCAAAGCAGATATAACTACGCGGTAAATTCAGCGTGTAGACTGTCTCAACCCTAGGCCAGGGTGTGACAAGTAAATCCCACATGGGTAAAAACAAGGGATTTCCAGGTCACAGGTGTGAGAATAATAGAATCTTACACCGGTAACAGTGTAAGACAGAGATATCTCAAACGAGGGTGAATATTTTCCTGTCCAGAACGAGCTTTAGCTACGTTACTGGTGTAGGATTCTTTTTCTCACACATTTGCAACATAAAACATGATTAATAAACATAAAATTGCATAAAATGTTAAGTTTTCATGTCACCATCGGTGCCTGCTGAAAATGACGTAATCAATTTTTGTCGACGTTCTCACGTAAAATGATTATGACGTCATCAATTAATGTCATCGTCATCAATGTAAGTGATTGTGACGTTGAGAAATTGTTGGTTGACTTCGGAACTTTTCTCAGCTTATTAAGTCATCTCAACGATAAATCCAGAGCAGGTATAACTACGCGGGAAATTCGGCGTGTAGCCTGTCTCAACCCTAGGGTGAGACAAGGAAATCCCACATGGGTAAAACGCGGGATTTCCATGCCACAGGTGTGAGAATAATAGAATCTTACATCGGTAACAGTGTAAGACAGAGATATCTCAAACAAGGGTGAATATTTTCCTGTCCAGAACGAGCTTTAGCTACGTTACTGGTGTAGGATTCTTTTTCTCACAGATTTGCAACCGAAGTCAACTCGGATGAATATTTTCAATCTCCAGAACTCGCTAAAGCTCATTCTGGACAAGAAAATATTCATCCTAGTTTGAGATATTTCTGTCTTACCCTGTTACCGGTGTAGGATTCTATTTCTCACACATTTGCAACATAAAACATGATTAATAAACATAAAATTACATAAAATGTAAAGCTTTCATGTCACGATCCGTGCCTGCTGAAAATGACGTAATCAATTTATGTTGACGTTCTCACGTAAAATGATTGTGATGTCATCAATTAAGCGTGTGTAAGTGATTGTGACGTTGAGAAATTGTTGGTTGACTTCGGAACTTTTCTCAGCTTATTAAGTCCTTTCAACGATAAATCCAGAGCAGGTATAACTACGCGGGAAATTCGGCGTGTAGCCTGTCTTAACCCTAGGGTGAGACAAGGAAATCCCACATGGGTAAAAACGCGGGATTTTCATGTCACAGGTGTGAGAAATCTCTGTCTTGCACTGTAACTGGTGTATGATTCTTTTTCTCACACATTTGCAACATAAAACGCGATTTTTAAACAAATATCTGCATCAAATGTTCAGTTTTCATGTCACCATCCGTGCCTAATGAAAATGACGTAATCGAATTCTGTTGACGTTCTCACGTAAAATGATTATGGCGTCATCAATTAAGTGTGTGTAAGTGATTGTTACGTTGAGAAATTGTTGGTTGACTTCGGAACTTTTCTCAAATTATTAAGTTCTCCCAACGATAAATCCAAAGCAGGTATAACTACGCGGGAAATTCAGCGTGTAGCCTTCTCAACCCCAGGGTGTGACAAGTAAATCGCACATGGGTAAAAACAAGGGATTTCCAGGTCACAGGTGTGAGAAAACATGATCCTTCATATGTAACATTCGAAAAACAGCTATTATGCCTAACTAACTGAAATGAAACGATAAAAACTATAAGGTCATGCCAATTTTTAAAGTTTTTACTTTGCTTTTTTGGAAAGTGTTTCGATCATTATATTTGGTGTTTAATTGATAAACTAGGACAAATCAACCATTATTATTATCATTATGGAAAAATATAATTGAAATACCACATGAACCTCAAACTTGATGTCCATTACTGTTGATTGATTTGATACCCCGATTGTCTTATTCTTAAAATGGGGGCTAGATGACCGTGTTGTCTACATATTTTTCCCTAATACGATTCCGCTGATTGTTGCCATGTCCTTTCATAATGTCACAAATTTACTGGGAATCAAACCTAATTTTCATTAAGTGTTCCAGTCTTAATTGTTTTGATTCCGAAACGATGTTACTGAAATTTGAGATTTTACTAAATATTATTATCATTTACCTCATAGCGACGAAGCCTTAACTTAGCGTAGCCGATGCGCATGTCACTATTCTGTTTGGCTAGAAGCCGTCTTAAGATCCTGTCCATATCATCAAGTTCTCTCTTTGGCACACGATGCTTTACTTTATGTATCATGTCTTTTGTTTTTGACTCTTGCCGCATGCATGTCCTAAAAGTAGAAAAAAAATTATTCTGGCGTTTTTAACATTAAAAAATATGTTTGCTTTTTGTCTATATACAGAAAAAAGCACATTATCTTATAAGCGACTATAAAATTTGGCTCTTCTATTATAAAGGAAAGGGACATATTTTCACATCTATCAATGCGGTTTGGTCATTAAGGCAGAGTACATGGTCTCATTTTCACATGAAACTACATGAATCAATAACTTTAAAATTCGCCCCCTCTACAAAGTACATAGTCTATTCACAACCATCACTGTAAAATTTGCCTCTTGAATTATGCAAGCAGAGTACACAGTCTATTCACAACCATCACTGTAAAATTTGCCTCTTGAATTATGCAAGCAGAGTACATAGTCTATTCACAGCCATCACTGACTAAAAAAAATTCCTCTTCTATTATGCAGAAAAGGCACATGATCTTATTTTCACAACTATAGGAGAATCAGATACCCAAAATATTTGTAATATCTATATATAATATAGATCCGTGATATTTATCTGACCGTATGGTTAGTATTTTATATTTTAATTAGGAATTAATTCTTCTTTTTGTAATGGAAAAATGAAAGATATGTATCATTTTCTAATTAAATTTATAGCATTTTCAAACAAGAATTAAACCAATATAAAACCAAAGAGCCGTAGAAAATGAAAAACAATGGAATGGAGTAAAAATTCAAATGCGTGTCGTCTGTCATATACCATTTTTTGAATGTATTCTTTGATTATATTAAAAATGGTATATGACACGTCTATAATAGAATATCATAGAGAGCATATCCTTTCATGTATAACGTGTCAAGATTGACCTGGCCGTTTGACCTTTAATTTGAATATTCAAACAGACACATCGATTGTATAATTTAGGGCTATATAAAGTTGATATATGACAATGTAATACTGGATATCGGTTATTTATAGTGATGCAATAAAACGTGCTGTCTTACCTAGGTCACACAGTCTAATAACTCAATACATTATTCAAATTAAAAGTCAAGCGGTCAGGTCAAACTTGACGCACTATAACAATTACAAATCAGAATGCTTGAAACAAAGGAGAATCGAATTATTATGATGTATTGTAGCTATCAACCAAATTAAACAAAGCAATCCATGTTCAAACCACAATCCCAAAGCATAAGAAAAACTTTAAAACGAACAAATTTTGTTAAACTCCACCAGGGAATCGAGGCCGAGTGCTTCGGAAGGGTTTTAGCCTCCTTTTTGGCTAGCTACACCCGCCACGTGTGTTACAAAGGAAATTACAACTTTGTAAAGCACACAATCAATGGAATAATTAATATCGAACACTGAGGACAAAATGCTGAGTCTCGATTCTTAATTTTCAGTAATAGAGTTAAGTCGAGTTGAGTAAAGTTTCAGTCAAGGTTATTTTATTTATATCGAGACGTCGCCGGCTATAGGCGAAGGTGCAAAAATTTTGCCTGTGCGTTGCACTGATGGCATTATACAGCAGGGTTCTTTATCATGCCAATGCTACCGAGACACGGGACCTTGTTTATTTAAAGTTCCCACTCGAGGGAACAGTGGCTTTCATTTTGTAATGCCGAGTGCTTGGCAAAAAAACAGTCACTACCCACATCCAAGTCGTGAGTAAAACCCGGTCAAACTTACGGAGCGAGTACCCTTCAAACTGAGCTACCGAATGATGCCAAATCCCACGAATTTGAAATAAACGTTTATAATTAAATTTTAATACTACCCAGTGTATATCTATGATCCCAAAGACAGAATTTTTTATGTCATGTTAGCTGACGTCATATTGTGCAGAAAATGCTAGCGGTTGCCATTGGTAATCAGCTGTGTTCCGCTTTTAGATTAATGCGCCATTTCTTTGTTTTAATGCGCTGTTTTTTGTTTTTTTTTTTGGTTTTTTTTTGTTTCATGTGTATAATTTAAAGATTACATGAATGTTATGAGTATTGAACTTATTTTTGAATTTAATTATAAGGAATGATTATAATTTTTTTTATCTGTGGGGTCATAGATAAAATTATTTGGTGCACGCGTATGCATAAACCGCTTCGTAGTTTTATGCCGGTGCACCAAATAATTTTTTCTTAAGTACAATAACGCATTTCCAAACCTTTTTGCTTCCATTACTTTTCTGAATGTATTACGTGTTTGGTGTAGAATGCTATCTGTTCGTCTGTAGTCTGGTGAGAAATCTTTCACATTTAGTTCAGCGATACGAGAGTGTTCTCTTAACTCTCTGGGAGCAGGAGACATTAGACCGTGGTTGTGGGCCCGTAGGTATATGTATCGAATCAACTGCGAGACATCAAGCACAACATCTGAAATCACGAAGAAAACACATCAGTATTTGAGGTGAGTTATGTTGTTTAAAGTCCCAGTCAACAATATTTCATTTATATCGTCGTCAGCTTTATGTTAAGGTGCTAAAATCATGCCTGTGGGTTGCGCTGCGGCCATCATTGATTTGGAATCATGCACAAACTTTTATCTAGCTCAACTAGGTATCTTCCACACCTACGTTGGTTCCATTTTGTCAAGTGGTTTCAGAGAAGACGATTTCAAAGGATTGGCTGTGTTTAGCTGCCACTTTGCATATTGCGCTAATACTTGTAACACGCCAACGAAAAAAGTAATGGATATGTTTATATACCATATTTGAACCAAATTGATCAACAAATAAATGTATAATTACCAATTTTCTTATTGTTTTTTTTACTATTTATAGTAACAGCGGTCATCTTGTATTTTTAATCAGGCCAAGTATCACAAACTTAAATCCACTCCACCTAGGGATCTTTCACACCAAATTTGGTTTGCTTGGTCAAGTGGTTTCGGAGAAGAAAATTTTCAAAGAATTGAAAGTATTTAGCTGCTAAGTTGCATATTGCGCTTATATCACGCCAATAAAATAAAATTAAAAAAACCCGTTACATTTATTAAATGGTCATTCCATATACCACATTTAAACCAAATTGATCAACAAATGAATGTGTTATGGCAAATTGTTTGGTGTTTTTTGGTGTTTTTTTTTATTTATAGTAACAACGGCTATCTTGGATTCGGGTTCAGACCGAAAATCACAAACTTTATTCTTCTCCTCGGGGTCCTCCAAAGCAAATTTAGTTTCATTTGGTCAAGTGGTTTCAGGGAAGGTTGAAGTTTACGCACACATGGACGTACAAACACTTCGACGATATTTTAAAACAAAAATGGTATATGACAATAACAATAAGCATAAAATGATATTATTTGTTTCATACCATACGTATGATCATTCTCCTCAGCGATGTGTTGTAACTGTTCTCTAACTTTACTCATCACTTCATACCTTGTCTTGTTGTACAGCATGTCGTGATCATGATTCACCTGGAAAAATATCAGTAAACAGTTAAAGCAGGAGAGTTGAGTAATTGTGTTTAACGTCCAAATCAAGATTACATCACTTATATCAGGACGTCGCAAGCTATAGGCGAAGGTGCAGAAATTTTGCCTGTACGTTCCGTTAATGGCATTATACAGCAGAGTTCTTTAACCACGCCTATCGTGACACAGGACCTCGTGTTTTAAGTTCCTATCCGAAAGAACCGCGACTTTCATTTCGTATTGTCGAGTGCTTGGCGAGAGAACAGTCACTACCCACTTTCAAGTTTTAGGT
Organism: Anadara kagoshimensis; assembly: GCA_021292105.1. NCBI lineage: Eukaryota > Metazoa > Mollusca > Bivalvia > Arcoida > Arcidae > Anadara > Anadara kagoshimensis. The sequence goes on from CM037857.1 coordinate 26,849,961, forward strand.
CAGACTCCGTCGGGGTTCGAACCGACGATCATCCACTTACGGAGCGAGCACTCTAGCAACGTTAACTGAGCTACCGCAGTGGTTATTGAAGCAGGAGATACTGTTGGTTATTCATGTATTTGTGACTATGTCATCGTGACGGAAAAGAAATGGAGCAGGCGAGCTGGGGTTGTTTCCCATTGCTTTCACATTGGACACCATGCTGTGTAATACATCGTTATGGTAAAACACCGAAGCAAGAGACTTAAGAATTTTTGATACTGTAAAACACTGAAACACAGCACAACATGGTTCAATATACTTATGACATAGCAATGATATACATCTCGTGACGGTTAACCACTGAAATATGGGACTCTTCTTTGTTTCATATATACAGTCGAACGTGTCTTAAAACCACCTCTATATAATGGCCATTTGCCTTTAAAAGCCAGTGAAATTATCCCAATCGTTTTAATTCAAGTTATTTGAGAGCCACCTCCCCATAAAAACCACTTTAACAGGTTTCTTTGGGTTGCCCTCAGATTTGACTGCATCATTTCTATGCTGTACAATTTGAATATATCGTACTAATATGTATGAACTAACACCTGAGGCAACATAAACTTAATATTTCATTCAACGATATTGTAAGGCAAGCAGATTCGAAAGTTAACTACCATACACAATGGGTCATACAAGTCATGTTATTGTAAAACATTTACAATCGCTGACTTTTTCTTTGACGAGAATAATGTTTACATTTCAACTGTTAACCTCTTGCCAAGTCTGACTTTGGGCGGAGCTTAATGAGTTGACGTAATGAAATGACGTCAAAGGGCGGGGATAAAGGCAGTCAAAGGATCAACCGTGCTGTTCCATTCACTGAAAAAATCAGCGGATGAGAAAATCATTTTCATTGTAATAATACATGTTTGGTTTTTTGTAAATCTTAGCAGAAATGCCAAGGATCAATATTGTAAATATAAAAATTAACATTCAATTCGTTGTGGTTTACGGGGTATAAATATTCCAACATCTTGTTTATACTCCGTATACCCCAACAAATAGAAATTTTTTCCTAAATTTAATATCAAACATTTAAATCGGAAAAAAGGCACAAATATCAAACATATATCATATATACATTTGATTAATTAACAAGGCTAAATTAATTATGCGTTACATTAAAACAAACAGATAAAGGCAAACAATAAGATAAAATGTTAAATCCATAAAAGGAATAAAAATAACTATATAAAGAAATCGTAAAAGTTCAAGTAACTGCTCATGAAAATGATGACAGAAAGCTTAAGCAAGTGTTTAGTTAGGTTTGTCACTATCAACAAGTTTGATCTTCGTTCAAAATCTTTGATCAACAAGGTTATTTTGATCAACTTAAGTTTTCGGTAAAACACTATCAAAGTTCCCGTGACGGCATATAGAGATTGATTGATTGGTTGATTTATTGATTGATTGATTGATTGATTGATCGATCGATCGATTAAGGTTCCAGTCAAGAATATTCGTTAATTTAGATGTCACCAGCTATATATAAAGGTGAAGTGGCAGAAATTTTTATCTTTGCAGTGCGCTCAGGGCAAAGTGCGTGGCGGGTTCTTTTACGTGCCACACCTGTCCTGACACGGACACAGAACTTATACTTTTACATGGGAATTAAATCTAGCATTACCCCCATAAAATAATGGTTGTCTTGAAATTTTCTTTACATGTACTGCTTAATTGAGGAAGCTATTTTTTTCTCGTAAGCGAAACGTTGTTGACTAATGAGTGATTGGTTGTATCCCTCCATCTTTGATTAAAGTTTTAGGAGAAATAGTATAGCGTTCTATTCGATCATTTTTAATACAAGTTTTGTTAGTTTTAACACATATTTAAGACACTTTGGTCAAAGATTTTATTAAAACTTTTGATAGCCTTAACACATATTTAAGTAACTTTGGTCAAAGATTTTTGTCAAAGCTTTTGATAGTAACAACCTATCTTTAGCTATAGAAGCAGCAGACGTAGTTAGTGACTTCCGGTTGGATCTTATCCGTTGAGTTCATTTGTTCACCTCTGATATCGGTACATTTCCTGCATGGACTGCACATCGTATATTGATAATCTCAATACGTTAAAAAAGCCCAAAGAACAGCAGACATCAATTATATACAAATAAAAAAAATAATTCTCTTACCAACACCTAATTCAAACAAAAAATAAAAGGTAATAAGAATAGGTAACATATAATAACATTCTTGCCCATGACAGATAGTGAGAGTAATGTTGTTTAAATTCCCAGTCAAGATTATTTTACTTATATCGAGACGTTTCCAGCTATAGTTGAAGGTGCAGAAATTTTGCCTGTGCATGTCGCAGCTGATGGTATTATACGGCAGGGTTCTTTATCGTGCCAAGCCTACCGTGACACGGGACCTTGTTTATTTTAAGTTCCCATCCAAAAGAACCGTGACTTTCATTTCGTAATGTCGAGTGCTTGGCAGTCACTTCCCACTTTTAAGTCAGGCTTGGGTCGGACACGGTCGGGGTTCGAACCCAAGACCTCCCACTTACGGAGCAAGCACTCTACCAACTGAGCTATCGCAGTGGTCTGCCTATATGAGAGGCATACGATCAGATCCTACTGTCAGAAAGTACATGTATTTAGAGTTCGACTGCTGAAGGTGCATGAATGATTGTTTCCGTGTACTCTAGTGTCAACAAACAACCAAGAAGGGAATGACTCGATATAAGTGAAAAAAATCTTAACGGGGCAAAACATTTTTGCTAACTTACAGAAAAGAAAAAATAGCATTTACTGTCTGAACAATTAATGGAATCAGCCGACTGATGTTTATAACACATATATGAAAAAAATACTGTAAACGAGGCTATTTTCGCGAAACTGTATTGTTACCAATTTGCGAGGGGCTTTTTTCTGCGTTTTTGTCCATTCTCGAGGCGCGTTGCATATGAAACATGACTTGTCGTTAATTTCGCGACGACACAATTTTTGTGGGTTTTTTTTCAAATCGCGAAAATAGAAAAATTTCCACCACGCCAAAATTACAATGAATACAGTATGCGAGATATGCAAATCAGACTCAAATTTTAAAATGATTTGAAACCCATGGTGACCCTGTTGCAACCCCTAATAAAGTACAACATCTTATTTATTTCAAAAAGACTTCTAGAGCGTAAATTTAATTTAATTCATTATAATTTAATCTAATTGTTTTCACACCGCTGTATCTGGTACAGGAGGTACAAATAAGCAAACTGCATTGTATATACATGTACAGTACTGACCGAAAGTTTAACACTCAGCTTAGATATAAACAATTGCAATATCTTTGCTTCAATATAGTATTTGACATTGACTATACTTTGCAACTTAATAGAGACATCGCTCCACGAATTGACAGATGCCAAAGGCTCTCGTTGACTGACTTTTTTTGAAAAGGTGCACCAACAGCGCATTTCAAAATTGTTTCCAAATAAACATGGAAAATGTGAGATGGCAGTAAAACTAATTTTTTAATATTGTAAATATAAGAGAAAAGTTAATTTTCCAATGTCTTGCAAGTGCATAATTGGCTGTTTCTATTTTTGCATAAAAGGCGAAGCCCAGTTCATAAAGACATTGGAAAACTACCTTATTTCTAAAGAGAAGAAGCCGAAGCTCACCTGTCGTGTGGACTAGATATGGGCAGCTAGCTATAGAGATTGACAAGCTGCCGAGAGATAGATACAGCAGTTGCCGAAATGTAGCTGAGGAGGGGCCGGGGTTAGCTGCAGATTTGGCACTAACGCGTTACGGCTTAGTGTTAAACTTTCGACAGGCTAGTACTGTATACATCAATAAAATTAAGTAATAACTAAAAATAATTGGTAGGTAATAATAATAATAATAATAAATCTGAAAAAGAGGTAAATATTGTGAACTTGGGCATGTTAAGATTTTTATTAGGCATTGAAATTGAAGTTCGAACTTGATTAGACGTTGGACTTTATCGTTAGGAGTTGTAACATAACACGCATCGTGTTTTAGCTATATCTTAAACACCTTTACCAAATATAAACTGTTTAGAAATGAGTTTTAATTAAATTAAATATTTGTTAATTAATTTTTACTTTAGACATCACTTTGATTGTGACGATGACACATTGTTTATTTATTAATTTAAGTTTTTATCATTTTTGATTTTTCTTTTTTTATATTTTACATGCAAATTTAAAAAACAGGGCAAAATTTGTTTTATCGCAATTGTAAAAATTGTTTTGTAAGACTGGTCTGATATTTATCCAGATCAAGTAAAACCAAATAATACTGCCCACAAAAGGGCTTCGGTGGCCAAGTGATCAAAACACGTTCTTAGGGATCACGGCTTACCTCAACACCTAAATTCCTATCCCATCCCATTCTTGCAGATCATAGTGAGAAAATGCTTTTCATTACGCTTGTTAAGAGGGAGTGGCTTTGGTTTTCAGGTGCTCCCGATTCCTCATTCATCCCAAAACTGACTGCCACGCTCGATACAAGTAAAAGAATCTTGACTGGGACGTAAAACACCATTACTTCACTCAAATCCACTCATCTATTATCTTTTAAAGTAACATTTTATTTATTTATCTATTTATTTTTTTATTATTATTATTTCTTTATTTATTTCTTTATTTCTTTATTTATTAATTCGTACTCGAGCGTAAACCACCATTACTCTATTAAAGCTACTTTATAAAACAAAAATGATCAAGTAAGAACCTTAGACATATGTGAAATCATTATTAAAGTGGTTCTGTCATAAAACTTGTGACATCCATAGCCGATTTGAAACAGACACGTGGTTATCTGATCATAGGTAATTTGTCAATTCAAATTGTGCTAAAAAATCTTAAGAAAATGCTAATATTCCATGTTTAACACGTTGATAGGTTTTCACTATATGAATGACGTTGTGTGCATTGAGAAATGTCTGCATTTAACAAAGACAAAAGTACGAAAGAAATTTACACGTTACTATCATGTAATCTAGTATAAAGATACAGAAACTCAAACAATAGTACATTCCCATATCTTGATAGATCAATGAAAGATCTGCGTATACTTTACATGTTAATTTAAAAAACAGGACAAAATTTCAAAACATCATTGTTCTAAATTACTCGCAAGTTTTTGTTAAATCGTATCTAAAATCACTAAAACCACATAAATAATCTTATGACAGCGAAGTACTTATTTTCACGGCAATCGTGTATTTTCGTGTGATTGAACTTAGTAAAAAGTGGAATAGTTTTGCGTCCCAATCAAGACTGTTTTACTTATAACAAGACCGCCAGTTCAAGGACAGTGGAGAAAATCGAAGTTTAAAAAAAAATTAATAAAAAAAAAGAACAAAGACAAAAACAAACAAACCATAGCCATGCAATAAACGAACTGACAATCTTTTCTCCAGAGTGGGATTCGAACCTAGAATACAAGAGGCACTTTGCCCCGTAAGCCGGCGTTTTGGACCACTCAGCCACAGTTTACTACTTTTACTTAGGCGTATCAATATGTCTGCACTTAATTTTCAGTTTGTTAAGTAGATAGTTCTTTATATCTCTAAAGAGGGCATTCTGTTAATGCGTTAAAACTGAACCGAAGCATCATAACAAGTGAAAATGAAAAACACTGTGTATGCGATGACATTGGTTGTTTTGGGGTACACAGCGTCTGATATTATATACATCACAAACCTAGCAAATCTACATTTACTTGAAAACTAGACATATGCTGATTTCCTTTCATATTATCATTTCCGCCGAAAAAGCCCGCCGAGATGTTGTGAGACGCCTGCTACTCCCGATTGACTATGCAGTATAACTTTTACGCCCTCTGACATCAAAGTTGAGCGGTGTATATAGGAATCAACCTGTCCGTTTGGCTGTCCGTCCAATAATCGTGTACACTCCATATTTTCCATGTCTATGGATGGATTTTGATCAAATTTGACACAAATGTTAACCAACACAAGAAAATACGTACCAAGTTTGTCTGTCAGTATGGATAGCAATGTTTGGGGTGGGGGCATTTGTCTCTGAAGTGACTGCTCTAGTTGGTATTGATATACTACGAAAAAAGGTTCTCGTACATCATTCATTAATTAGTTTAATTTTTATATTAGTGGTCTATGTACTTACCCGGTTAATTTTCTCCCTCAGTTTAAATAAAACTGTTTCCATGTTATGTTTCAGGCTCGAGAGTGAAGTCCATAATGACGGATGAAGCCTTTGTTCCTGAAAAGAGCAAATGAAAATGAGCTTGAATAGCATATGCCAGACCCAACCTCGTTGATTTAGTAATACCCCCCCCCCCCCAATAAAGACAGATAGCAGTGAATTTGGTTCCTTAAATTAATATCTAATACATGCTTTTTCCCCTGCGGAAAATCCAAATACGATAACTGAAATTCTAAAACTACAACAAGACACTATCAGAATAAGTGAAATTTTTCTTGCACACAATATTTCAGATATTGTCACAAAATAACATCTTTGCAATGAGGACTATTGCTATTTCAACAAGTCTAAATGCAGTTTTATATAGAGCAAACCCTCCTCTAAAGGTCACCTCTATATACAGGACACCTGCTTTTCGACCGCAAGCTATCCATGCCTTGTCCATTTTACAGTCGTGTTTCAACTACTTTTCGTTCGCCCAGTGTTAAATTTTTACACTTCTGTACTGTAGGTTTTTTACTTACAAGTAAAGAAACTGTTTTGAGTTATAAATATCCTGATTCTAGATCCTAATGACTTTACCATGTCATCAAAAAATAAGTTGACAAAATAAATAAGTCTAGGCTTATCAGGACCCTCAAAGAGTTTTATGGGCGTCATCGCACTATTGATTATAGTTTGATGTTTCCGTGTCCAGGATTGCCCTGGATATATTTGACGTCCCATAGTTTCATGTTCCTTTCACTCAATTTTGATTACACACGTGGCGGGTGTAGCTAGCTATACAGGAGGTGCTTACCCTTCCGGAGCACCCGGTCTCACTTCCCTGTTGGAAGTTCACGTGTTTAACCTTACTTGTCAGTTTCAAAGTTTTCACTTTGCGATTCGAACATGGATTAGTATGTTTGTTTATGATTTAGATGTCATGGTAACACATAATGGATTTTTACTAACCAAACGTCCAACACCTGCAGGTGCTCTTTGGTGGTGTGGTTGTCGATGGTATGGATATCGTCTGTCACTCTGATGTGTCCCTGTATTGGAAGATAGTTTCCCATCATGCATTCCGCTAGGTGGTGATAACTGAAGTGAATCGTGGGACAGACGTGGTAATTTTTCATTTCGACCACCGCTAGGTTGCGATAACTGAAGTGAGTCATGGGACAAACGATGTAACTTTTCATTTCGACCACCTTTCGGTGCGGATAACTGAAGTGAGTCATGGGACAAACGTGGTAATTTTACATTTCGACCACCGTTTGGTGGTGATAACTGAAGTGCACCATGGGACACACCTGGTAATTTTTCATTTCGATCACCTTTTCGTGGCGATGATGCGACATTACTGGGCGATCGATGCAATTGTCTTTGGTTTGTTTCTGCCTTCTTCTCCTCATGTTTTGATGTTATATGACTGCTTTGTTTATGCTGGTCGTTTTTCTTTGAATTTCTAGATTGAAATTTATTTTGTTGTTTTTCATTCTTGATTTTACTCGAATTCGTATCATCTATGGATTCTATTCTACTTCTCTCCCTTTGTAAGTGATTTCCTGAATTTCCTTTTTTGTTAACCTTCTCACTATCCTCTTTTCTCTTTATTTGTCTTTGAACATTATGTGTGTTCGGTATTTCACTATCTGTTTGTTTTCTGTTACTTCTCTCCCTTTGTAAGTGATTTCCTGAATTTCCTTTTTTGTTAACCTTCTCACTATCCTCTTTTCTCTTTTTTTGTCTTTGAACATTGTGTGTGTTTGGTATTTCACTGTCTATTTGCTTTCTGTTTGATTTTCTCTCAATTTCGGGAGCTTGAACATTTTTATTCTTGGCATCATCTGATCTTGAACGATCTAAACCTTTTCTGGGCTGTATAATGCTCTGTGATTTTTCTTTCCCTTGAGATGCAACTTTTACTCTTGGTCTTCTGTTTGTGATAAATCTGAATCCGTGTATTTTAGGAAGCTCTATCTTAATTTCTGTTTCTCTCTGTGGCAATTTCAAATCTGTTTTAGAAGTTTCCGTTTCTCTCCCCTGCTTCTGTACCTTTCCATTCCGTCTTCCGTTTTTGCGATTTCCATTTGCACGTTTTGTGCCATCTTTTCTTGGATGAACTTGAGTACTGGACGACTCTGAATGCCTATGTCGTGGACGATGGCTTTTCAGGGGTGTTTTTGTTGTAGAATATAATGTTGCCGTGGGTATTTTCGAGTCTTGTCTTTGCGCATGACCGTTTCTCTTTCGTTTCCGTCTATGGCGACCACGGATTTTGTGCTCTGGTTTCCCAGAAGCTTTCGTCGTACAATCTGCAAATAGATAAATAAAATTATGTGACATTGGCTTTGAAATTGAGGAGATGAATAAAGTAATCAAACTTATATATATCAAGTTCAGTTCTGTAATGGTGGGAAAACCTGAGTACCCGGAGAAACTGCTGAGCGACAAGCGACAAACAAAACGTTCTCGCACTAGGGTTTGTCCCAAATGAGATTCGAACCTAAAAGTATGCTGTGATCCGTAAACCTATGTTTTAGACTGTATGGTGGAGTCTCTTTTTAAAAAAGGGACTGCTATATCCATCGTCGCCATGAAAGTATATAATATGATCTGATTAGGTAGCATGGAACAAAATAAATGTTCATACTCCCGCAAACAGGAAATATTGGGTCCGACTGCATATCCGCGTCTAAAATCGTAATCGCTCCATAACTGTCAAATCATTGGATGACTTTTTATCAATCTTTACATAGAATTATAACAAAACGACACGATGTGTGTACATATAGGTTATAAATCAGATCAATAAAAGTCAACTCTTTCTTTTGGAGGGCGTATTTGGCTCTCAAAAGACAATTTTGCGGTTTACCAAGTTAACATGCACAATTATATTTAAACAATTAGCAACTTTCATATGCTATAAAATGTTTTTCCTCCATGGGCCTTCGTAAGTCGAGTGGTCGCTAGCCCGCGATTACGGATCTCGGCGCCTCTCAATACTTAGGCTCAAATCCAACTTGGGTCAGATCCTAGTGTGAAAAATTGCCCATTGTCGGTTGTTTTGGGACATTTCCGGTTTCCTTCACCGTCCACGAACTGACAGTCTCGATATAAGTGGGAAAAAATCTTGACTGGGACGCGAATCTCAAATACTCCACACAACTATTTCCTTCAGTATACTTAAAATTCCTAATGTTATTTAGTGAATGATAAAACATTAATATTATGTGAAATTTGTTTTGCTCAACTGAACAAAATGTCGTCTGTTACATATATCATGGTATGATGAGCAGACGATTTGTGACAGACGTGAATTTATAACATGGGAAAATCTGTTCAAGTGAATAAATAAAGATAAAGGAATTCGCGATTAAATTGTGAACTTTGATTTTTATATAATATTATCGCTTGTTAGTTCAATTATTATCAGCAGCACAAAGATAACAAACCACAACATTGATATAGATACTGGTGACCATTGAATCTAGATTCTGTCTCATGGAAAGAAACGTACATTGTTCAAGTCTCTCTCTCTCTCTCTCTCTCTCTCTCATGGGAAGAAACGTATATTGTGCAAGTCTCTCCCTCTCTCTCTCTCTCTCTCTCTCTCTCTCATGGGAAGAAACGTATATTGTGCAAGTCTCTCTCTCTCTCTCATGGTTAGAAACATACATTGTGTAAGTCTCTCTCTCTCTCTCTCTCTCTCTCTCTCTCTCTCTCTCAAGGGAAGAAACGTACCTTGTTCAAGGCTCTCTCTCTCTCTCTCTCTCTCTCTCTCTTTAATGACTATTTTTGTTTTTTATACAAATATAATACAACAGTCACGTCAAAACAATCTTTTACAACAAAACATACACATATAAATATATTCTGAAACTTTTGCTTAGGTATAAGGTCTATTTGTTTTGGTTTTGAGGTAGTCATTCTGTGGTGCAAGCGTAATGTTGTCAGACTAACAGCAATTTTGTACTATGTATGGCTCAGTTTGCAAACAAGAGAAGAGTAATGGTGTTTTACGCCCGTCAAGATCCATTTACTTATATCGATGCGATCGGTTCCGTCATTATTGAGGAAACCGGAATGCTCGGAGATAACCATCTTCCTTGGTCAAACGAACTGACACTTTCTCACATAAGGATGTGGACCCCACAGGTATTCAACCCCAAGTGGTGAATGCTGTTGTGATCCGTAACCCGGGTTTTAAGGCCACTTGGCCTCAGAGTAACTGTTGTTAATTATTCACTGCTTTTGATCATTTCCATATTCCTTGGAATTTCGGTTGGTTAATCTAGAATGTCAAAGTGACGGAAAATTTAGATCTTATGATGTTTGTTTTTCTATGAAGTATACGCAAAATACTTAATACGAACGAGTTGCAGTAAAAGATCTAGAGCACCTAACAACCAATATGTACCCAGGCATATGCTAGTGTGGTTTCGGTGGTCGAATGTTCTAATGCACGCACCAATAGAGAGCGGTGCCTCCCGGTGTTTAAATTCAAATCCTAATGTAAGACAGTTTACCAGTTGTATGTGTTCTCCACGTACTCCAGTTTCTTTCACCATCCAAGAACTAATCGTCTCGATATAAGTGAAAAAATATTTTTAATTTTGATATTTAACACCATTAGTCGGCGACTCTTCTTCAGAGATCCTACAACTGAGATCGACTAGATCATCAAACACAATGGACCACTGCGTGGTAGCTAAGTTGGTAGAATGCTCGTTCCGAAAGTAGGAGGTCGTGGGTTCGAATCCTGACTGGGAGTGATCCAAGACCTGAAAGTGGGTAGTCTCTGTTCTTTTGCCAAGCACTCGGTATTACGAAATGAAATTAAAGTCACGTTTCTTTCGGATGGGAACTTAAAATAAACGAGGTCCCGTGTCACGGTAGGCTTGGGACGATAAAGAATCATACTGAATAATGACATTAGCGCATTGCACAGGCAAAATTTCTGCACCTTCGCCTATAGCTGGCGACGTCTCGATATAAGTGAAATATTCCTGACTGGAACGTTAAACAACGTTACTTTACTTTCATTTCCAAACACAGTGTGTTAATGTGACCTGCTAGAAGGACATCAAACAGTATTTAAATTATATTTTCCTTTTCCGACTTCACTACGTCTGGGTCAAACTTTTAAAAAGTTTAACATTTAAATTTACCTGTGAATACTGGATAATACACGGTAACACTAACTTAAAACTACTAAATGTTTATATTATTATAAAACAGCATATGTAAAGCTCTGAATACAGGTGTTATATTATGCTGCGACTACTCTGTTTAATATGTAACATATAAATGTGGTATGCGATATATTTTAAAATTTCACAGTTTAAATATGCATGTAAATTTATACAAAAATGTATATGCAAATAACAGTTTATATGGAACTTTTTTTCCAATTTTCTCATTTTCTATTAGCTCATGTCATTTAAATTTCAGAAATTAGTTATTTTTATTTTTAACTTTTTTTTACAGGAACTGATGGCTGACAAAAAACGAAGGTCTTTACAGATAACTTTAGACAACTTACAAATAGTCTTACCAAATACATGTACATGTACTTCATTCCCTAGACATGATTAGTTGCGGCGAGAGATGCAAGGATTGCTGACAGACCATGACACATTTTCAGTTGACCTTAACGATCTGAAATCGAATTTTGACGGTACTTTGTCACAATGACAAATTCTAAACTTGCGTAAAATCAGAAAAATATGCGTATTTATCATTTACGTCTAATTTTGTATGCATTCGCCATATTGGGTTCGGGGTCTGTTAGTGGCTGTGTGGTCTAAAGAATCGCCCGTTAATGGATCACATGGTCTTTCACCGTTAAGGTTTGAATCCGATCTGGGTTGATCCTAGTGTAACAAATTTTGTCCGATCGCTTGCCGATTGTTGTTGGCTGTTGGCACTCCGTTTTTCCCCGACCTCCTTGAACTGACTGTCCCGATATAAGTGAATACTCTTGGCAACGCGTAAATTCCTATTGCTTCGGTTTAGTTATTCTCACATTGTGTATACATGTATTATCATGATGCAAATTGGAAAAAAAGATCAATTCATTTTTAAATAAAATAAAAAAGTGTAAAACGGTAAAATGTTTCGATATTTATTAACAACTTTATTTTTTATTTAAAAAAAAACCAATTATTTATTTATTATTTAAATATTTATTTATTCTATAAAGGCAACATAATATTATGGACTTGTCCGCTTGACCTTCCATTTGGAATACTAGTATCCATATAGGATAGTCCACCCAATACATGCATAGTGAAAAGATTCACAGTATTATACGGATATGTTATTCTCCATGCAATGAGGACTAACTAGGACTCATGTTCCTTATACATATATTGTCCATGGTATTTTTTATATTTAAATTAAAGGTCAAACGAACAGGTCAACTTTGTCGGCCTATACCTGTTGATGACATTTCACCGCTAAGTCTGACCTGGCCGTTTGACCTTTTATTTGAATATATTCAAGCAGACATATCCATTGTATAATTTAGGGCTATATAGGATTGATAATAGTAAATACTACTGGGGACTGGGTGTTTGTGGTAATGAAACATTCTGCCTTACCTAAATCACACGGCCTATTATACCGATCTAATATTTTTTTAAAATAAAGGTCAAACGGTTAACAGTCAGGTCAAACTTGATGCACTATACTTTGATTTATTATTATGCAACATGGTAACAACACTTATTTAGGTTGACACGAGCTTGAGAAAAGAATTCATGGGTGTATCTTGTGATAGCCAATCAGATTCTATGAAAGTAAGGTGATTGTAACAGCCCATAATATGACACAGTATTAAATCATTCAAGAAATTTTATACCCTTTATGATGAGTTCGCTAACCTATTTTGATTTTTTTTCAAATCCGGATATTTTTTCGTTTTTCAAGTTATGTTTTAATATCCTTACCAAGCTTCCTGAAAGGGTATTGAATTGCTATTTGTCCAAACTATTTTCATTACTCAATATAATAATGACTTACACTTACACCACTTTAAATGGGAATTTTGACGCAAAGTGACAAACAGGTGTCAAACAATTTAATTAATCAACTGCATAAACCTACTGCGTAAAGTTGGGATTTACCAAATATTGACAATTTAACAACGTACATGCTCTTGATAGGGAATCGCCATGTCTGTCTGTCCGTCAATCTGTAAACTCTTACTTGATTTAACGTAAGGCTTCTCTGAAGGAATTACATAAAACTTCACACATAATTTCCATGGTTGTGCCATGACCTTTGACCAAGGTCATAACTAAATATCAAGGTGACGGAGAACATTACAGCATTGGAGGTGTTTCATGACACTTCAAAAAATAATCTCCACGACCCAAGCCTTTGTTGAGTATGCAAAGAGTCAAAATTTTCATTGTGTGTTGCCATGAACAAAATTTAAGATTAAAAGTCAAGGACACTTACTGGGTAAAAATTTGATGATTACAATATTGGTTCCGTTAGAAAATTCTAGTGTTAATTAAAACTACGACGTGCTAAATGTGCTGAAAAGTCTTGGTTGATTTTCTATTCTATTCTATTCTTAACAATCACATGCAAAAGACATAAAGCAATCCATGTCCACATCACATATCAACAGCTAAGTAAAAACTTTGAAAACTGGCAAATTAAGTTTATCACGTGAACTTCTAACAGGGAAGTGAGACCGGGGTGGTACAAATGTCAGCACTTCCTGTTTAGTTAGCTACATCCATAATGATATAATGGAGATTGAGCATGAAAAGAACATGGAACTATAGAACATTAAATATACCCAAGGTTAGATTTGGATACAGACACCTCAACAATATTGTGATGACGGTGTGGCCGTATACGATTTTTAGCCGCGATGTCTCAGAGATTAAAGTTAAAATGTTTAAAAAATTGTTAACCAATGAACCTCATTCAATGCAAAAAATAACCTGATCAGATATTTCAAACGAGTATAAAGACTTCAAACAAATTTCAATGCTTTATAACTGTATTTACACGGCGTTACATTTTTATCATAAATTGCATGCTTGTTATTCATACTGTACAGTACACAGGCCTGAAGAAAGTTTATCACTAACACTGAGCTAACGATACGAAGTCGAACCTTGACTTCCTAGTGGCCGATCTATAGATAGGAAGAGGCCGAAAAGCAACCGAGAAAAAAATATCAGCTGCTGCCAAAACGCTTCCGGGATATAGCTAACGAGGAACGAGATGAGCTGTCGATTGGGCACTTATTCGCCAGGTTAGTGTTAAATATTCGACAGGTCTGTACTGTATGGGAATATACAGTCTACACCAAGGTGGTATATACACGTTAAAATGTTAAAGTTTAAAAAGTATATTGGATTAACCTTAATATTTCTAAATAGTACTGTTGACATTTGAAATATGTTGGAGTACACGTTAAGGTATTAGTTTGACTGACACTGCATATATATATATATATATATATATATATATATATATATATATATATTCAAAAATACAATGTTCTTGTGTTACGTAAAATTAAAAAAGAACATACAGTTATCCTGCAAATGTTTTTGTGCAACATATAATTACAAAAAAACTTCAATTATGTTTTAAAAACTCATATGTTTCGCATGATTTAAAAAAACTGCAGTTTCAATTAAAATGTTTTTGTGTTAGGTATAATTAAAAAAGTGCAGTTCTTTTTTAAAAGTTCTTGTGTTACGTATAATATAGTTTTTAAAAATACAAACGACCTTGAGTCTCTAACAACAGTAATCGTGTGTTTTAGTGCATACATCTTTTTACCATTGTGGAGACTGTATAAGGTCACAGGTTCGGCAAGCGGACTCACAAACTTTTCTCACAGTGGGATCTGTTCCGAGTGGGGTTCGAATCTAAGCGGTCACAGACGTTATGATTCGTAAGCTCACGCTGCAGAAAACAGGGGCCAACGAGATCCCAAGAAGAATAGAAATACTTATTAATAACAAAATTATAGGTTCGACAAGCGAACTCACAAACGTTCTCACACTAGGATTTGTCCCGATTAGGATTCAAATCTAGGCGGTCGTTATGATTCGCAAGCTCGCACTTCAGAACACTGGACCAACGAGGTCCTAAAATGAATATAGAAATCTGTTACTTCTAAATAACAAATGTAACCAAGAACACGGATCAATAAAGGTTTATGAAACAAAACAAGACAAATGCATGTGGTTGAGCATTGATTTTGAACACAAGTTGGTTGCCCGATTATCTGAAAAAGTTTCTTAAAGAATATAAATACCTGAACAGGAAATTGAGCAGACGTTTATTTTAAGATGAAATTTTCAGATTAAATAAACCTTTATATTTATCCATTCTTCTTATTTAATTTGATGTCTTCCATAAATATATCTGACGCCCTATGGTTCAATGTTCCGTTCACCTAAATTGATTACACATGTACACGTGACCCTTCCAGAACAACTGGCTCCACTTCCCTGGTAAAAGTTCACTTGTTTCACCTAACTTGTCAATTTTAAACTTTGCCTCTGGATTGTGCTTTGGACATGGATTAGTATGATTGGTTTTGATTTATAAAATATTAAACATATATTGTACATTATCAACTACAAAGACTTCCAAAACAAGATTTAAATAAAACCACTTATGATAACTATTTGTGTTATTTCAAGGCTCAGAACTTTTTTTCATTATAACTTCAAACGTCTGTAGCTTTTAGTATAGCTTACATCCGTTACAACAAATTTTTTTAAACTTTGCATCAGTCACAGATAATCATTGATAACGATATGAACAGCCAAACATCAACTAGAACTGTTTCTTGAGAGTCAAATACCCCCACCCCGCTCCAACATTATTATTTTTTTTTTGCCGCGACTTTGACATTTACGATATGACATTGGTTAATTATTCACAAGATTATTCATCTGAAGTTTTATGACAGTCGTCCAAAGCAGTTATGAAATATGGCCCGGACACGATTTTACAGAGACAGACAGACAGACAGACATGGTGATTCCTATTTACCCCTCAAACTAGTTTGCGGGGCGGGGTATAAAAATGGTGTACCGACAGAACCGGTCATTAGGTGATTATCTCCGTGTTTCATAAGCTTCATAGTTTTCCTTTGGTCGATCTTCAACCAATAAGTTATCGGATGTTTCATGCTGTAGCATTGCTTAGAATTGAAAGAATTACTCAAGTTTCCTATATGTAATTTGTGATTTTCTTTGACTAATCAAAATACTTGTTTTTGTTTACGCAATCAGGCGATGTTCGACGTGTTTGTGTCATTTTCGCGGTTTGGGATCTAGAACGCGTAACTCAAATATGAAGAATGTATATTTCGAGAGGGCGGTTTTATTTTCGTTGAAACACACCACGAATATACATGTATCGGAAAAACACTGCGAAAAAGGGTTTTTATTTAGTATGGCTGCATACTTTTTACAGGCATGCTTAGGACTTAATGACCGGTCTTTTGTATGCCCCTTAAATGTTTTTAATAGACTGCTGTTAATTACCATTATTAATGTCAATCAATGTTATTACAAGTATTAATTCATCATCATACCACTCGATAATCATTGAAGCGTACGTGTATACTACATAACTTAACCGTTAAACATGGTGTATTCCTTAAAACTCACCTTTGCCTTCACATGTTTTTTCTTGCAGCACAACACTTTTCATTTTATAATTTCCTGTCTGTATATGAACAAAGTCAAATTTATCATTACGCACTTTATCGTCTGTGTTTTGTAATGTTTTGCCGACTCCATTGGAAATTTCCTCACTTGAAACTTTAAACTGAAAGTTTGTGACAGTTATCAAACAAGAATAAAATAAAAAACACAAGAAAATATTGACTGAATTCGCCATCAATGATTTTTTAAAGTTTCCAATAGATTAAAAATTTACTCTTGTACAACATAAAAATACACGATAGTCACACACCGTCGCTTATGTCACGTGGTCCTGTAGATTTTCAGGTCAAATAAAGTAGTTGAAAGGATTTGCAAATGTGTATTTGCGTCATTAAGTAAACACACGCCAGATAATACCTGTGTTAAAATTTTAAAATCTGTATGCTATACGCAACTTTAAACAGACAGATTTTAAATTACAATTAATTACACTGACAGTTGATAGACTAAATAATTACGATTACTCCGATTTAGCATTTGACCCCAGATCGTATGATTCCTGGGGACACCGGGATTTTTATGAATGGAGTATCTGATTTTTTTTTTTCGAGAATGGGATATCATTGGTTGACTTTACTCGTCCCATTTATGATGCATTTGTATACACCACCCACCTTTAAAATATTCAAATGTAAACAAAACCTTAAGTAAAGAAGTTAAATCCGAATGTTTTTATATAGAAGGTTTTAAACAGGTGAGTTTATAAAACCCTCTTTTAAACGCAAACTTTTAAATAGTAAAATAATGATGAATGTAATATGGAAGTTAACTTGAATAAACAAACATAAAAAAGTAAAATATTAAAATAAATAAATAAAAAAAATGAAAGCGAGTCAAGTATAATAAATTTATTCAGGACTATATATGGCTTTTTATCGCTTCGATTTATTTATTTATTTATTTATTTATTTATTTATTTATGCGGTTTTCGTCTGTTTGTTTACGACTTCTTGCTGTTATATTTATATCATGATTTATTAATTATTTATAAATTTCATTCCTTATTTTTTTGTTTTAGTTATTGAATGGGATTTTTTTTAATTTTGTTCCGATAAACATGCATGTCAAATAGCTGTTATGTCGTTAAACTTATTAAATGATTGTTAACTCGTTAACTGTTCTTTGCTACATTTCGGAGTCTTGGTCGCCAAAGACTCGACAATGAGAACTGCAAGTTATGGTTCTTGCGAATGAGACCTTACAACTGTTGGCCTGGGTAGGCATGACACGCTAAAGAACCCTACCTGCACATTTTACCGACCGACTGCAGAGATACAACGTATGTCCAAAATGGCATACAGCTTTAAAATTTTGATACTTGAAAGCCACTATCCATTTTTATACATTTTATTAGAGGGTTACCAAAGTCCTTGTCCACCTCAATAAGTTCTTTGGCCGTCATCACAATGTTGTTGACAAGTATGATGTCTCTGTATCTTACTTTGTCAGTTTTCAAAGTTTCTACTTTGCTATAGAATTGTGATTTGGATATTGATTGTAATGTTTGTTTTTATTACTGCTATCAATGCTGATGGTGTATCTATTTGAAATTTGCCAACGGTTAAAATGACAAATGACTTTTTAAAAATATTTTTAAGGCTTAAAACGACAAAAAATATCCTCAAAAACTAAAGTATACTCCATCTTGCAAAGTATTACCTTAGCTTTTGGTAAAGTATATTGGGTATCTTTACAACATCTTGAAAACAATTTTGGTTTCATAATTTTGGTCCAAGCACTACTGATGAGGAATTGTATTATTGTAAATATATTGAATGCTGGTGTTAATGTCGATGAACAAGATATTTTATCTATCTTATTATACATGTATGCTGATGATATAGTGCTAATTCCGCCAAACGAATCTTTTTTACAGAAAATGCTAGATGTTGTGAACTCTTGGTGTTATAGATGGCGTTTATCAATTAACCCGACAAAGACTAAAATTCTACATTTTAGAAATCCGAGTGTTCCCCGTTCTAATGTGGATTTATATTGTGGAACAAATAAAATCGAATAGTTATCTTGGATTATGGTTATGCGATAACCTCGATTGGAAATTAAAAATTAGGGACATAAAGAAGTCAGCCAGCAGGGCATGCATGCGCACTGCACTCTCTGTGCTTTATACAAAGTTTATTTCTTTCGATGGCATGGATTACGATGTTTTTATTAAACTTTACGAAACTTTTAAATAGTGCAACCAGTGTTACTATATGGTGCCTCTATATGGGGAGTTATTGAAAATAAAGAGCTTGAAGTTATTCAGAATCGCGCATGAAGATGTTTTCTGGGAGTCACTAGAAATGCTTCGAATATTGCTAACCAAGGTGATATGGGCTGGTATTCTGTACGCACTAAACAAAAAAAGTCTTTAGATTTTTTTAAGTTGCACCATATAGATGATGATCGTATTTTTAAAAGGGTTTTATTGGTAGTCATAACAAAGCAAACTCTTGGAGTAACAGGGTTTTTAAAATTTTTAATTCACTAAATGTGTGTGATAATAATTTTATTTTTTTTATCTATTAAGCAAAAGGTTAACATTGTGAATGAAAAATTATATGAAGTAGATAATATTTTATGGTATAAAGAACTTTTTAATGACAACGGTAATAATCTGCGAACATATAAAACTTTTAACACGACACTAAATACCAGTGACTATGTTAAAATGTTAAATATAGAGACAGACAAAAAATTCTCTCAAATTTTAGATGTGGTTGTCTGCCCCTTGCGATTGAACTTGGACGATACGCCAGGCCAAAGATAGCTTTATGTGTTAGGCTTTGCAAATTATGTGTTACTATATGATAGTAACAAGGTAGGATCAGAACATTTTTTCTGATATAAGACGTGATATTTTTACTTTTATGCAACAGTTAAATCCTTTTTTCAGTTTTTTAAACGACGATGAAAAGTTTTTAATTATGATGTGTACTGGTGATGTTCAAACACTTTAAGCCAAAACTTTATGTGATATGTATAATAGACGAAAGCGTTTTATGAACTTGTAACCGATATTTTTACTTTTTAATTTTTGCTTTACTATGTTATGTGTAAATAATTTTAACTCGCGTCTCATAAGTCTTTTAAGGCTGAATGTAATATTTCAATATGTATATTATGTTTTATAACATGTGACACGTTAATAAACTACATGTATATGAACTTAACTGTATTCCGAAACGACCGTTTAGTGCTGTAAAATCTTAACTTGTATAGTATGTAATTGTTCCGTTACTTTTTGTAGTATATTCTGCAACATTTATTATTTAACTTGCGATTTTTGATTTTGATTTCTACTTTTAATTGAAATACGATATATTTCTGGTATTGTCAAATGGTTAATATTTTTGATATTATACTAGTTTTTAAATTTTCAACGCTTAAAAACGACAAAAAATTGTTACATATTTTTTTCTTCATAATTTTTTTTCTAGTAATTCAACAATATTTATTATAGCATCGTCCTACTTATAATATAATTATTTTTTTTCACATAAATATGCTGCTTTCAGATCATCAAAGCTGGTTTATTGTTTTGTAAAGCCCGACATTGGTATATTTTATATCATTGTTCATATACAGTACAAGCCAGTTGAAACTTCATCACTACGCTAACGAATTAGTGCCGTATTCTCAACTTTAGGAATCAAGCACATATGCGTCCACAACCAAACTTCTAAGATACAACATCGGTTGCTATATATATAATGTCCACGTGGCTATACACCCTTCCGATAAATCGCGACACCTGGCGGGAGTGCTATGATTGATAGTAGAATGTGACGTCATACAGGGAGTTATGAAAAGGAAATACTAGTAGCATTTCCCTAAATATAATATTGTTTTAAAATCAAATATTACATTTCAATTTTAATTGCATATCGCAGGTATTTTATTCCATGACTTCTTGAAAAATAATTTGAAATTTATAAATTATTCCATTAAAAATTTTAAAAATTCATTTTAATTGTTACATTATAATAACTGTTCCATGACATATTTGATATTGTAATACCAAGTCATGTGCAGTCATTCGGAACTAATTAGGGCACTGATTTTGATTACCTGCTTTACAGGAGAGAAAATGCTTCGGTCCAACCTCAGGACAATTTGCTTATGCATGAATGAATCCAGGTGTGTCAGAAGTAGCCTAAGCTTTTCGTTAATCTCGGAAGATTCTCAGTCGGTAGAATTATTTAAACGAGAGAGAGAGAGAGAGAGAGCTACAAACATTGCATTTTAAGTATTCTGTAACTCGGTGAATAATTATATAAACGAACAAATTACCTATCCGAAATAAATATAACGAGTCATGGGATAATTATTTATCCGACATTTTGAAACTTAACATATTTGTGTTACAGTTTAAAGATGATAAATAATAATAAACATCACATAAGTAGTATTAAAAGTTATTTATTTATTTATTTTCATTTTTATACTTTTTAATTTTTGACATATAAGTATAATATAGCCAAAGCAGTGATACGACACTAAATGAGAATAAATCAGATATTTATCACTGTGTATTATAATCAGGTGTTGCCTTGGTGTATGTTCATCTCGTAATCAGATAATCGTGGTGCGAGCAAAACAGTTATGATCACGGACGTATGTGTGCTTGGTGACCTATCTTAAAACCAGTTTGTCATCGTTAACTATTAATGTACAAGGTCATGATCACGGGTATAGGAAGTCCAGTGTTTTGATAACATAGACACTGGGCTACCTGTACTGGTTTTATATTTACAATTTAAATTTGGTTTAATTGTATATCATGTATTTAATGTCGTATTGTGCTTGTGTTGTTGTGAAATGATATTAATAAATAAATAAAAAAAAACAAAACAAATTAGTGCCGAATTGGAAGCTCATAATGGCATCTCTTTGTGATATCTCGACAGATTTTGTACATCTGCTACCTACCTGTTTTGCGGTCACTAGCCATTTATATCTCAGTCACTCGGTAGCTGAATAGCCAAAATTTTACTTTTTTTCTCGTAAATTCAGTGTTAAACTTCCGACAGTTCTGTAATATTTTTTGTGATTTTTTCATGTGAGCGATTCCAGGTATCAATGACAGCCATTCAGTATTCATTGTTGCAATTATTTCTGATATATTGCGTCGTTTATTCCGAGCGTAGGCTTTTTTAAGCACTAAAGAAATTTATGGGCGGTCAACACAATACATGTGTTCAAAATAACCTTCGATATATTTGACGTCTCCTAGCCCCATGTTCCTTTCACTCTCAAGTTTGATTACACACGTGGCGGGCGGGTGTATCTGCTTAAACATGAGATGTTTATTCTTCCGAAGCACACAGCCTAACTTCCCTGGTAAAATTTTACGTGTTTCAACTAATTTGTCAGTTTCAAAGTTTTAACTTTGAGTTGGAATTGTGATTTGGACATGGATTCGTATGTTTGTTTTTGATTATAAGTTTTGTATTTTGGTTTTCATGTAGTCAATGTTGCTGATAAGTATGTTGTCCCTGTGTTAAAAAGAACCTTGTATATATTTGACGTCTACTAGCTCAATGTTCGTTCCATTCCCAATTTTGATAACACATGTGGCGAATAAAGCTAGCTAAACAGGAGATGCTTGCCCTTCTCGAGAACAACTAGGCCTCGATCCGTAGTGAAAGGTTTCGTTTTTAACTTAATTCACCAGTTTTCAAGATTTTTGCTTTGCTTTAGGATTGTAATTTGACATGGATCGGTATGTTTGTGTTTGATGTTCCATTGTTTATCAGATGAGATATTGCTATGGTAACCACCGGTCCTTAGTTTGTAAGCTTTTTCTACAGGATGCAATAACCTATCACGAAAACGGTGTTTTTTAAAAGAACAAGACCGTCTCTAGGTTCAGCAACTCACATCCGTTTACATTTTTGCCATTTACATTTTGATAAAGATCGCAACATTGAAAGGGACACAACTCTAAAAATTGATAAGAAAGACATTGATTAAAGTTACAACGAGGCACAGAGTTATCGCCTCGTCCAACACATAGATGCAAAACTATATCCTGGAAGTAAAGTAAGCAAAATGTCTTAAACGGCGTTGAAGAACTATTAAGAACGGATGAACGGACATACGAACAGATGGACAGCGATCTAGTATAATACGTTGCGGTTCTAGATTTTGACCAGTAATCGTCATTTTTTTTAATTTTCTTTTTACAAAAATGACAATTCCTCAATTGAATGTAAATTAAATGTATTGCATACTTTTCCCTGAAATGGTCTGAATAATAATATTATGGAAAAAAAACATACATGTATGTTAGCGATAAAATAAAAAAATGTTTCAATAATTTTGATTTGGTAGGTCAATTTTATGATACATACGAGAGGAGGTCAAAAAGTTCATAGAACGGGATTAAGCCACAACAAACCATACATTTTATTATTATTTTTCAATATAGTCCCCATTTACCCCAATGCACTTAGCCCACTTTTCATTCAGACTGTTTATACCTTTGAAATAGAAGTCTTCGGTTTGGTTCTGAAGCCTTGCCTCTGTGGCAGCCTTAAGTCCATCATCAAGAAATCTGATTCCCCATTTACCGTAAATGGGATTACAAATTTCTAAATAGGAAATAAACACCGGGTGCCAAATCGGTACTTTAGGGTGGGTGATTAAGTTGTTTGAACTTGCATTCACGAATCGCAGCTTGTGCAATCCTTGACTTGTGCACAGGAGCATTGTCGTGAAGAAGCAATACCACTCGGCTCAACTTTGACCTTCTTTTTAATTTAATAGCAGCTTTCAGCTGCTTCATCAGACCAGCATAGTAAGCCCCAGTGATAGAGATTCCAGCAGGTTTATAATTTGTTAACCGAACACCCTTAGAATCCCAAAACATAGTGGCCATGACTTTGCCAGCTGATGGTTGGGTTTTAAATTTCTTTGGTGGGGGCGAGCCAGGGTGCTTCCATTGCATGGACTCTATTTTGGTTTCTGGGTCCCAATGATTAATCCATGTTTAATCACCAGTTACTGAACGTAAATGGAAGCTCCCCGGGTTATCATTATAAATGCCAAGAAGCTCCCGACTTGACTGGAGTCTTTGGAAGCGATCTTGCACTTTAAGGTTTCTAGGGACCCATCTTGCGGATACTTTTGACACCCCAAGATGCTCGTGGATAACTTGTATAAGGGATCATGACTAAAAACCGGGTGAACGAGGCCAAAAGGTTTGAAGGTTGATTCTTGTAGGAAAATGTCCCTAGTTACTGAAAACCAATTTCTTACGCGTCAAATCGTTTCCGATTTTTTAATCAGAAACAGTTTTTGAAGAAAAACCTCTACAAATGTTAAATTTTGTTAAAAAATAAAAATTCCAGATTTTGAAGCATTTTGTGGCTAAAACAACACAAAAATGTTCATTCTATCTTTCATTGTGGACACACGATAGATTAAAATGCAAAACATCCTGACAGTTTTCCGATTTTGTGTCAAAATTTTAAAATAAGCGATAAAATCGATGCTTTAAACTGCGCTTTTATTATATCTACCGTCTTTCGATTCTTGTAAATGTGTTGTTTATGCATTAAATATGACAGACTTTATATCTTTATAAAGCCTTGGTAGTCCTGTAGATAAAAATGTTACAACACTTCGAAAATATGGAACCTTAATACCGTAGCAAATTATTATGTTTCCCCTACCCCAAAAATACGAAAATGTCAAAAATTCATTATTTTGGCCCATGCTTGCCAATAAGTGTTTAAAACAAAACACAATTGTTTGTTAGATCTCTTGTCTGTTCCCAACATATTTATAAAACAATAATATGTAGAATGTTTGGTGATTTTATATGAAAATTTGCACTTTTCATATAACAATAGTGTGGAAAATGAGTTTTCATTAAATCTCTTGTACTCTACTACTTGTAATTTTGTTATATAGGCATTGAATCTCGAGATTCATATGTTTCTGTATTGCCATGGCACATTTGAGTCTGACAACATAAAAAGCTATCGGAAATACCGAAGTAAATAGATGAAACGGATAAATTTATTTCCCCTACCCCAATATTGAGAAACATGTGAAAAACATTTTTTATGCAATATATGCCGATTTGTGTTTCTAATGAAGATTTCGAGCAAAAGTACCCGCAACAATGATAAAACAAGCTTCGAGGATTTTAAATATTTGTGAAATGCTCAAGCTTAAGGCCAGATAGGTCTAACTAATATAATGAAATTGCTTATTTTATTCATTTATATGTACCATGCTATAAGAAAAAAGGAGCTTCGCCTCTTGTATTTTTGTATTTAGGCATTGAATCTCGACTGTTAGCTATTAACGTAATTTCTTGACATATAAGCAAAAACTGTCGGAAATAGCAAAGCTTGTAGACGAGTCGAATAAATTAATTTCCCCTACCCCAAAATTGAAAAAAATGTGAAAACCCTATTTTAGCCAATATGTAACAATTAGTATTTCTAATGTGCATTTCAAGCAAATGTCCTGTAACAATGGAAAAAGAAGCTTGAAGGATACAACATAATTTACAAAATGCATCATTTTAATTGGAGATTGGTCTAATTATTCATAGAAAAATGCCTACTTATTTCATTTTTATTCAATGTGCTATGGCAAATCAGAATCTTCGCTGTTTGTATTTTTGTTATATAGGCATTGACTTTCAAATATCAGATATTGATTCAATGCGCTTACACTAAAATCGCTAAAACATAAAAATATGTCAGAAATGTCAATTTTGGTAGCTATCATGAATCAATTGATTTCCCCTTCCCCAAAATGTGAAAACATAGAAACCCTCTCCAGGCTAAGAAGTCATGGCTTACCTTTTTGCATTGGAAGTAGAAATATAACAAAATGGTCATATGAATTCACAAAAGGGTATATTTGAGGCATGTGTGCAAATGATAGTAAAATGTAAGTGAACGGCTATGTTTTCAGATTGGTAAAAAAGCAATGTCATGCGTTTAAATTCTACTCTGTATTCATAGAATGTCAAGAACAGTAGCATTTCGGTAAATTACTATACTTGAAAAGTTAAAATATGAATGCCGCATTTAAGTTGATCACAACTACAAATATTGGGTACAGGGTAAAGTATGGAAAGTGAGGATGAAAGACACTAAATTTTATGTTGAACCACATTTGAATAAAACACATTGTACTAAAAGTCAACTGATAGAAATCCAAAATATTTGCAAATAAGACAATGCGCAAAAAAAATTGTGTAAGTGTAACGCACTCTAAACATATACACAATGTCATTTGCAAGGCAGTGTCAGTCAGTCTTTGGACAAATCCTCAAAATCGTCTTCAAAATCACAAACCATTTACTTGACATGCACTTCCTCTTTAACTGATTAAAGACACATTAAGGTGACACAGGTCTGTTTGTCAAACAGTACATGATGGGATGGCAAAGAGTGGTTACTGTGATCAGCTCTTCTTTGGTTTCTGTTATAAAAGTAATTTCATAAATTCAACAATCTCTAACAATAAATTGGTTTGAGATCTGGTTCTGATTTGTTCAATTTCCTTCCAAACGTTCTGAATTGAAATGACTTTTCTTGTTACTACTTTCATTCTCAATTTTGATTTCACATGTAGTGGCAGGAGGCGATTACACTTCCCGAGCACCCTGCTTTTTTTTCCTGCCAATGTTTACGTGTTTAACTTTAACTGCCAGATTTTTAACTTCGTTTTTGTTATTGTGATATAATAATTATGTTTGTGTTTATGTTTGATGAAAAAACACAGCGCATTTAATAAGTTTCCTATTGCCTCAATTCAAAAATGTTTTGGTTTTTTTAATATAAAATTGATCTCTTTCCATTTGTCAGTTGAACACTTTTCTCATATCATCATAGCCATTGTTCCATCGATCTTTGCAACTCCGGTAATGTTAGCAATTCACTTTTTCAATCCGACCTTTGCTGTCCATATCTAGCTTATTTAAGCTAAAAATAAGTATCTACGGGGTTTATATTCTTTGTTAAAACATCTCAATCTTAAAGAATTTCTTATATCCGTGATTCTCCTTTTTTCTGGTTTTCTATAACCTCGGCTATATTATGTAGTAGTGTTACCTATTATTCGTGATTATATGGCAAAGAAATTAACTAAACCATATCTATTATTACTAAAACCCCGTTTATCAAAAATTGCGGCCACATTTTACATAACTTTGCAACTTTTCTGGTGGCATCATTTTATTAGGAAGTGACCTAATGTACAATTTCCTTTAAAGGATACAAAGGTGGAGTTATTGGATTTAGACATTTTGTCGGTTTGAAGTGAAATTGTGTGCAGACTTTTTAAAATAAGATTTAATGAAGACTGACATTGTACATTAGGTCACTTCCCAATGAAATGATTCCAAAAGAATAAATTGCAAAGTTTTGTAAAATGTTGCTACAATCTTTGAGAGACGGGGTTTAAAAATAAAGAATATGGTTTAGAAACCTCATGGATCTGATTGAACTTTATCGAATAGAGATATGTCTTATAAAATCCAATAGCTTCATATAAACCATAACCAGAAATGCCTTACACTAAGTTTTGCCATGTTTGAACATTATTTTTCACCAGAGATGACCTTATTTGCAACTATTATTTTATAATGTGTATTCCTAATTTTTAACACGTGGGGTGTAATTGCTAAACAGGTAGTGCTTAAGGAGCACCCGGCCAAATTTGCTAGTTTAAAAGATTTTACTTTTGTTGGGATAGTGATCTTGACAAGGATTGGTATGTTTGTTTTTGATTTTCAAGTTTAAATATGTATATTTTCTAATTTCTTTTCTAAAATTAAAAAAAACAAATCATTTTGCTATTAAATTGAATCATTAAAACATAATTGTAACATAGCACTTGCTTTAAACCTTCACCAAAAGCAAACATGGCCTAAAAGTTTTTTTTCATAATTTTGGGGTGTGGAAAATAAATTTATTCGCCTCATCTACAAGCTTTTTGGTGTTGTTAGACTCTTATATGTCAAGAAATTACGTCAATAGATAACAGTCGAGATTCAATGCCTAAATACAAAAATACAAGTGGCGAAGCTCCTTTTTTCTTAAAGCATGGTACATATAAATGAATAAAATAAGCAATTTCATTATATTAGTTAGACCTATCTGGCCTTAAGCTTAAGCATTTTACAAATACTTAAAATCCTCGAAGCTTGTTTTATCATTGTTGCGGGTACTTTTGCTCGAAATCTTCATTAGAAACACAAATCGGCATACATTGCATAAAAATGTTTTTCACATGTTTTTCATTTTGGGGTAGGGGAAATAAATTTATCCGTTTCATCTATTTACTTCGGTATTTCCAATAGCTTTTTATGTTGTCAGACTCAAATGTACCATGGCAATAGAGAAACATATAAATCTCGAGATTCAATGCCTATATAACAAAATTACAAGAGTAGAGTACAAGAGAATGAAAACTCATTACACTATGTTAATGAAAAGTGCAAATTTTCATATAAAATCACCAAACATTCTACATATTATTGTTTATAAATATGTTGGGAACAGACAAGAGATCTAACAAACAATTGTGTTTTTTTTAAACACTTATTGGCAAGCATGGGCCAAAATAATGAATTTTTGACATTTTCGTATTTTTGGGGTAGGGGAAACATAATAATTTGCTACGGTATTAAGGTTCCATATTTCGAAGTTTTGTAACAATTTTATCTACAGGACTACCAAGGCTTTATAAAAATATATAGTTTGTCATATTTAATGCATAAACAACAAATTTACAAGAATCGAAAGACGGTAGATATGATAAAAACGCAGTTTAAAGCATCGATTTTATCGCTTATTTTAAAATCGGAAAACTGTTAGAATGTTTTGCATTTTAATCTATCGTGTGTCCACAATGAAAGATAGAATGAACATTTTTGTGTTGTTTTAGCCACAAAATGCTTCAAAATCTGGAATTTTTATTTTTTAACAAATTTAACATTTGCAGAGGTTTTCTTCAAAAACTGTTTCTGATTAAAAAATCGGAAACGATTTGACGCGTAAGAAATTGGTTTTCAGTAACTAGCGACATTTTCCTACAAGAATCAACCTTCAAACCTTTTGGCCTCGTTCACCCGGTTTTTAGTCATGATCTCTTGGACTACTATGTCATCAATCCTAATTCGTCGATCATTCATGATGAGGGTCTCCACAGACGTGACAATTTACTTTGTGATGGCATCAGCTGGCCGACCTGACCGTGGGTCATCCTTCAGTGAGGTGCGCCCACGTTTAAATTCAGCTGACCATTTTGCCACTGTGGAATAGGCAGGACCACTGTCACCGTACACCTCGGCCATTCGCCGGTGAATTTCTTTGGCATTTGATCCCTCTACTGTGAGGAACTCTTTTACTGCCCTAAACTCAACATTTTGATTTTCCATCATTGCTTGATGTTCACAAACTTTGAATGCTTTTGAGAATTACACAAATATGTTGTGACAAATAAACTTGATATGTTTAAAATGGCGGAATGTTGTGTTGTCTAAATAAGTAAAGAAAATGTGTGTTACGCTTGAATGAATACGCTGTTCTATGAACTTTCTGACTTCCCCTCGTATCAATAAATTTGAAAAGATCTGGGATGTTCATTTTCTTAAGCGAATTTTGTGAACCCTCCCGTTTTCTCTGTATTTTCCATATACAATTATTTTAAGTCAATGTCATACTCAATCAAAGTGCTGAAAGATGATCTTGTATAATTTTTATGATTGATTGATGATTGAATGGAGTCCAGTCAAGAATGTTTCACTTTTGTAGAGACGTTACCATCTTTAGGTGAAGTGGAAGAAATGCATTCATTTGCAGTACGCTAAGGACAATGTGCAGTGAGGGATCTTTTGCGTGCCACGTCTATGCCAATAATTGTGTGTTATTGTCAGAAATATACTATTGTCTAAATTTGCTGCTAATTAAAAGTTGAAAATTTCCTGAGCTAAAAGCATTTCCTTAGCTAAATTGATAAATATATTTGATCCTTTGGGTACTTTTCCAACATCTTGAAAGCAATTTTGGTTTCAAAATTTTGGTCTTAGCACTACTGATGAGTAATTGTATTTCTAAACGGCCGTCTAGTGCTGTAAAATCTGTAAAATTAAAACTGGTAAGGTATGTAATTAAAAGGGAAATGTGCATTTTGTGGATATTGTAAATCATATAAGATACTGTTTATAGATTTGTATCTCGCATAAAACTATATCTCCCATAGATATGAAATAAAAAAAACCTTATTGGACAGTGAGTCCAGATGCTCCGGAAGGATAAGCACATCTTGTTTAGCTACGTGTGAAATTATAATTGAGTGAGAGGAAAATGGAACTATATATATAGTATATATATCCAGAACAATCCTGGACATATAGAGACATCAAACTGATCAACAATAGTGTGATGACGATCATAAACTTTTTTGAAGGCCATGATAAACCTAGGCTTGCAATATCCCTTGGTCGATTATGTGATGCAAAATATATATATATAGGATACAGAGACATCATATCAAAACGCCAACATAATTGTTTTTAGGACCTTATTGACCATATGATTACTATACTCCTAAAGTCTCATTTATACGGCGAGAATTGCATACCTAAGTATTTTTACTCATATGTAAATTTACTCACGTAAGCAAAAGTATATTTTGCTTTGCGTTCATACATAATTTATGTACCATAAGTAAATTTGAAGTTTTCAACCAATTTTTGATCATTTTCATTCTAAATATTGAACAGTGTAGACTTGATTATTGGATAAGAAGAGCGATTCCTTACTATTTAAGCACTGATTTAATACTGGGCTATTGTAAGGACAGAGAAGCAGTTCTACTTTATGATCCAGCATATCTGTCATGTACCATTTTTTAAATATATGTAAAAGCAAATTTTCTTTGCATTCTTTGGTTGGATTACTTTGCTCAATCACTTTCTGTCTAAAAACTAGTAAAACGTCAAATTTTGGTTACAGTTTGTCACTAGTTTTTGTGGTTTTGTCAAATAAATCTATTTCATCTACAACTTTTGATCTCTTCTTTACTGGGTATTAATTACAAATCAATAAAGGGTCGCGGTGGCTAATAGAGGAGAGATGCTTAAACCGCTATGAATTCGATCCCCGAATGTAACACCATATTTGGAAAGTGGGTTCACTTTACACATGTTAGTTAGCTCAGTGTAAATACAATGTGACTGATTATGTAATGTTAACTTGTGACATCGTATATCAGACGACCAGCATTCTTAAATAATGTTCTGGTACAAGGCAGATTACTAACATACCCACATTCACCCCTGCACCACATGAACCTGAATGAACATTAACCCATAGGGATAAATAACCTGTCATCAATATAGTCAGGGGGCAGATCTCAAAAAGTAGCCTCTTTATTGACCCCCCTAAACTTTTTTGTTAAAAGCAAGAAACATGGTGGATCTTATTGCCCTATATGTACTTAGTCACGCTAGGTATGTTTCCACCTTGACTTTTTCCGTTTAATGAAAATATGGCTGCCAATTCAAGATGGTTGCCAAAAAAGATAATTTAAGTATAAAAATTCAATATCAAATCCACCACTTAACCATTTAAGTTAAAATTTAGTATTTTTTCAATTTAATATTTATAATAATTTTCCATGAATAAATATTGGTTGTAAAATTCAATATGGCCGCCATTTTCAAGATTGCCGACGTATAATCATTGTGCTGCATTTTAAATCAAATACAACAAAGGATGACATTATTTTATGAGATAAAACTAATGTATTGCATTTACAATTATGTACTTAGTTAGGCCAAGTATGTTTCCATCTTGACTTTTTCCGTTTAATGAAAATATGGCTGCCAAATCCAAGATGGCCACCAAAAAAGATGATTTTAAAATGAAAATTCAATAACAAATCAACCGCTTAACCTTTTGAGTTGAAATTTGACATTTGATCAATTAAATATTTATATTAATTTCTCATGAACAAACTCTCGTTGTAAAATTCAATATGGCCGCCATTTCTTAAGATGGCCGACTAATTTTCACCGCGCTGCATTGTTTTAATACAATAAACCAATATATTAAACTTGTTATATATATATATATATATATATATATATATACTAGTTAACTGACTCCTTCAAAAGCATTTTACACCGACATGATTCACATCCACAAACAACAGTGCAGTAGAATGTGTTTTTCACAATAATAAGACTGCACAAACATCATAAAGATTCAACAATTCCACATTCATAAATATTGTAGGTCAGTTTCCCAACTGCTCACAAGAGTTAATGGTAGTTTTTACTAGGAAATAAACCGATTCCAAACCATTTCCTGATAATTAATGTGTTTAATGTGCATGGCCGGAACACATCTTGTAACGTGGCAATGACGGAACATATGACAGTGAAGTTCATAAGGTTTTTGTTGAGGGTTGGTAGTTTGAAATAGATTACAAACAAAGGAATCTACAATTGATAACAACATTGCCGACTTTATAGTATATTCATAAGCTTTCAGTTCAGAGTTTTCAAGCTCTGTGATTAGTTTGAACACTTCCCATCTATCCATCTCACTCTGAATAAGCAACAAGTCTTGAGTCTGCGTATTTATAGTTTGCACAATGACCTGATGTATCTCGCCCTGAACTCGAGAATGTAGTATTTGGATCCGCAACCCTCCAATAACCACTGACTCCTTGCCAAGTACATCCTTGCTCAACTCATTTGATATAAAACTAGTCAGTTAAGCCTTATTCTCCTCCATATTTATAAAATTGTTCAAATTCTCAGGCAACATTGAATTCCATCTCTCTGCAGTGCAAACTGCTAACAAATGAATTGTTGATGCAGGGATAGCGCAAGCCTTGGATTATTAAGGCCCTCATAAAGTTTTATGGCTGTCATCACAATATAGTATGGTGACTCTGTATCCGAAAATACCATGGGTATGTGGCGTCCCAAAGTTCCATGTTCCTTTCTTTCTAAAAAGTGTGGGGTGCTCTATTATCCTTCCAGGTCACTTGTTCTCACTTCGCTGGTGGATGTTCCTGTTTTAAACTTTACTTGAAAGTTTCAAGATTTTTACTTTGCTTCATAATTGTGATTTTGACATGGATTGGTATGTTTGTTTTGAATTTGTTCTTTTCGTTTGGTTCAAGCCTTTATAAAAGCAAACAATCTACTCTAACGCTATTTTCTAAAATGATACTTTGTGGTTGCTGCGAGACAATCTTCAAAGTGCATATTGTGATTTTCCAATGTTGTTAACCAATGTCGTACCATATATTATCGTACAGGTCTTTATATTTTTCGGTAGCGTTACGGAGTTTCAAAAATCAAAACAATAATTGCTAAATAATATCATTGTGCCAGTGAAAGCAGGAAGAGGTAACGGTGATAGTGATATACTGGACAAAAAGACGTAAGTGTAGTCTACGTAACATCATCAGGTAGTTTACGGCCAATCAACAAACATCTGGTGTAGCCACAGGTTGATGATGTCATCCAGAAATGAAGGTATAAAGATTTGTACCATAATAGAGAGTATGACATTTGTTAACAGCATTCGGAAAACGCCAATGCACAAACCTTTGACAACTTTGTAGATTTGCAGATAGAACAAAATGTCATTTCAGGAATAGTGATAGAGTAGATGTTTTGTTTGATTGATATTTTGAGCATTCTATAAAGACTGACAAGAAAAAAATAAATCAAAAGCACAACAATCCATCCACAAATCACAATCATAGAGCATTAAATCAGTAAGAACTGGTGAGAATAATTCGATTTAAAGAACAATACATGTACGATGGAAAGTTGAAAATGGAATAATTCAATAGACGAGAATAAAGAATGAATCTGATTCTTTTAGTTTTATATCAAATCGGCTAAACAAAAATGGTATATGGCAAGCAGTTAATGGTTCAGTTAGGGTTTTTTGGATGCGAATACTACATTCTCGAGTACTGGTCGGGGTAAATCAGGTCTTTGAGCAAATCATAAAGAGGCAGACATAAGAATTGTTCTTTGTGCCAAAGAAGCCAAAGAAATAGATAATGGTCAGACGCTTATCCTTTGTAGCCATGCAGATGTTTTTGTTATGGTCTTGGTTTTTGTTTTACAATTAATATTTTGGAAAGAAAAGATTGTTATTCAATCCTATATTTATAGCTGTTGAATTGTTGAACCGGGGAAATATGTTATATTCTGATCATACTTATATAATAAATATAAGGGATATACGTATAGAATATATTGCTGCAAGGTGCTTGTGGATGTTAATCATGTTGCTGTTGGACCTCTTTGAATGTTTGAATAAGCAAGAGGACTATTTTTTATTACAGACATCAAAAGTCATAGCTATTAAATTAATTCAAATGATATTTATTGAAAACTTGAAAAATGTTTCGGCTTCGTTATTTAATTTACATAAAATAAGTTTAAAGAGCAGTACTGATAATATTTTCACATAATATGTAACATACACACATTAGTTCTATGTCATAAAATAATGACATCCTTTGTCGTATTTGATATAAAATGCAGCGCGATGATTTCAAGTCGGCCATCTTAAAAATGGCGGCCATATTGAATTTTACAACCAATATTTATTCATGGAAAATTAGTATAAATATTTAATTGATCAAATACCAAATTTCAACTCAAAAGGTAAAGTGATTGATTTGATATTGAATTTTTATACTTAAATTATCTTTTTGGGTAGCCATCTTGGATTTGGCAGCCATATTTTCATTAAACAGAAAAAGTCAAGATGGAAACAAACCTAGCTTAACTTAGTACATATAATATATTACATACAATAAATTGGTTTTATGTCATAAAAAAATGACATCCTTTGTCGTATTTGATATAAAATGCAGCGAGATGATTATAAGTCGGACATCTTAAAAATGGCGGCCATATTGAATTTTACAACCAATATTTATTCATGGAAAATTTGTATAAATATTTAATTAATAAAATACCAAATTTCAACTAAAAAGGTTTAGTGGTTGATTTGATATTGAATTTTTATACTTAAATTATCTTTTTTGGCGGCCATCTTGGATTGGCAGCCATATTTTCATTAAACGGAAAAAGTCAAGGTGGAAACATACCTAGCGTGACTAAGTACATATAGGGCAATAAGATCCACCATGTTTCCTGCTTTTAACAAAAAAGTTTAGGGGGTGTCACATTTTTGGGATCTGCCCCCTGACTAATATAGGATTTGCATACCTAAGTATAAAATACTCACATACTATAGCAAATTTGCACTAAAGCCCCATTTATACGTCGAGAATTGCATACCTAAGTATTTTTACTCATATGTAAATTTACTCATGTAAGCAAAAGTATATTTTGCTTTGCGTTCATACATAACTTATGTACCATAAGTAAATTTGAAGTTTTCAACCAATTTTGGATAATGTTCATTGAATTATCAAACAAGAACGTTTCCTTACTTTTTAAAGACTGGTTTCATACTGGGCTATTGTAAGGACAAAGGAGATCCAGCATATCTGTCACATACAATTTCTTGAATTTTATCATAAAATATATTAAAAATGTTATATGACATATCCTTTAAAGACTTGGTTTCTTAAGTCTGATACAAGCAAACCAAACCTTACACCGTCTAGTTTGGGTAGAACGACATTTGGTCTTCTATCTATTTAGGTTTCATTGTGGTGTTTGCAAAAAAGGTTTGACGTCTATGTTTGTTCTGTAAGAGGAGCTCGTGTTGTTCTTCATGACATATATCAGGGATTAAGAAAAGCTCATGTCTCCTAAAACTCAGTCTGGGCCCAAAATGTTTGTACACATTTTAGCTATTTATTAAATTAAAACTTCTTTTTTAAGTGAGCTTGGCCCTTAACTCAAATTAGTTAAGCTTCATCCCTATAATATGAAATTTCAAATTAAATCTTTAGGGATCGGTGGAATATTTTTATTGAACTTGATGGTGAAAATCATTTTGATGTTGATGTTGACGATGCTTGTAATATATTTGTTCGTTCTCCCAAAACACTTCGTACGACATGGCATCTCCTTTTATGGACAATGCATTGTTTTTAGCTCACCTGACCGAAAGGTCATGTGAGCTTATGGCATAGTACAGCGTGTGTATGTGCGTGCGTGCGTGCGTCGTTAACACCTATTTTCGACATCTCCTCTGAAACTACAAGGCAGATTTTAATGAAACTTGGTGAGAAGTATATATGGGCCGGTGCAATTCAGATTTGTTCGTGGCATTGCCATGGCTACCATAGTTTGCAAAAATCTTAAAAAAATCTTCTTCTCCAAAAGTGTTGATTGGAGAAAAAATCTGATGTGATATTTGGCTTTTTTAAGGTCTTAAGCCTGTAGTTCGTTCATTTTGTGAAATTCGGACAAAAAATAGGTTACGCGTTTTTGCGTTTAATTTTGAAAAAAAATCGTAAAATAGCTTCAAATTGTTATAACTTGACTATTTGACCAGATAATGACATGGGGTTTTCAGTTTTGACATGTTCTTGTTAGTATTTTCAAATTGAGGTCAAGGTCAATTGTGAAGGTCGTGACCTAATTTTTTTACCTCTGATTATAATTATTGTTTGGAAAACCATAAACTTTTTGTATAGGCATGTATATTAGAATGTTGTAGGTATTGATACAACGATCATTTTGATGTATAGAAAAAGGTCATGGGTTCAAAGGTCAAGGTCACAGATGTGAAACAATACTGAAATGGTTAATTATCTTGAAAACTATTAACTTTTTGTATAGACATGTATATTAGAATGTTGTAGGTATTGATACAACGGTCGTTATGATGTAAAGAAAAAAGTCATTGGGGTTTCAGTATTTATGTTTTCTTTAAATCTATCAGCTAGCCATTAGTTATCAGGTGAGCGTATCAGGCCCATGGGCCTCTTGTTGTAAAAGTAAATTTTTTTAACATTCTGTGGTTGGGTTTTGTTGCTGAAGCACTTTCTCTTTGAAAACTAGTAAAATGTCAAATTTTGGTTACGGTTTGTCACTAGTTTTTGTGTTTTTGTCAAATAAATCTATTTCAATTGCAACTTTTGATTTCTTCTTTACTGGATATTTATTACACATCAATGAGGGTCGCGGAAGCTAATAGTAGTTAGGTTTTTTAACCCCCGATTGTAACACCACATTTGGAGAGTGGGTTTCCCTTACAATTGGTACCTGTTGTTTTGCTCGATGTCAATACAATGGGATGGTAATCTGTGACATTGTATATCATTAATAATGTTTTCTCTGGTACAAGGCAGATTACAAACACACCCACATTCACTCCTGTACTACATTAACCTGAATGAACATTAACTCATAGAGATAAATAAACTGGCATCAAAAGTCCATGTGATGTGAGTAAATATTACAGTGCGTTCATACGAAATTGCAGCAAAATTTGCTTACCTAAGTATAAAATACTCACATACTATAGCAAATTTGCACTTGGTCCCTACTAGGTGCAAATTTACTTACATAAGTAAAATTTGCGTATATGCAAAGTTGTTCATACGACACAATTTGCATATGTGAGTAAATTTACATATGAGTAAAATACTTAGGTATGCAATTTTCGCCGTATAAATGGGGCTTTAGTCCCTACAAGGTGCAAATTTACATGAGTAAATATTGCGTATATGCAAAGTTGTTCATACGACAAAATTTTGCTTATGTCAGTAAACTTACATATGAGTAAAAAATACTTAGTTATGTAATTCTTGCCGTATAAATGGGGCTTTAGTCAACAATTTATTTACAAGCAGCTAACAGTTTACGTAGTTGCATCAACCTCTACCATAGCGTATGAACTGCCGGAAGCGGAGGGAAGCAGATACATTGCTGCATATTAAATAGAAACAAGGAAGTTACCCCTTCAAATGTTGTATGTCGTGAGTAGCATGACCTAAGTATAAGCATAAATATGAAGTGGGACATGGTGAATCAGTAGTATCTTTTATTTTTACATCGCTAGAATATATGACATGCACATTCAAATTCTCTCCAAATTTAGAATTATTAACAGATAGAATAATATTAAGGTCCAGATTTAACAAGATTGTGCATAACATTCCCGTGTTATTTCTGCCGCATTTTTTTTTTTTTTTTTACAAAATCTGATTTATTTTAACCGGATAGTACTTCCACAAGTGTTTATGCTCAAAAATAGCAATGAAACAATTTTCACAAATACTAAAATCCCGGTTTTCAGAGATTGTGGCCACATTTTACAAAACTTTACATTTTTAGCGGCATCATTTTATTAGGAAGGGACCTAATGCCCATAGCCAATCTCCGCTAAAAAACTTAGTATAACAAGTCTGCACACTCCGCAAAATGTTCATTTTCACTTCTGATTATGTGAACTACACAATAAATTTCTTGGATTGGTTATAATGATAAATGAAAGTAGTATTGAACACATGTCAATATGCAGCCTGTGACCATTACCCTTTCGTTTGATTATTATAATTTAGTCAGGTAATGCATGAAGTACCAAAGCTATCAATCTTCCCTTTTAAGGATAAAAAGGTAGAATTGTTGTACATGGACGTTTTCAAGTTCTGAAAGGGCCATCTAGCCTAGTGCCTAAAAATAAAACGGTTTCAAATGAAATTGAGCAGAGCAAAAAAATATTTTGTAATATGTGGCAATAATCTCTGAAAACGGGCTTTTTCTAATAATTAATATGGTCAAGTACTACTTGTTTCTACGAAAACGAAGTACAATGCAAAGACTTGTTCAAAGTTTGCACATCACTTGTTGTGGATAACCAAATTCATAAGCGGATTTTTATGATTACAAACAATTACACGGAAGGTCTTTTTCAGGATAGGAGTTGAGTTGAGTAATGGTGTTTAACGTCTTAGTTAAGAATATTTCACTTACAGCTATAGGCGAAAGCGCAGACATTTTGCCTGTGCGTTGCGCTGATGGCATTATACAGCAAGGTGCCAAGCCCAACGTGCCACGGTACCTCGTGTATTTTAAGTTCCCATCCTAAAGAACCATGGCTTCCATTTCGTAATGTCGAGTGTTGGGCGAAAGAACAGTCACTACCCACTTTCAAATCTTAGGTCAGACCCGGTCAGCTATAGGCGAAAGCGCAGGAGTTGAGCGACGTGAAAGTGGGTAGTAGGCATTATACAGCAACGAGCCAAGCCCAACGTGACACGGTACCTCGTGTATTTTAAGTTCCCATCCTAAAGAACCATGGCTTCCATTTCGCCAGGGCTCGAACCCACAACCTCCCACTTACAGAGCGAGCACTCTACCATCTGAGCTATCGCAGTGGGTTTTTTTCAGGATAGGGACAATATTTCGAATAAGCCGTTACCACTATGGCTTCACTGTTTGTGTGTTCATTAAAGTCATTTGCTGTTTTCAGTTTTTGAACTAGATTTAAATGTAAGGAATGTTTGTCTTTTTTTTTTGTTTATTTTATTATTTATTTTGTTTAACGTAATTTGACAAATTCGAAGTTTTCAGTAAATTTCTCTATTAGGGGTAGGGGAACGTTTTTATCTTTGTTTTCAATAATATTATGCAGATAGATACAGATCATATTTGGTATCATTGTTAAGGGAACATGTTTAGCTTTTATAAAATATAAAGTTCATTGGTGTAGCTACTATGTCGTCACCATGACGTCATAAATACAAGTTTTGAGGAAAAACGCTATAAAATCGTGCCAATTTATCCTTCATAAATTATTTCTGTACAGCATAATAAAACACATGAAGACAAAGTATGTTTTCCATTCACTTAATTAATTGTAGCTACAAATGATCATATATTCTCATCTTCAAGAAAAGACACCACTCTATTAGAAAAAATATATACAGATACCCATTTTTTTTAAAAATGATCGAAACGGGGTTGGGGAACGTTTTTATCTTTGTTGCCGATGATATTATGTAGATATAGATCATATTTGGTATCATTGTAAAGGGAACAGCTTCAGCTTTTATAAAGTACAATCGTGATTGGTGTAGCTATTACTGTGACGTTTCCATGACGTCATAAACTCAATTTTTGAAGAAAAACGCTATAGAATCATTTGAAATTATACTATATGAAGTAGTTTTTGTACAACCCAATAAAACACATTGAGACACTGTATGCCTTTCATTTACTTCATAAATTGTTGTTATAAATAGTCATAATTCCCATTTAAAAGTAAAGACGCCACTCTGTTATGAAAAATATATTAATTTAAAGATGCCCTTTCATTTAAAATTGATGGAATTTTAAAATTAATAGTTTTCACGACTAAAGTGACCCAGTATGTTTCTTTGTATCATCATCATCATCATCAATTTTTCATACATTCATAACTATACAAATTTACAAAAATGCCCAACATCATCACCCATTATCCTATAGCTAACAAAAAGCTTAATGAATAATCTAAGTTTGATAATGATTTGTAGTTTCAAAGTATTGGCAATGGTGATTTAGCAGGTGTTTTAATGGTAGTCATATGCCACAGGGTTGTTATATGCTGCTAGAGCAGTGGAAACCTAAAATGTGATTTCTGCCGTTGACTAGTTGTAGCGAATAGAAATATCAAGAATAAATCTTTTTTACTTCACTATCAACTGTATTTCCTATTAACCCAGGGCGAATTAGTTCTAGATTTCGGAGCAGCTAAAGTTCCAGAGATGCAGTTCCATTATTTTTCAAACAGTTATGAGCAAAATCATAGAAATTTTCTTAACATATTATCTTTTATCTTTATGCTTTATCACTACAATGAGGTACAATATTTCGACACAAAGATTGCCATAAAGTAACATCGGCATCACTAGAAAAAAAATTGACCATATAACAATAGAAAAATGTAGGGGAGTCTATTCAATGCCAGGGCAATGCATGGAGCAGATGTCAACTTGAATCACCAATTTATCATGACAAAGATAAAAATAAAAGCAGCCAAACAAATCCTGAAAAAAGCAGAACATGAGTTTAATGTAAGAAAATTGAAACTACTGGAAAAGAAAGAAAAATTAAACTTAATCTGAAGAACACGTTTTATGCTTTAACAGCTATGGGTTATAATAATGAGAACTGGGATGTCATAAAAAGGGCATACCGGTATAACGACACAGAGAATATGGTTGTCAGAGGAAATACGGGACCAAATATCACAAGGAAATGCAAGAGAAAATAACAAATAACAGAACCATATTAGCAAAATATTAGTATGAAGGGAGTATGAGGAGGCAAAGGAAGAAATATAAAGGAACACACACAAGTGATGAACGAAAATATATGGAAGATGGAAAATCTTGTAACCGCACAAGAAATAGTAGCCAATGGGGGAAACTTAGGAGATCTATATCTAAAAACAAAGAAACACACAGGTAAACTAGCAAACACAGACAGACCGGTGTAAGGAAAGGATGGAAA
The DNA here is from genome assembly GCA_021292105.1 of Anadara kagoshimensis. NCBI lineage: Eukaryota > Metazoa > Mollusca > Bivalvia > Arcoida > Arcidae > Anadara > Anadara kagoshimensis. The sequence continues at coordinate 26,891,325 of CM037857.1, forward strand.
AAGATCACAACAGAGGAAAGATGGGCTGAACATTTAACTATATACCAAAATGACCACCTTCATAAGAAATATTGGACATAACACCATATACCTTTGATAATAAAATAAGGAAGGGGTGCCAACAAAAAAAGAAATAAAAAGTATTAATCAACTTGAAAAAGGAAAAGCTATAGGACCTAAATAAATATCAAAATAAATGTGCAACATCTGGATAAGAGAAATTATTCCAACACAATGAATAAACTCATTAAACTACTAAAGAGGGTAGATCATGGAGATGTAGGAACTGGAGAGGCACCATACTATCCAATGTAGCTGAGAAAATACAGACAAAGATCATCCTACATAGACTAAAAGATGGAATAGAAGAGGGACTAGGTGCTCTGAACAAAACAAGCTGGTTTTAGGAAAAAAATCTTACACAGACCAAATTGCCATGCCCATTTATGTACAGTCAGTAGAATGACAATCTGCATTATACCTTTATAAATTCTAAGTGTACATCAATAGAAAAAACTATCCCCAAGCTTCCATGTGAATACAGGAGTATGTCAAAGCTGTATGCAAACACAAATCATCTTTAGTTTCAATAAATGGAATACAATGGACACTAACACCCCAGATAGAATATGTGGACTTCGCCGATATCTGCCTATTGACCCTCACATTAAATCAAATGTGGATAAAGACTACACTACTAAACGAAACAGTTTAAAAAAAGCTGGACTGAAGATCAACTCAAACAAAACAAAATGTTGAACAACAATACAACAAAAGGTATAAATTAAGAGGTAATTGAGCTCTGTTACTTGGGGAGCATGATTGGTGCTGAAGAAGAAACAGAATTGGGCACCAAGACAAGAATAAAAATATCCAGAAAAGCATTCAAAATTATAAAGAAACATACGAAAAGCTAGTATGCCACTAAGAACAAAAACCCAATATTCAACTCAGCCCTCTTTTATGGTGTAGAAACAGTGGAACTGGATTAGACATACACTCAGAAAACCCCAAAGGGCAAGTGTTAGAGAAGAAGACCAAAGCTCTTGGTGAGAAATAAAAGAGACGGAACAAAATCGCTTTAATTGGAAAAATACTGTGATGGTCATATATTGTTCAAGGAACTATTTGAACTATGTAAAAGTAAAGTAATTAATGGCGCAGCTTGTTGTCTTATAATGCATTGTATTGATAAAGCATATGTTATAAGGATATTGGATAATAATGTTAGAACATTTCTATGATTTTGCGTATGAATGTTTGAAAACATGACGAAACTGCATCTCTGACACTGTAGCTGCTGGGAAACCTCCCCCAAATTCACCTGTACAGTTTCTGAATGTTGCTGAGATGAGCCACTGCAAGAGTCTTGATAGTGAGGCAAAAGAGATTTATTCTATATGTTTCCTTTTCGCTACGACTACCCTACTGCAGAAACCACACATATGTTAGGTTTCCACTGCTCTAGATGCAAATAACACCCCTGTGGCATATCTCCACCATTAAAACAACTGCTAAATCACCATTGGTAATACATTGAACTACAAGTCATTTTCAAACTTAGATTATTCAATAAGCTTTTTGTTAGCTATAGGATAATGGGTGATGATGTTGGGCATTTTTGTAAATTTGTATAGTTATGAATGTATGAAAAATTGATGATGATGATGATGATACAAAGAAACATACTGGGTCACTTTAGTTGTGAAAACTATTAATTTTAAAATTCCATCAATTCTAAATAAAAGGGCATCTTTAAATTAATATATTTTTCATAACAGAGTGGCGTCTTTACTTTTAAATGGGAATTATGACCATTTATAACAACAATTTATGAAGTAAATGAAAGGCATACAGTGTCTCAATGTGTTTTATTGGGTTGTACAAAAATAATTTCATATAGTATAATTTCAAATGATTCTATAGCGTTTTTCTTCAAAATTGAGTTTATGGCGTCATGGAAACGTCACAGTAATAGCTACACCAATCAAGTTTGTACTTTATAAAAGCTGAAGCTGTTCCCTTTACAATGATACCAAATATGATCTATATCTACATAATGCCATCGACAACAAAGATAAAAACGTTCCCCAACCCCGTTTCGATCATTTTTAAAAAAAAATTGGTATCTGTATATTTTTTTCTAATAGAGTGGTGTCTTTTCTTGAAGATGAGAATATATGATCATTTATAGCTACAATTAATTAAGTAAATGGAAAACATACTTTGTCTTCATGTGTTTTATTATGCTGTACAGAAATAATTTATGAAGGATAAATTTGCACGACTATATAGCGTTTTTTCTGAAAACTTGTATTTATGACGTCATGGTGACGACATAGTAGTAGCTACATCAACCAACTTTGTATTTTATAAAAGCAGAACATGTTTCTTTAAATGATACCAAATATGATCTGTATCTATCTGCATAATATTATTGAAAACAAAGATAAAAACGTTCCCCTACCCCTAAGAGAAATTTACTGAAAACTTTCAGGTATACTCTTAAATATTGAAGTTTTACATGAAGAGCATCACAACTTATTTCTGGGAAACATCCTGATTCCATTACTAGACATCCTAAGGTACCAGAAAAAAGTGGTGTCGGAGGATCCTGGGGGGGGGTGCACGGTGGGTCCACCCAGCCCACGGACTATCTCTTCTTGGAGTTCTATATCAGCTATACATCACAGTCAGCTGTAATGAAACATATTATGGCAGCGTTTGGTTGTGGTAATGATGATGGAAAATAGGCTCTGTCCCTACTTAATGCTTCTTTGGAAATTAAAAGACCCAATTTAACACCCTAGTGCCACGTTAGTCGTGGTACATTAAAATCTGATCTGCACATTGTCCTAAGCGCAATGCAAAGGTCACATTTTCTGCTAGTGACGTCTTGATATAAGAGAAATATTCTTGACTGGGAAGTTAAACACTTCAAGCAATCAATCAATGAACAAAAGAGTCGAGTAATGGTGTTTAACGTCCCAGTCAAGAATATTTCACTTGTATCTAGCGGTCGCCAGCTATAGGCGAAGGTGCAGAAATTTTGCCTCTGCATTTGGATGATGAAATTTTACAGCAGGGTTCTTTATCGTGACAAGCCTACTGTGGCATGGAACCTCGTTTTTTTTGGTACCCATCAGAAAGAACCGTGACTTTCATTTCATAATGCCGAGTGTTTGGCGAAAGAACAGTCACTGCCCACTTTCAAGTCTTGGGTAAGACCCGGTCGGGGTTCAAACCCACGACCTCCCACTTACGGAGAGAGGACAAAAGAAACCAGACAGCTCAATGCCACAATGATATTTACAGCTTCATTTTATTCTTTTATCCTACCTAGAAGTGGTAATTTTAAAAGTGTACATTTAACTAAGTCTGGTAAACGTAAGTGTTAGATTCAAAAGCGAGCCTTTAAACACGTAAACAAAATCATTAGCTTGCCCACTTGAATATTATACAAAAAATGATATGTTTTAAAAAGAAATTAAAGCTAGTTGAAGTATTATCTACAACTCTTAAACAATCCGCTGGAATAAAGTTTCTTTTAATTTGTTTTTGCAACTTAAATTTCAGAAAACAATAGACATGACTTCATCGTGACAAATTCAATCTTATTGACGACAATAAAAGATCATTAAAACCTAAAACAAAAAAGGTCACCGATCATTCACAGTTTATTTTCAACGACTTTGCTGAGATGAGTATTAATCTTTGTATTTACCTTGTGCTAAGAGGAAATCGGTCGGAAATCTTAAGTTAGATTTAAGACGTCTGAGGAGGCATATCACACCTCCTCATGTCTTTAATAAGTCACTTGTAAGCATAATCTTTTTCCTAGTACAGAATTTCTGGTTAATCCCGGTTTTTCTGTTGGAATCTTTACACTAGCGTGTTTATTCTGTTAGAAAAACTTACTAGTGAATTCACTACAAGGGAAGAAAACATTAGGTGATTTATTCCTTTTTAGAAAAAATTACCTGGCGGAAAAAATTTCTTGCACCCCAGAAAAAGAGAGGTGCGAGATATTTCCATCTTGTATCCCCCTGTGCAAGATAGCCTATTCATGGCAAAATTTTATCAACAAAATCAGAGGTGTATCGATAAGTAGAAATTGATTTTAAATTGAAAAAATGATTTTTCTGATGCAAGAAATAAAATCAATCACTACATGGATAAAATAAAATAAAAGTGAAAAGATGCGAGGGTCCGAACCATCGCCTCTAGATCTTTGTAAATCAAGACCTATCCCTTGTTCCTCTGAGCTATATGTTTCATTTGTAATTTTGTTTTCTGCAAAATTTAGTAAATTCATCCTTTTTTATTCATTTAAACTGACATTCATTTAAACTTGTACATATCTGTACATGTTTATTATATATTGTTACCGTTAAATGAAATTTATCCATGCAAAAATAAAATATATAAAAACAAACGATAAAAATCGAAAAATCATTTATTTTTGTCGGTAATATGACGAAAAAAAACCACGTGTAACCTAATCAAGGATAAATATAAAATATCCAGACTGAAACAGATATGCATGTTTGTCGTCTAGTGTACTTTAGAAATAATTTACATTTTTTTTGTGGTTTACGGGGTATAAACAAGGTTTTGCAAGTGGCTATTCCAAGTGAACGGGAAAACGCAATTCATCCCTTCAGACAGTTTATCCTCGCCTTCTGGCCGTCACACATTCATTCAAAGAGTTAACTTCGCCTTTTCCACATGACACATAAACAGTCCCCAAACAAGAACAAAACAAAGAAATGTTGTATCGCGACTTAACGAGAGGTTGACATGCGATGCTAGTTAACTGAAATGAAAACATTATTCTTGTCAATAGGTTTATGTAGAAAGGAAATCAGCGATTGAAAATATATAATCCTATAATAATTTTAATTTACTAAGGCCAGGCATACAAATAGCAATCACAGTCCCGAACTCACTTCGCTCCGTAAGTGGGAGATCTAGGGTTCGATCCCCGGCCGGGTCTGACCCAAGACTTGAAAGTGGGTAATGACTGTTCTTTCGCCAAGCAATCGGCATTACGAAATGAAAGTCACGGTTCTTTCGGATGGGAACTTAAAATAAACGAGGTCCCGTGTCACGGTGGGCTTGGCACGCTAAAGAACCCTGCTGTATAATGCCATCAGCGCAACACACGGGCATAATGTCTGCACCTTCGCCTATATCTGGCGACGTCTCGATATAAGTGAAATATTCTTGAATGGGACGTTAAACACCATTACTCAACTCAACCCTTAACACGATTTGCCAGTTTTCAAAGTACTAACTTTGCTTTGGAATTGTGAGTTAGACATGAATTGATATATTTGGTCTTGATCTGAATTAGTTTCAAGTTTCTGATGACAAAATAACTGGACATAAGTGTCTACTATTTTTATAACCCAATTTCAAAGATCTGAACACATATCGTTCGCATGGACTAAAATTGCCGAGTACTAAATCTTTATTTGAGTTTCATTTCCCTATGGAGTACTTGTTGACGTCCTTAATTAAATAATTCTTTATAAATAGAACAAAAATTACTTTCTTATAAAGCATTGTACTAATAACATAAGAAGTATTAGTTTTCATGATTTTTCATTTCGTACACATCTTTATTCTGAGATCAAATAAGAAACAATTGTACTTTTGATTCGTTGGCCTTATTGAATTACGGAACAACAGAGAAAAATATGTCATTTTTGGTCTTTTTGTGTAAATTTTTCCCTAAGGAGTTTTTATGATCAATAATGATTTTAGAATTCCAATGATTGATTTAGTGTCCATAAATTCCTAATTGACCCCGTTTCCTTGTTATATTTTTTCTAGATATAGGAACAAATAATTTATTTATTAAATTTGATTTACTGACTATAAAGGACAAAGGGCTTGACGTGCTAACCTAATACATAATGTCTAGTTGTAAATAGCTTTAAAACACCGCAAAACTAAAACTCAATTCAAAAACTGTAAATTACATACTGTCAAAATATAGTTAAAACCATATCAGTACATATAGTCCAAGAGATCATGGCTAAAATCCGGGTGAACGAGGCCAAAAGGTTTGAGGGTTGATTCTTGTAGGAAAATGTTCCTAGTTACTGAAAACCAATTTCTTACGAGTCAAATCGTTTCCGATTTTTTAATCAGAAACAGTTTTTGAAGAAAAGCCTCTGCAAATGTTAAATTTTGGTAAAAAATAAAAATTCCAGATTTTGAAACATTTTGTGGCAAAAACAACACAAAAATGTTCATTCTATCTTTCATTGTGGACACATGATAGATTAAAATGCAAAACATCCTGACAGTTTTCCGATTTTGTGTCAAAATTTTAAAATAAGCGATAAAATCGATGCTGTAAACTGCGTTTTTATCATATCTACCGTCTTTCGATTCTTGTAAATCTGTTGTTTATGCATTAAATATGGCAAACTATATATTTTTATAAAACTTTGGTAGTCCTGTAGATAAAAATGTTACAAAACTTTGGAAAAAAAGAATCGTAATACCGTAGCAAATTATTATGTTTCCCCTACCCCAAAAAATACGAAAATGTCAAAAATTCATTATTTTGGTCCATGCTTGCCGATTAGTGTTTAAAACAAAACAATATTGTTTGTTACATCTCCCGTCTGTTCCCAACATATTTATAAAACAATAATATGTAGACTGTTTGGTGATTGTATATGAAAATTTGCACTTTTCATATAACAATAGTTTGGAAAATGAGTTTTCATTAAATCTTTTGTACTCTACTTCTTGTAATTTTGTTATATAGGCATTGAATCTCGAGATTTATATGTTTCTGTATTGCCATGGCACATTTGAGTCTGACAACATAAAAAACTATCGGAAATACCGAAGTTTATAGATGAAACGGATAATTTTATTTCCCCTACCCCAAAATTGAAAAACATGTGAAAATTCATTTTTATGCAATATATGCCGATTTGCGTTTCTAATTAAGATTTCGAGCACAAGTACCCACACTGATGATAAAACAAGCTTCGAGGATTTTAAATATTTGTGAAATCCTTTAGCTTAAGGACAGATAGGTCTTATTATCCATAGATAAATGCCTACTTATTTTATTTTTAGTTCAATGTGCTATGGCAAAACAGAATCTTTTCTGTTTGTATTTTTGTTATATAGGCATTGACTTTCAAATAATTATATATTGATTCCATGCACTTACACTAAAATCGCTAAAACATAAAAATATGTCGGAAATGTCAATTTTGGTAGCTATCATGAATCAATTGATTTCCCATTCCCCAAAATGTAATAACATAGGAACCCTCTCCAGGTTATGGTCATGGCTTACTTTTTGCATTGGAAAAAGGAATATAACAAAATGGTCATATGAATTCACAAAAGCGTATATTTGAGGCATGTATGCAAATAATAGTACAAATGTATGTGAACGGATATGTTTTCAGATTGGTAAAAAAGTAATGTCATGAACCATGCGTTTAAATTCTACTCTGTATTCATAGAAAGACAAGAACAGTAGCATTTCGGTAAATTACTATACTTGAAAAGTAACAATATGAATGCCGATTTTAAGTTAAGAAACATACAAGATCACAACTACAAATATTTGGTACAGGGTCAAGTATGGAAAGTGAAGGTGAAAGACACTGGATTTTATGTTGAACCACATTTGAATAAAAAACATTGTAACCATTAAAACAACGACTGGGCCCTCTGGCAAAAGACTAAAAGTCAACTGATAGAAATCCAAAATATTTGCAAATAAGACAATGCGCAAAAATTATTGTGAAAGTGTTACGCACTCTAAACATGTAACGCAATCAACACTTTGTCATTTGCAAGGCAGTGTCAGTCAGGCTTTGGACAAATCCTCAAAATTATCTTCAAAATCTTAAACCATTTACTTGGACATGCATACAAATCTACATCCTTCCTCTTAATTAAGGCGCCCAAACAAAGTTTGGAGACTTATTGTTTTTGCACCGTTTCTTATTATTATTATTATTATTATTATTGTTATTATTCTTCCTCTTCTTCTTCTTCTTCCGGCCATGAACTTGTCCAACCAATTTTTCGAAGACCATTGGTCCAATCGTAACCAAACTTCACATGAAGGTTTATCCCCATCTCCTCCCCTGGAGGCCGAGGTAAAATGCCCATGGGGTCATTAGGGGAGGGGCAGGAGGGCGGGGTCTTAAAAACAATAATGATCAATTTTGCCATCTATACTTTATTTTGTACTATAAAACCATATATATCATGATCAGTATCTCAAGATGCACAAGTCTATATCAGTAGATTTTCCCTGCGGTATCAGGGAGGGGTGGGGATGGGCGGGGCAGTGTGCTAACTTTTAAACGGTCGAGATCCCCACCCATAAACTATATATTTTCTGGTTCTACATAAAAAGTTGAATAGAGTGATGCTAAAGAAAATCCCATGGGGTCACTCTTGATGGAGGGTTGGTAAGGGCGGGGCTTGGTTCTAACTTTTAAATGGTTGATATCCCACCCTGAAACTATATTTTTTCCGGTTCTGTTGTAAAAGTTGAATAGAGTGATACTGAAGAAATGCCCATGGCGTTTTCCAGAGGAGGGCAGGGACAGGCGGGGCTGGGTACTAACTGTTGATCAGTTGAGATCCCAACCCCTAACATAAATATTTTCTTATTCTTTATGAAAAGTTGAATAGATTGATACTAAAGTAAACCCATATGGGCATTCCAATAGGAGGGTGGAGACAGGTAGGTCTAGGTATTAACTTTGAGATCCCCACCCTCAAACTACAGTTTTCTTCATGGGCTGGTTGCTATCATTTTGTTTAAGAATTAAAACAATAAGCATGAATTTTCATTGTCAAGGATACTTAAGTAATCACTGATCCATGTCTAAAAGCTCTCAAGCTATATCTTTTTATAAGCAACACTAATGATCAGTTATCCCTTGGGCATGATTTATTATTCAATTCGATAGAGTAGCTGCATTTAGTTATCAATATGACATTATATGGGTAAAAGCTTGGATTAATTTAAAATCAACACATCATTAGCTCATCAAAACAATGCCGGTTTGTGATATTGGGTATAGGTGATGTCAATCAACTTTGCCTATTGTTTGAATTTCAACCAATTGGATTCATGTACTACTTCTCTATATAAAATTAAATCTTAAAATGAAAAGAAAATTACAAGTTTAAAATTTCTCAACAGTTTTTCTATTGTATGTAGAACTTATTTAAAGGTTTAAAATTTTCAGCCGTTGCCATAGAAATGGAAAAAAGCAACAAAAGTACAAGTCCTAATATGTGTTCTGAATACAGGGTTTGATTTTTATTGGTTTGGGCGCCTTATTTGTAATGATGCATCCATCATTACATTAGTACTCGTTATATACTGATTAAAGACATATTAAGGTGACACAGGTCTGTTTGTCGAACAGTACATAATGGGATGGCAGAGAGTGGTTACTATAATCGGCTCTTCTTTGGTTTCTGTCAATCTCTAACAATAAATTGGTTTGAGATCTGTTTTTGTTTTGTTCAATTTCCTTCCAAACGTTCTGAATTGAAATGACTTTTCCTATTACTACTTTCACTCTCAATTTTGATTTCACATGTGGTGGCAGGAGGCGATTACCCTTCCCGAGCACCCGGATTTTTTCCCTGCCAATGTTTACGTGTTTAACTTTGCCAGTTTTTTAACTTCGTTTTTGTCATTGTGATATAATAATTATGTTTGTGTTTATGTTTTATGATTTACACAGCGTAATTAATCAGTTCTCTATTGCCTCAATTCAAAAATATTTTTTTTATATAAAATTGATCTCTTTCCATTTGTCAGTTGAACATTTTACTCATATCATCATACCCATTGTTCCATCGATCTTTGCAACTCCGGTAATGTTAGCAATTCACTTTATCAATCCTACCTTTGCTGTCCATATCTTGCTTATTTTAGCTAAAACACAAGTATCTACGGGGTTTATATTCTTTGCTAAAACATCTCAATCTAAAAGCATTTCTTATATCCGTGATTCTCCTTTTTTCTGGTTTTCTATTACCTCGGCTATATTATGTAGTAGTGTTTACCTATTATTCGTGATTATATGGCAAAAGAAGTTTACTAAACCATATTTGTTATTACTAAACCCCGTTTATCAAAGATCGCGGCCACATTTTACATACTTTGCAACTTTTTTGGTGTCATCAGTTTATTAAGAATTGACCTAATGTACAATTTCAGTCTCTATTGTATTCTTAAAAGAACGTGGCGCTGGGCACCTGGTAACAGGATAAAGTTTGAAAGGTGTCTAGTACCACTTTCTTTTATCATTATAATATGACCAGGCAATTTGTGATGTGATAGCTATCAATAATTCCTTTAATCAAAAACAAACATACTAATCCATTTCCGAATCACAATCCAGAAGCAAAGTAAAAACTTTGGAACTGACAAGTTAGGTTAGACACGTGAACTTCCACCAGGGAAGTGAGGCCGGGTGCTCCGGAAGGGTAAGCACCTCTTGTTTAGCTAGCTACACCCGCCACGTGTTAAATCAAAATTGTGTAAAAGGAACATGGAACTATGGGACGTCAAATATATCCAGGGCAATCCTGGACACAGAAACATAAAACTTATCAACAATACTGTGATGACGGCCATAAAACTTTTTGAGGGCCTTGATAAGCCTAGGCTTGCAATATCCCTGAATATTTAAAAGATACAAAGATGGAGTTATTGGACATAAAAATTTTGTCAGTTTGAAGTGAAATTGAAAATGTTACGGAGTGTGCAGACTTTTTAAAATAAGATTTAATGGAGACTGACATTGTACATTAGGTCACTTCCAAATGAAATGATTCCACAAGAATAAATTGCAAAGTGTTGTAAAATGTGGCTACAATCTTTGATAGACGGGTTTTAGTAATAATGAATAATATGGTTTAAAAAGCTCATGTATCTGATTCAACTTTATCGAATAGAGATATGTCTTATAAAATCCAATAGCTTGATATAAACCATAAACAAAAATGCCTTACAGTAAGTTTTACCATATTTTAACATTATGTTTCACTAGAGATGACCTTATTTGCAATTGTTATTTTATAGTATTTGGTTGTTCGAATAAATACGTGTATTCTTAATTTTTCACACGTGGTGGCAGGTGTAATTACTAAACAGGAGGTGCTTAAGGAGCACCCCGCTAAATTTGCCAGTTTTGAAGATTTTACTTTTGTGGGGATTGGTATGTTTGTCTTTTTATTTCAAGTTTAGAAATGTATATTTCCTAATTTCTTTTCTTAAATTAAAAAAATCATTTTGCTATGACTTTGAATCATTAAAACATAATTGTTGCATGCATGGACACTTGCTTAAAACCTTCACAACATACATGGCCTAAAAAGGTTTTTTTCATAATTTTGGGGTAGGGAAAATAAATTAAATTCGCCTCATCAAAAGATTTGCTATTTCCGACCGTTTTTTGGTGTTTTTAGACTCTTATATATCAATGAATTACGTTAATAGATAACAGTCGAGATTCAATGTCTAAATAACAAAAATACAAGAGGCGAAGCCCCTTTTTTCTTATAGCATTTTACATATAAATGAATAAGATAAGCAATTTTATTATATTAGTTAGTCCTATCTGTCCTTAAGCTAAAGCATTTCACAAATATTTAAAACCCTCGAAGCTTGTTTTATCATGGTTGCGGGTACTTTTACTCGAAATCTTCATTAGAAACGCAAATCGGCATATATTTCATAAAAATGGATTTTCACATGTTTTTCAATTTTGGGGTAGGGGAAATAAATTTACCCGTTTCATCTATAAACTTCGGTATTTCCGATAGTTTTTTATGTTGTCAGACTCAAATGTGTCATGGCAATACAAAAAAACATATAAATCTCGAGATTCAATGCCTATATAACAAAATTACAAAAAGTAGAGTACAAAAGATTTAATGAAAACTCATTTTCCAAACTATTGTTATATGAAAAGTGCAAATTTTCATATACAATCACCAAACAGTCTACATATTATTGTTTTATAAATATGTTGGGAACAGACGGGAGATGTAACAAACAATATTGTTTTGTTTTAAACACTATCGGCAAGCATGGACCAAAATAATGAATTTTTGACATTTTCGTTTTTTTGGGGTAGGGGAAACATAATAATTTGCTACGGTATTACGATTCTTTTTTTCCAAAGTTTTGTAACATTTTTATCTACAGGACTACCAAAGTTTTATAAAAATATATAGTTTGCCATATTTAATGCATAAACAACAGATTTACAAGAATCGAAAGACGGTAGATATGATAAAAACGCAGTTTACAGCATCGATTTCATCGCTTATTTTAAAATTTTGACACAAAATCGGAAAACTGTCAGGATGTTTTGCATTTTAATCTATTATGTGTCCACAATGAAAGATAGAATGAACATTTTTGTGTTGTTTTTGCCACAAAATGCTTCAAAATCTGGAATTTTTATTTTTTACCAAAATTTAACATTTGCAGAGGCTTTTCTTCAAAAACTGTTTCTGATTAAAAAATCGGAAACGATTTGACGCGTAAGAAATTGGTTTTCAGTAACTAGGAACATTTTCCTACAAGAATCAACCCTCAAACCTTTTGGCCTCGTTCACCCGGATTTTAGCCATGATCTCTTGGACTAATATAACATCCTGTCGTATGACCGTGGATTCATTTACAAATAAAATGCTTAAAATATTAAAAGTAATGTATGTAATGAAATATTTCTTTAACAAAGAAGTAGCACAAGTGAAAAGCCTGAAAACCCCATGAGAGTCTAAATATAGCAAGTTTAAGCTAATTCAGAAATAAGGTAATGGCTTTGACCCTTAACGTTGACGTCTTGTTGACTTCAAAACGTCAAAAAACTTTAAAAATCTGCATTGAAATGTGATAAAAAGAGCTAAACTAGGATTAAGACCACAAACGTAAAAATTAGGTTTCGATTTTGACCTTTACCCTCTAAAACGCATGTCGATATCTGTTCAAAAAGTCAAATTAAAAAATTTCAATCCATTTTACTTTTCAAAAGGCGTAAACTATTACATTGAAATATCACGATAGACTAAAGTCAAAGAGAAGCAAAATATCATATCCAATTTTTTCCATCAACAGTTTCGAGGATTGATTATTATTTCAGACTTGTGTTTCTAACTCCTAGGTAACCTTGACCTAGTTTTGATAACCAGGACAACGTCACGGACAAATCTGAATTGTGCCGGGACAATGCCTGTTTACCATCTCATTGAAATTTATCAAGTTGTTTTAGAAAGAAACTCAAAATAGGTATTAATGAAACACACTTATGGTGTTATACCATAAGCTTACTTTACCTTTAGTCAGGTGAGCTACAATTATATTATACCATACTTTAAAAACAACCAATGATTAAATTCTGATATTGGTCTATGACATTCATATAGATCGTGCACTGTTATATGATGATCTTTCCGTATTGTACAAAAATCTTTTCAAGGAAAATGCCTTTTACATCAGTCGAAATTTAACTTTACTAGTATCAAGGTTGTATTTGATTGCATTTCAAGTACGTTTTTTTGTAATATTTACAATATGACTGTACCTGTCTTCGATGAAACATACAGTTCAATTCCCAATGAAAGACAATGACCCTTGATTTGTATCAATTTTCCCGCAATATTACGTCATGTCCTACACAGGGGGTCGCGTGGTCATGTGAGACACGCCGATCTCGCATGGCTAAAAACCCTATATCACACGAGCAAATATGGAAAAAATAGCACCAAGGTACAAAATATTTATTAAAAGAAAGAATTGTAAATATAAGAAATGACATTCTGATCATGGTATTTCAAGGGGTAATGAGAGATAGTGTGGCGCGTGCCAAATTTAAAATGAAGGGCTTTGCCCTTCATCGAATTTGGCACGCGCCACACTATCTTTCATTACCCCTTGAAATAACCATGATCAGAATGTCATTTCTTAAATAATAAATGATCTTTTAAAACGATAACTATTTCCATTTAATCTGTATGATTATTGTCCGTTCAAGGCAATGTGCAGGGGTGTACTTTTACGTATCATACCTGGCGTGACACGGGTCGTCGGGTTTTATAAAACATGTTAATTCATTCAAAATCTACATTTTCTGCAATTATATAAAACTAAAGATTTTACTCGATGTGCTGATAGCACCAATGACAACGGAAATTTGACCACTAGAATATGATTCATGTCCTTCTGTGAAGACGTGACAATTTTTGGCTCGGGTAATTTGAAAAAAAAAGATTTTCCGCGTAAACGGCATCACGTTTGAATGATGACGCGTTCAAAACATTGCTCATAGATATTAATGAATCACGGTCACGTGATTGTTAGCTCAGGAATAAATTGAGCCATATGAGCCACACATACCAAGTATGAAAATGAAATTGGTATATTTCAGGCAAAATTCATGTATTAACTAAGCATATCAAACGTAGTCATCTGATAAGTAACAAACCTACCAATCCATGTCTAAATCACAATCCCAAAACAAAGTAAAAAAACTGGCAAATTAACTTAAACACGTAAACACGTAAACTTCCACCGGTGAAATGAAGCCGGTTGTTCCACAAACAAGTAAAACCAGAAAATATTTTGATATTGAAGTGAAGAAAAAAAAGCAAAATATAGACAGTTAAAATTGAAACAGAATAGAACGAATTGATGTCCCTCGGTATCGTGGACGAACCAAAAATGTTGTCACGGTGCATCTCCACTGTGCAACACTAGAGTACGTGCTATTATTGTCCACAATATTATTTGTAACATTTTCAACTACAAAAAGAAAAAACGCACATTTTTGTTAATGTTTGTTTGGTGGTGAAAATCGTGAAAAATGTTTATTGTAAAAATACCAGTTTTTCGTTCACTTCATGTGCTGTTTACTACTGAAGGTTAGTATGGGCAAATCGCTTATACCTTTTATTATGTTTTATGGCCGTCATCACAGTATTGCTGATAAGTTTTATGTCTCTGTGTTCAGGATTGCCTTGAATATTTTTGACGTCCCATAGTTCTATGTTCCTTTCACGCAATTTGATTACACGCGTGGCGGGTGTAGCTAGAAGGTGCTTACTAGTCTCACTTCCCTGGTGGAAGTTAACGTGTTTAACGTAACTTGTCAGCTTCAAAGTTTTTACTTTGCTTCTGGTTTGTAATTTTGGACATGGATTAATTTGTTTTTGATTTGCAGATGTTGCACCATAATCATTGCACTTTATACTGTCAATAGCTCAGTAACAGTATGCATCGGGTACACTTTCGTAATTCATTACCATCTTTTGTTGAGTCATATTCATCTGCTATGGAGTTGTCACAAAAATAAAATATTAGAATTTTGACTTAAAATAATAGTAAAAACCTAAGTTAACCAGAGGCATTATAACGGATTATTTTTTAATTTTTTTTTGTATACCTTCTGTGCATAATTACGAAAGCCTATTAAGCTCATGAATAAAAAAAAAATTAAAAGGCGTAAAAAATAACGCGAAATAAAGGCGTTATAATGCGAAAAAAAGGCGTTATAACGCCTTTAGAAAGGCGTAATAACGCGAATTAAAAGGCGTTATAACGCGAAATAAAGGCGTAATAACGCGAATTGAAAGGGGTAATAACGCGAATCGAAAGGCATTATAACGCGAATTAAAAGGCGTAATAACGCCTTTTTGTCTATAAATAGAGCAGTCACTTCCCTGGAGAATGTTAACAACCCTCACCACAAACAGATTGGTTTTAGTTTGAATAGCTTAAGGCAACTGTAGATCTATTCATACTAAGATGTCACAAGTGTCATTTAATCATTGTTAAAAGTTAGCGATTGACAATTGGACAGGAACTTTTTAATAAATAGCCTTGTGTACATTGCCAATGTTTATCAATGTTTATATTTCAGATTACTTAAAAGATTTCCATCCCCATATATAAAATGATACTCTTTATGAAAAAAACACTTTAACATTGAAAAGAAACCTTTCTTTCTGTTTTACTGAAATAGTATGTTCATTTCAGCGCAGGATTGGATGATGTGCAGTTTTTTTTAATTTTCATAGAATAAATATATATAAAACAGCTTATTACATTACACATAGTTGTGCAGGACACACACACACACTCACACACTTTTAATATATATGTAAAGTGGGGGGGGTGTAGAGATTAAACCCCAGGACCTCCACTTCATTATGGAAGGCATCTTAACTTCGCGTTAATAAGCCTTTATTTCACGTTATAACGCCTTTCAATTCGCGTTATTACGCCTTTATTTCGCGTTAATGCGCCTTTATTTCGCGTTAATACGCCTTTATTTCGCGTTATAACGCCTTTCAATTCGCGTTATAACGCCTTTATTTCGCGTTATAACGCCTTTTAATTCGCGTTATAACGCCTTTCAATTCGCGTTATAACGCCTTTCAATTCGCGTTATTACGCCTTTATTTCGCGTTATTAC
Source organism: Anadara kagoshimensis (assembly GCA_021292105.1). Classification (NCBI taxonomy): domain Eukaryota; kingdom Metazoa; phylum Mollusca; class Bivalvia; order Arcoida; family Arcidae; genus Anadara; species Anadara kagoshimensis. The sequence goes on from CM037857.1 coordinate 26,907,836, forward strand.
GCCTTTATTTCGCGTTATAACGCCTTTCAATTCGCGTTATTACGCCTTTCTAAAGGCGTTATAACGCCCTTTTTCGCATTATAACGCCTTTATTTCGCGTTATTACGCCTTTTAATTTTTTTTATTTATGAGCTTAATAGGCTTTCTCATAATATATGATATGTGATATTTAAAAAAATTATTCAGGTTTTTTATATAGTATCTTATATGGTTGAGAATTTATTTTTTATGCATTATGTGATAAAAGTGTCTCATAAGTCTTTTAGGTTTGATGTCGTAATTCTTATATGTATATACGGTTTTATGTATTTGTTATTGTTTTATGACATGTGACACTATAATAAAATATTATTATTATTTTATGATAAAACCTAATTATATCAGTCTCATTTGGTTTCTCATAAATATATATATATAATATATTACCACATCAACCACAGTCAAGTAGGCGATCTTGCGTTTGAATTACATGTATGTAATAAAAAACATACTTATTCACGTAACTATTATCAAAATAAATTTGATCCTGATAGACACATAAATTTACTTTTACTTCATTTTATTTTGTAAAAACAATGTTTTTTTTATTTAAGTTATTGATTGATCTATGGCCACTGTAATGTTAACAACAACAGTTTAAATGGAAATTTCTTTTTTTTTAAACGAAAAGTACAAATCGGGATTAATTTTTAAGATTAAAAATATATCCTTGTTACAAAATAGTCTTTAAACTACAGACAGACATTTGCAGCAGAAACACGAGTACGTATTAATCAAATCCAAAAAGATAACACAAGAAACGAGAAAAACATGTTGAGACCACTAATTATAAAAATTCCTGCTATTGTGCTGGCAATGGTTCGTAAATATTACAGCTTTTTTGAATAAATAAATCATAATTGCTATTGTAAGGCATTACGGAGTTTACCAAACGACGCAAGAACATGATCTTTCACAATAAAAATTTATCCTTTTTAAGCATTGTAAATTGTGTTTAGATTGGCAAAATTATTTGTGAATGATAAAGATAAAAAACAAACATACCAAAAGTAAAAAAAGTGTCATATATATTTTTTTGTTGAATTTTTATCATTCAAAAAATTGTTCAGAAACAGACATCCAATGACGTCCCATAGTTCCAGTTCCATATTTCTTTCATTTCTTTTGTACTCATGTAGCGGGTGGAGCTAGCTAAACAGGCAGTGTTTATCCTGTTTATCCTGGCCTCACTTCTCTGGTGGTAGTTCACGTGTTAAACTGAATGTGTCAATTTGCAAATTTTTTAGTTTTTGACATTCTGCTTTAGACATATATATATATATATATATAGAGAGAGAGAGAGAGAGAGAGAGAGAGAGAGATAGAGAGAGAGAGAGAGATTGAAATGTTTGTGTTTGATGTGTATATCTATTATCACCATGTAATTTGCATTATTAATTGAACGAGAAATATCAACTAGTCTTAATTAATTGATCTAATTTAGATAATAATGCGGCGAGGGTTAAGTACTGTTGTGACGGGAGTCATAAAAGTCAGCATTTTGAATTAGATGGAGAGTTATAGAATATCACTGATACATTCTTTATTGATATTCATGAAATTTTAGATATATAAAGTAGATCAAAACTAAAAATAGTTACACTGTGGATTTGGAATTCTACACCACAGTGCACATAAGCCAGTTATTTTTCCCAATAGAACGAATATAAAGCAAAAACGACTGTATAAAGTACAGAGGCTATCAAAAGTTTAACACTGAACTAACGACTTAGTGTATTTCCACAAATTCAGTGCACATGGAAAATGCAAGAATAAAGTAAAAAAAAAATGTCAAAAATTAATACAAAATATACTGACCTAATAGGAAAAAATATTTTTCATTCATGAACAAGTTAACTTAATTCTGTACATAGTGCAATTTTTTTTAACTTTTTGACAAAACAACAAATACGATTATGTCGAAATTATTCATTCTGTACCTTCTTATTTGGAACAACTATAAAGGTTATGTCATAATTTGAATATCCATGATGTGATCACACCTGGAAAAACTCTAAACAACAATGACCTACCTGACCCTAAATGCCCTGATGTAACTTTTGGTGTATAAACTTGATCAAATTTCCCAAATTTTCGCCAAATTCCTCTATGTGCAGGAGAACTGAACAATAATGTTTTTAATTGAAAATATAATCTGGTTAGGTCAGTGCATTTTAATTGTATTTTATTGATAGTTTAATGGAAACATTTTCAATTAAAAGAAATAAATAATAAAAACGTTCCTTTCACACAGTTTTGGTTACACACGTGGCGGGTATACTGTAGATTGGGAAATTTACGCGTCATCTAATTTTCGCGTGAACGCACTTTAATATTTATTCGCGAGTTTTAAATTTCGTGCGATCGCGACTCTGTAGTTATAATTTTATTACTGCTTATTTTATGCGAAACTTTCAATTTCGCGATTTGTTTCACCTCGAATTTACGCCAAAATAAAACGATCGCAAAAATTTCCCAATTTACAGTAGCTAGCTAAACAGGAAGTACTTACCCTTTCCGAGCACCCGGCTTCACTTCTCTAGTGAAAGTTCATATGTCTAACCTGACTTGTCAGTTCCAAAGTTTTTATTTTGCTTCTGGATTATGATTTGGACATGGATTAGTATGTTTATTTTTAATTATATATCAACAGCTACTTTCTATCACACAACAGCATTTCGGCTATGAGCTTTGCATAGCTCAACAGCAAGGTTTCGACCCCTTTTCGCTGGCTAAAAGTTAATATTTTGACAGGCCTGTACTGTTTGTTTAGTGATGTAATGAAATACGACGTTTTAGAAAAACCGTCATAACGCCTGTATTGTTACTAACTGCGTAACCAGTATTGTGTGAATTGTTTGTGATTTAATGATATATGTTTACCTTTTGTTGTATCGATATGTTTTAATTTTCCAAGATGTAATAAATTTTTATTTTAGTTTCTTTAATAATACCACAGATGCTTTATAATTCCATCCATATCTATTTTCAAGGAGACTGCTATAGACTGTATATATATGATGTATAATAAATTCGTGATTTATATTATTCTGATATAAAAAAAAGCAACCAAACCACTATTCAACTGTAATGTATTGCTGTCTCATTTTTTGAAATCATTCCTGCCTAGATGACGTCAATACTTTGTAATGATTCAGTGATCACGCTTGGCAGGCATGCTGCGACCTTTTTTAAGTTCATTTCATACGGTGTTTGGTTGGCTAAAAGAAAAACCTATCGGTCCATTTACTTGGTCTGATTAAAATAAGTTCGTTATACCCCCGCAAACTGTTTCGAGGGGGTATATAACAATCGCAATGTCTGCCTGGCCGTCCCTGTTAAATCGTGTCCGGTCCATACATCTCATAGCTGCTTTGGACGACTATCATACAACTGTCATAAAACTGCCCATGAATAATCTTCATGGTCCAAAGGTGTGTCATGGCCTTGAACCAAGGTCATATCGCAAAGGTCAAGGTCGCAGAAAAAGTATATTTGAAAATCGTGTCCGGGCAATATTTCATAGCTGCTTTGGTTGACTGTCATAAAACTTCACATGAACAATCTTCATGGTCCTAATGTGTGTCTTCAATCAAGGTCATATCGGAAAGGTCAAGGTCGCTGGAAAACATTAAATGTTGGGAGGGGGTATTTGGCTCTCAACAGACAGTTCTAGTTTTATGTGGCTCGGCGTTATGATGTTTAAATCTAAAAATCTTAAAGATAAGTTCACCCATTTTGAGGCGTTCACTTCTGGGATGAAGAAAAGCGTACCCAGAAAAAGCCACCGACCTCTGCCAAACAAACTGACAAAATTCTCACACTTTAATCCCCCCGAGAGGTATTTTAAAATGGGCGGTGAGAGGCAGAGCGATTTCTTAATTGGGGCTTTAGACCACACCGACTCTGCTTTCCCGTTTTAAAATAATCTTTGAAATAATTAAAATAGTCAAAATATTTTACCCATGGTTTGTTTTTAAACAAAGTAAACATAACGAAATAAACAAGAAATCTGTGAATTACTTCTCATTTACTATACCCTTTTAGCTCATTACTTCAACCATTGACCGTAAATGTAAAAAAAAAAAAAAAAAAAAAAAAAAAACAACAAACAAACTCAAGTCGGTAAACAGGAAGTAACCGAAACTGGCAGACTTGAAATCGGTACCTACGGCATGGAGCCTCATACTGAACATGCATACAAAATTTCAAGTGTCTGTGTTCAGTAGTTGCTGAGAAAACTTACGAAAATTTTTGTTTCGGACAGATGGAAGAGTATTATGGTGTAGCGAAGGACCTCCTAAGACTAGTTTCTATGTGAACAATTAACTGTTTTACCAATGAATTACATTACTCAGTATGATTGCCGATTAGAAGACTGATGTAATACTTGTATAGTGTATATAGCTGTATATTACTGTGATTGACCTTAATTTACGATGATTCCACTGACTGGGCAGGATAGGATATTTGGACAGGATAGTGTAGAGAGGTCGAACAAACAAGTTTTTCCCTTTCCTTTTCAGTTTCAGTTACTTCCCGTTTACTTATTTTAGTTTATTTTATTTTATTATTATTAATATTTTTTTACTTTTCAAATTACCAGTTTTTAAAGCGTCTAGTTGCTTGTTATAGACTGTCCTTAAATATTTGGACAGTTCATATTGACCGATTGCATGGAGTTAACAATCACACGTAAGCATTTCACCACCTAATTATGCCTACAATTCTAAGAAGAGGGAGCTATTGTAACGCGACCGGGGGTATCACTCACTGCCTACTCTTGCTTTAAACTAAACGCGCCTCATGTCGCCGATTATTCTCTTTATTTGGTAGCTGTGCGCGCCGCAGGAATGCCCAAACAATAAGACACACCTGCGGTAACGGCGCTGTGGACGTAGTCTAATTACAAGGTAAACGCCGCCGGGCTGATCTGGGTCCGACCAAACCCTGCGGAAACGGCGCTGTGGACGTAGACTCTTAATAAAACCGTAGTACAACAGCGGGACACACCCGTGATGTCGACGCCGGCACGTAGTATTTATATTTTAAATGACTAATAAATATTGTATGCCTGCCTGGCATATGATTTGGTTGATTGGATATGTACACTTCACTTGACTGGACAGGATGGAAAGTACACCAATAATTCTCACATCCACTGTGCTACTTGACCAATTGACCACAGAACACGTGTCAGAGTAGACCGCACTCCTCACATGTACCTGGCACAATTACTAAAACCTCCACAGCGTGAGATTTTCCCTGGTGTATTTCACCAACAGCCTGAAGTCTTTTCTAGGACCTGGTGCACGCCACTAGCCAGTATCAAAACCAATGTACCTGGCCAACTCCTCTGATCAGTTATCTGGCGCACGCCACTGATCAGGACCTTGTGCACGCCACTGGTCTAAACCAAAGTCTCTTCAACTGGACTGCTGTGTGTATTACCACTTCGCTCTCCTTTACGCACGGCACTTGGAAATCCACCAAGCCCTGCGCAGCGCACGGTCAACGCACGCACCGCGCACGGTCAACGCATGGACCGCGCACGACCACGACGCACGCACCGCGCACGGTCAACGCATGCACCGCGCACGACCAGCGCACGGTCACGACGCACGGTCAACCCACAGCCGATTTTACCGCAATTCACAAAGTGAATTACCACGGCCAATACCAGTGGTTTGTACTCTTCTCCGTCTGGACCACACAGAGAAGCTACTGTCCACAGTCTCCTGTCGATCTGTCAGGTAATCTAGGTTATTCACCCTTACCTAAAGCCAATGTAAGATACTGCTGGCACTTAACACAAACATCAAATGCGAACATCTGCAGCTCTCTGCCTCCTTATATACCCCTGCTCTAGCTGACCAGCCACGTGATCGGCTAATTCTGCATTCTGATTGACTAAATATAATTAGCCCTACACTGCGGTGTGGTGATGTGTATTATCGATCGATACACATCTCTGCTGTCAAGGTCGGGTCAAACTAAAGAGCTGATATGGTCTAAAAGATTCTGTCCATCTTTTAGTATTTAAACTGCCCGGAATTAAATATATGTACGCGGCTGTAAAATAAACAGTATTTAATATGTATGATTACAACTAAGATCTTTTCGAAGAATTGAAGGTTGTTGTCGGCGATTTCATTAGCCATATTTCATCCGGTCAGTTCATCCTGTCATTTCTTCTGTCCATGGACAAAGATTGGATTTCAATGTTTTCTAAAACATTCTTGAAAAAAATGTGACATAACATAACTGCAATAAAAAAAAGACAACGAAAACGAAAATAACCGTTTGTCCTCAGCTCTGTTAAATACGTAATGCTACACTTTATGTTCAATTATTTCCAGGTATTATTACTGTATATCTGCAGAATTGCCCTTCAGTGCATATAAAACTCAACGGTCACCTCGTTTTTTTGCTACCTCCGTCGTCACACACGTGATAAAAATAGAGAATGATTTACTCGCTGATCTATTTAAGATTAAAAACAAACATACCCATGCTTATCTAAACCATAATCCCAATTCAAAGTATAAAGTACATACGGACTTGTTGTAAAAGGACAACCTGCAGGATGTATAACTTTTATATAATAACGAGAAAGAAATGCTTTATTTGTTAGCTCACCTGGCCTAAAAGGCCATGTGAGCTTTTGCCATCACTTGGCGTCCGTCGTCGTCGTCCTTCGTCCGTCCGTCGTTAAAGATCAACTCCTCAGAAACCGCTGGGCCATTTGCAACCAAACTTTGTCACAACAGTCCTTGGGTGGTCTACTTTAAAAATTGTGTCCGACATGTCCGCACCTAATCCAAGATTGCCGCCAGCGGGGACCATAGATTAACATTGGACCCTAAGGGAAAATATGTTCAAAGATATTTTTCTCTGAAACTACTGAACCAATTGGAACCAAACTTGGTCACAGTAGTCCTTAGATGGTACCTTCTGAAACCGGTTTTTTTTAAGTCTGCACCTAATCCAAGATGCGGCAGCGGGGAACATAGGTTAACATTGGACCCTATGGGAACAATATCAAGATCTTTTTCTCTAAAACCATTTTGCCAATGGAACCAAACTTGGCCACAATAGTCTTTGAATGGCCCCCTTCAACATTGGGGTTTTTGAGGGCCGCACCAAATCCAAGATGGCGGCCAGCGGGGAACACAGGTTAACATTGGACCTTATGGGAACAATATCAAAGATCTTTTTCTCTAAAACCCTTAGCCAATGGGAACCAAACTTGGCCACAATAGTCTTTGAATGGCCCCCTTCAACATTGGGGTTTTTGAGGGCCGCACCAAATCCAAGATGGCGCCAGCGGAGAACATATTTTAACATTAGACCTTATGGGAAAATACGTTCAAAGATATTTTCTCTGAAACTACTGAGCCAATTGGAACCAAACTTGGTCATAGTAGTCCTTAGATGGTACCTTCTGAAACCGGTTTTTTTAAGTCTGCACCTGATCCAAGATGGCCGCCAACGGGGAACATAGGTCAACATTGGACCCTATTGGAACAATTTCAAAGAATTTTTTTCTCTAAAACCCTTTAGCCAATGGGAACCAAACTTGGCCACACTAGTCTTTGAATGGCCCCCTTCAACATTGGGGTTTTTGAGGTCCGCACCTAATCCAAGATGGCCGCCAGCGGAGAACATATTTTAACATTGGACTTTATGGGAAAATACGTTCAAAGATATTTTTCTCTGAAACTACTGAGCCAATTGGAACCAAACTTGGTTACAGTAATCCTTAGATGGTACCTTCTCAAACCTGTGTTTTTTTAAGTCTGCACCTAATCCAAGATGGCGGCCAGCGGGGAACATAGGTTAACATTGGACCCTATGGGAACAATATCAAAGACCTTTTTCTCTAAAACCCTTTAGCCAATGGGAACCAAACTTGGCCACAATAGTCTTCAGGTGGTGTTTTTTTTAAGTCTGCATCTAATCTAAGATAGCTGCCAACGGGAAACATAGGTTAACATTGGACCCTTTGGGAACAATTTCAAAGATCTTTTTCTCTAAAACCCCTAAGCCAATCGGAACCAAACTTGGCCACAATAGTCTTTGGGTGGCCCCTACAACATTGGTATTTTTAGGGCCACACAAAATCCAAGATGGCCGTCAGTGGAGAACATATTTTAACATTGGACCCTATGGGAAAATACGTTCAAACATATTTTTCTCTGAAACTGCTGAGTCAATTGGAACCAAACTCGGCCACAATAGTCATTGGGTCTTTACATTTGGTATTTTAAAATAACATCTGCATTTAAAAATCAACTCCTGTGAACCACTTGGCCAATAGCAACCAAACTTTGTGACAATAGTCCTTGTGTGGTCTACCTGAAATATTGTTTCCGACATGTTCGCACGTAATCCAAGGTGGCCACCATAGTACATCAGTCACACTGCCTTATGGCTTTTGTCCTTGACCTTAATTTCATGGTCCATTGACCAGTTTTTGGATAAGGAAAATTTCTCAGGTATTATACATAAAAAGTCGATGATACTTTGTACGTATTGTCTCAAAATTTTGAAATATGGTTTAGTTTTGAAAGGAAATAATATTGAAATTTTGTGATAGAAATAAAAATGGTGTAATAAATTTCAAGCATTTATTTAAATATTAGACAATCTGTTGATTTTCATTCTGCAACAACTCTACCTAGGTGAGCTATACAGGCTCCTGGGAGCCTCTAGTTTTTATAATTATATTTATTCTGCATTGTACGTACTTATGATTGTGCTTTATACAACCTAATTATCAAGGATCTTTCCACAATTAAAAATTACATTGTCAGCTCACTATTGGAAGGCTAGATTTATTCAGGCACTCTTGTTTCCTTTCAGAACTGACCTCTTTTATATACTATAAGTGAAAGAATCTTGAGTGGATTATTATACAACATTACTACATTCAGAAACCTCCTCTGTGGTCGTGCAATCGTTAGAGTGCTTACTCTGTATGTAGGAGGTCGTGGGTTCGAACCCCACCCACTTGAAAATAGGTAGTGACTTCATTTGCCAAGCATTCGGCATTTGGAAATGAATCGAAGAGACCTTAAAAACCGATGTCCCATGTCTCGGCAGGTGTGGCACATAAAAGACTCCCCACTACACCTTGCCCTGAGAACTTCAAAGAACAACAGTTTTGTAACTCCATCTATAGCTTATGTCTCGATATAAGAGAAATACTCTTGCCAGCACGTAGAAAACCATTCAATCTTTCATTTAGAAAGTACATATTATGCCCCCTCAACTTTGAGGGGGTATATAGAGATCAGCATGTCTGTCTATCCGTTTAAAATCGTGTCCGGGCCATATCTCATAGCTGCTTTGGACGACTGTCCAAACGTATGCCATGACCTTGAACCACGTCATAATGGCAAGGTTAAGATCGCGCAAAAAATTAAATGTTGGCGGAAAGGTGGGGGTTAGGGTATTTGGCTTCCAAGAGATAGTTCTAGTTTTAAATCTGTTTGCATGTATTTCATTTAATTCAGGGCTCAGATAAAATTTTATAGCAGCTTGGCACTGTGCCAAGTAACCACGTGTAATGTACTCAGCACCAAGTAGTTTTCACTTGGCACCAAAAAGTGAGCGACTGAATGTAGTACAATTGATGGCTGTTGAGTGTATAATATACCATAATTGCATTAAATTTCATTAAAACAAATTAGAGACAAATAATAATGTAGAGAATCTTTGCGAAAATTACATCCAGAACCAGTTCCCTTGAAAAGCGTAGATTTCGTATCAGCCATAGAGGGATATTCCTGACAATATTTACAATACATCTTTTACCATTCTATATTAAAATGTCTTATTGTTTTCTTGGTACGAGGTTTTTTAAATTCAGCCATGTCTTCTTTATCTTTCTGGTCATCGTCGGACGTTTGTTTCACTTTTTTTTTAATAATTAGTGATGGACTTCTGAGCCATGTTGTTGTGAACGAAGCGCACTTTCAACATGCGTACTAGCAGTTTTACAACGTCTCCGCGACGCTTCAATAACATGGTATGTAGTTGGAAGTTACAAGCGTTTGAATGACTAAAATAAATCTTATGCATATTGAAAACAAACCGATTTAAGCATTGTTTAAATTTTATTTTGTGTATATCGGACATTTACCGCTGCATTTCTATTTTAGCAACACTTTATTAGGATCATGGATGATTTCTTATGAGTAATTTTCTCGGCACCGGCCGAGTGAGAATGAACTATCCGCTCGTCACTAAGGTTTTAACTCGGTCAGGACGAGTGGCCGAGTACTTTATCTAGCCCTGAATTTATTCATCTATGCTTTCGATCACTCTGATGATTTTTTTTGTATTTTATGTACTAATTTATACTTTATTCATATAATTTTTTATTTATTGGAATCTACTTCTATCCTGGAATAGAATACGTTGCTTTGTGGTCCGTTTTATTTTTCTGTTGCAGTTTTGATGGTACATCGACTAAATCCACCTATCAATATACAGCTGGTTTGGATGTCAGCATTTTCAAAGTCTCAAACAGGATCTTCTAAGAATCTTGACTGGGAAATCAATTAAATATAAAACACCATTACTCCACTCCATCATCTCAGAACTGACCGTATCGATGTAAGTGATAGAATCTTTACAGAGATATAATAAAGCATCACTACTCCACTGCATGAACCAAGAACTGTCTCTCTCTGTATAAGTGAAAGAATCTTGTCTGGGAAGTAAAACACAATTTCTCCACTCTTTCATCTCAGAACTGACTGTCTGAATATTAGTGAAAATTTTGACTGGGGTGTTTTAATCTATTCATCATTCCAGAACTGAGTATCTAGATACATGCCAGTATAATGTAGCTGGGGTTTTCTTTATCCACAGTCAAGAGTATTTTTACTTATATCAAGACAGTTACATCATGAATAGTGAAGGAAACTGGAGTGCCCAGAGCAAACCAACGAATTTTCTCACACTTAGATCTGTCAAACCAAACATGGTCTCACCGGGGTATGAGTGGCTTAATTGTTAATACCTTTGTAACAGAAAAGAGAAAAACACGCATGGAAAACCTGTACTTTGACCACAGTACCTTCCCATACTAGCGTGATGCTTTGCCACTGAGCTACCTGGTCATCTGTTAAGCACAATCCATCACACCTTAATTGATTGATTGATTAAATGAATGGGATTTACATCCTTGTCAAGAATATTTCACTTACATCGAAACGTCACCAGTTATAGGTGAAGTGGCATATTTCAAGTAAGTATGAGGATGACTGGCAAATGAGCTTCAACACATACAAATGTGACGTATTGAGTATCAATACAGAAAATGCACATCTCCACATATACCATTCAAGGAGTTCGCTTATCATCTGTGAAAGCAGCAAAGTACTTGGGACTCAACATGAAATCCAGCCTTACCTGGACACCCCATTTGAACAATGTACCCCCTTACATTCACTAAAGCAGCTACATGTACTCGGTGGTAGGGGGGATAATCAGATTTTTTCTATCAGTATCGATATACGTACTCTAGTCTTGATTGACATTTTTGATATCATGACGGTCATAAGTTCAACAATCAAGGTCACAGGTGCGACAGAATACTGAAATGGTTAATTTGTATCTGGAAAACTATTATTTTTGTATAGGCATGTATATGAGAATATTGTAGGTATTGGTACAACAGCCATTTTGATATGTATATGAAGGTCATGAGTTCAAAGGACAAGGTCATAGATACGAAGAATATGTAAATGGTTAATTATGATTTTATTTGGAAAACTTTTATGTAGGCATGTATATTGGAATATTGTAGGTATTGATGCAACAGTCATTTTGATGTAAAGATGAAGGTAATTGATTAAAAGGTCAAGGTCACTTATGCGAAAGTATACTAAAAGTAGTTAATTATCTGGAAAATTATAAATTTGTTGTACAGGCATGTATATTAAAATACAATGGGAAGCCTCTAGATTGTTCTATTCTTTCCCGCGAAAACCCTAAAGGTGTCGCCATACTAGTTAATGAGAAATTCATTTTAGAGTTTTATTCTGTTGTCGTTTTCTCATTTTTACCAACAGAGTAAATATCATATAAGTTGTGTGGATTAAATATTTATTGCTTCAGGTGATTGTCGATATTGACGTATATAACAAGATAAACAGCAAGGGAAATTTTGAGTAGGTTTTTAATTTAGTTCCTTTTTCATTATACCCGGAATAGAAAAAAGTCCCTGAGGTCTTTTAACCTGATATTGCCTATTTCGTTTATTGAAAACTGAAAAACAATTTTTTCTCACTAGTTTCGTTTTTATATGGTGGGTGAGTATGACTTAGATGAATAAGCCGGTTTTATGTAATAGACTTCAGAAAGGTTCAGTAGCACTCTTACACCATTTTTGTTGAATTTTAAAAATTAAAAACATCCATAACAGTTCATGTCAAAATCAAATCCCAAAAAACAAAGCAAAATCTTTGAAAACTCCCCAAATAAGGGTGAACCTAAACGTCCAACAGGGAATTGTGAACAGATGTTCCTTTTATGTAAACACTCCCTGTTAAGCTAGGTTCACATAACAATTCGCCCCGACCTCTATTTCAACATCTTTAATTTTTTAGATTTCCAAAAGTATGGTTCGTGCACTACTAATAAGATATTGTAATCCAACACGGCCATCAAGTGCTGCAAAATTAAAAAAAGGTTTAGAATTAATTGAGTTAAATATTTAGTAATTAGAGGACAAAACATCTTTAAAGTATTTGGATTTCGACAATTATTGTTCGAGCACTAGTAATAAAGAATTGTAATCCAACACGGCCATCAAGTGCTGCAAAATTTAAAAAGTTTAGAATTAATTGAGTTAAATATAGAGATTGCATATCGTGTCGGTTATTGTATTATCAAGATTTAACTGTGAACATTTAACTATTTTGGGTTTTGATTATTAAAGAGAGGAAGAGAGGCATGCTAGAAATTTTATTATTTCCCAAAAACTTCACCTTTTAAGACGAAACATGTCCTTGAGATATAAATTGATACTAAACATGAAAAAAAGATGAGACGGATATTAAAATGAGTTATAAAATTAAATAATTACACAACTCAGCATGTTTAAATTTTTATGTACATAAAAATAATAAATAAATAATTATCTCAGAATGGCAATCAAATCTAGCAGTATGGTATTTTTAATTAGTACATGACTGTTATGAGTGTATTCGGTTTATTAAAAAATATGAAAAACAGCTCTTTAGTTTTTAACAGTTGGGGGATGGATTAGTATATTTATTTTGGATTTCGTGTGTGAATGTTTTTATTTAAGGATTTTAGGATTCCGCCTGTAATGACAAAATTGAAATATTTATTTAATATCAAGGCTAAAGGGTAAAAGAAGAAGGTTATTGGAATTCAATATTGAATCAGTTTGGCTTTATAATAGGTTAGAAAATAATTTTTATTTTTGTTATGGAAGTATGAAAGAATTGGACATTTTGTTCTACGTGTGTAAATCGTCCAGTACTTTCATACTTCCATTACAAAAAGAAAAACTAATTTCATTTCTTATAAATCAATTTTTAGAATTTTTTAAGAACATATCAACAATTTAAACAACAATATAGCCGTTGCATGTAATAAATAACAACTCTATGGCGTAGTAATCCAAATGCATCTGTTTATTTTCCATACTTAGATGACGCCACTGAGAGCTAATCCATTTATGCAAACGTAACAGAACAAATCTTAACAATCAAAATACTTTAAACAAGAATATGTTATTGGTACTTTTTATCATTTCCTTGTACTAGTACTTTGAATATAGAATCAGTGGACTTGTACCTACTGTAGGAACCACTTTGTGACAAAATCTGTATGCGCATCCGCAATTGTCATAAAGTATGTCTGTAGAAAGGAAAATGTTGGCGTTATGGGGGTTTTACATGGCAAAAATGGCGAAGTTTACACCGGAAGTGATGTCCTTGGTGACGTTGTACGTCATATGCGCAACAGAATACGCCATTTGCCTGGTTTTTCAACATGTTAAATCCCCATAGCGTCAACGTTTTACCCTGCTCAGATATATTCTGGGCTAATCGCGGATGCGCATACAGATTTTCTGTTACTTTACGACTAGGTCCAAGTAAATGAAAAATATCAATCTTCATTCAAAGTCTATGGATATGAAGAGTATTTCACTGTCACAAACAGAAAGGTTCCTATACATGTAGTAGTTTTTTCAAAATCTACTAGGATACAAAGCTGCTAATATTTGACTTTTCTAATGACCTTGAGCTTTAAGCTTTGATTAATGGCATTAATGGGACTATGCTATATTTATCATATTGCAGGGTCGTAACTGGCATAAAGCCAAAAGACACATTACTACACATTATTTTGACAAAGGTATTAATGTATTAAGAATTATTTAAATTTTAATTAAGTTTCTAGTGCATGTAGGGCAATATAGATTAATATGCAGTAGATGATTTAGCGTGTCACGCCTACCGTGCCAAGGGCATAATTTCTTTTAAAGGTCTAATCCAAAGGATGCGTGACTTTCATTTCTAATTGCTGAAGACTATCACTTTTTAAGTCTTTGGTCTGCCTGGCCAGTATTCGAACCCCGACCTTCCACATATGAAGTGAGCACTAACCAAACTGAGCTACCGCATTTACCATAGTCTATGACGAGGCACTAAGGATTTTTTCAAAAACACAAATTAGAGAAACATCCTTCTATAAAAATTTCGTTTGACTTTGACAGAAATATACGGATTTCTCTTTCAATTAACGATTTCACTATGAAGTTGTTACAGCATACAATATGTAATATAGACATTGAAACACTCCGAATTGCGGTTTTTTTCGATTATAAATTTCAAACTTTCCGGAGGAGGACCCAAGGAACCCCCCCCCATTAAAACCCCTCCTGCACCCTCCCCATCGGCGCTTTGCGCATCATACCCCTGTGTCTACATGATATCTCGAACCCAGCTACGCCCCTGTATTGCATTATGTAGATTTTGTTTAAATGCATTTTGGTCAATGCATTTTTCTCATTCAAAAATCTAAAATATTTGCATTTCGACAATTTTGGTCGGAGCACCAATATATCATGAGACATTTTATTTATAAACTATTCCCAGTACTGTAAAATGAAAACAACAAAGGGTTACGTCACCTTTAGGCGTGAAAAATGAAAATAGTATATAATTTTTTGCTAAAACGTGAAATTGTTAAATCACATATTGTTGATAGTATGATGTCCATATATTCAAAATTATCCTGAGTATATTTGACGTCCATCAAAAACAAACATACTAATCCATGTCCATATAATTTTCAATGTTTATTTTACACGTGGGAGCGCAGCTAGCTTAAGTGGAGGTATTAACCCTTCTCAAACACCCGGCCTCACTTCTCTGGTGCAACTTGTGTTTTTGCCATTGTTGTTTTGTAGTGACTGGTGATATATGGTGCAATAGCTAGACCTTATAAATTCTAGATGTTGTAGAACTGTAATATGTATTTATGTTTCCCCGAGGACATCACAAACTCAGTAGGTAATAATTTTGTATTTATGTCAGACATATGCTATCGTCTAAATTTGCTGCAAGTTAAAATTTGAAATTCCTCAAAAACTAAGGTATACTCCTTCATGCAAAGTATTTCCTTTGCTAAATTTGGTAAAACATATTTGGGTCCTTTGGTAATCTTTTCTAATCTTGAAAACAATTTTCGTTTCATAATTTTGGTCCAAGTACAACTGATGATGAATTGCATTCCAAAACGGCCGTCTAGTGCTGTAAAATTAAAACGGGTATAATATGTAATTATACAAACCTTGGTTGCACAGCCCAACAAAGAAACTGAAGAGTTATAATATATTTTACGTCACCTAGTTCTTTTGTTTTTTTAATTCTTATCTTGATTGTACACTTGGCGGGTGTAGCTAGCTATACAGGAGGTGCCTACCATTTTTAACAACCTGCCACACGTCTTTATCAAATTACGTGTTTAACCAATTTGCCAGTATTAAAAGTTGGTCTTTTGTTTTTGCACTGTGGTTTGGACATAAATTGGTATGTTTGTTTTGATTTTGTTTAAAATGCTTTTTGATGGCGATCGTGATTTTAAATAACAATTTTCATAAGTCGTTTAATGGACTGAAAAAATTGTCTATTTGTGACACGGTTTTAAAAACAATATACAAATTTTTTATAGCCAAATGATACATTGTTATCTTTAAAAAAAGCAAAACAGAAAAACAAAACAAATCATAACTGTTTCTTTATTTCAATAATTTCATTTCAACGCATGGTCGTACTTATTGCAATAATATCTACTGTCTCTATTTCATGTCTACACAAAATGATGCAATGTAAGAAGTTTTATGTTCTTGTTGCTTGCTTCTAAAACAACACTTTCATGGATTACTTCTGTAGCAACGGTGGTAATTTTCTACATGATGAACCGTGATGAAGTTTCTTTCGGTGAAAATCCCAGGGGATGCACATGGAAAATTATTTCTAAGGCTGTGTTTCTCCCACATCCATCACACCAATCACAGTATTCGTGCATCTGCTATCATAGGTGGAAACAATTCAGTTCTAGTCGAAGCACACCACATTATGAATACGAGCGGTCACAAATCAGAATCATAAATACGATCTTCCAATAGGTAACCACTCAATTCATAACGTGTCAAATTACGTTGGTGCTGTTATGGCTATTTCTGGTACATATTAGCTATAATACAAAAATTAACATATTTAGACATCGTACTTATTTTATAAGTCTTTGTTTACTGCGTTTAAATGTCTGTGGTTAAATAAAAATACTGTCAGATTGGTGTAAAAACCTCAATCATGGTCATGCTTATTCCGATTGTATTGTGACAGTCATATTAGGAGAAACTCTAACACTTATGTCTGCGATAGGGGTTCGAACTATAGCAATGAAAGCAACTGCTACTTTGTCTGTTAATGGTAATAACTCTTGACTTGCAACAGATATTTAATTGATAATCGGCGACAAAAGACCAAAGAAAACCACCTATCTCGGCAAACGAACTGACAAACCATTTTCACACATGGATGTTCCTTGGCACGTTGTGTTCCGCAAGCTTGTGCTTCAGACAACTCGACCAACGAAGCCCCAAAAAGATGTTGATGGATAGATAAAAAATCAAAGAAAAACTATAATCTAAACAGTTAGCCAATTTACTGAAAAATGTTCAAGCGGTAACAAATGTGATTTTTGAAAGGCTTAAGGACATATTTAAAATAATGAGAAATAAGATATCAGAAAGATCGGCTTTATGAAAATTTTTTAATCCGTTTTCGTCAACTTCAATATTTGAGGTCGAAAACAAGAGTCGTATGTCGATTTTTCCATACCGTGTCAATTAAACACAATTTCTTGCTGATTTGTTTCTACATTCATATGAAGCAGAACTTGTGCCAAAGCCAAAGCATTCAATTTATCTATTAATTATCCTAAATTTAAAGAAATCATTATATTTTACGGTGCCTAAAATTAAACAAAGGAGACAGTATACGAGTTCTGCTTCATACTTAATTGTTACACCAAAAATATACTTACATTTAAGCAATACGACATGGTTTCAATTTTTCTTTTTCTTATCAAGTAATATACCTTCTTCCTTCTCCTTCTTATTGTGTATTTTTTCACACAATAATGTACTATTTTTTTGCTTGTTTCCATTATAAGAATTTTAGGCAACGAAGAAATCTGCTTACATATTAATTGTTTTTTCAAGCAAAGGGTTGTCAAAATTTTCAAATAATTTATTTTTGTCATCTTTATATTGTTGACAAGTATGATGTTCCTGTTTCCAAAATTACCATTGACATATTTATGTCCCAATGTTCGATTTCCTTTCATACATTCTCATGTTTGCTCCAACACATTGCAGTTATAAATAGCTAGATAGGACGTGTGCCTGCCTTCCAATCCGTGTGTTAATGTTAAAGTGTCAAACATGTTTACTTAAAATTAGTTTTTGGATTGTGATTCGAACATGGATCGGTATTTTTGCAGTACTTCGTTAGAACGTTTACAAAAGTATTAGGATGGAATATATTGAATATTTAATCAAAGATTGATGCTGTTTAATAAATAGCGTTGCTGAATCATCGTGTCATCTCTTTACTTATATGCTCTAACATTGATTTTACGCGCTTTACTTTTGTGAAAAAGCTATCGCCTTGATTTGTTTTCCAAATTGAGAAGATTAAGAATTCAGCGCTAGTTGCTTGACAAAATCAATATTTGTAAATGTTAGTAAAACACCATTAATAAATCCCATTCACAAGTAGGTCTTTTCTTTTCTGATTCTCAATCGTCTTGAGTTTTTGTTAATTGAATACAAGAATTAAAATCTCAAAACATAAAGGTAAAAATTCAACCCTTGAAGATGACAAAAAAAGAAGTAACAGAAGAAAGGAATACGACAAATGCATATTGGAGAACAAAGATTATAAAACTCGACAAGAACTGAATGTAATAAAAATAAAGTTTCAGCATTTTTGGAATTCATACATTCTTTTTACGTTTTGTCTAGAGATCCAAATGTCTAAGTTAGAATCCAATTTGGGAAGGTCCTAGTGCAAGAAAGTTTGTCAAGTTGCCGAAGGTAGGTGGGTTTTCTCGAGCTCTCCAGCTAATGCGCACTGACCTCCTCTATGTGAGTGATAGAATCAGAAATTTAACTGAACGTGAGGCATGATTATTCCACTAAATTATTTAGAAAAACAGTAACAATCATGATTTTGTAAGAACGTAAACATTTATACAATGTTGTTTTTCTTATAGAATAATTGCTTTCAACAAAGACATACGATACACTTCAGAAACGCATTTGTTGTCTTAATAAGTCAATTCAATCGAAAATAAGATAGCGAGTAGTCATGGGCGAAATAACTCCGTAGACCTGTAGGATGGTTATGTGCAATTTAGTAACGAAAATGCATGCCTGAAAACAACAAGAATATGGCCTTTTTATAAAAAACACACATCAAATTATTTAAATGAGAGAATAATCAATGATAAACCTTTTCATTATAATATAGCAATATAAAATGTCGAAACAACAGGGCATGAAATTTATGTTTCAAATACAAAACCGATATATTTCACCCTTAATCTTAATCACGTGGCGTAATTATCATTTACCAAGTTGTAGTAAAGTTAAAAAGAATTATTATTTTGAACTACAACTTATTCTACAAAGAAACGTCACTACCTAATTTCCATAAAGAAACGTCACCACTAATACAATAATAATAAGAACAAAAATACAAATGCATTTTATTTAAAAGTGACTTAGTTAGAATCATTATCATTGTTTGGCATCAACTCAAGATAATTTACAGCTAGTATTTTGCAGAAGCAAGTCTTGCTTGAATTAAAACTCGAACTCGATGATCTAGTGCTCGATAACAATTTTGATATTGTGTTTCTTGATCTGATACCAGTACTTTTTAACGCACTGTTAAAACTCTGTTGACGATTTCAGACTACTTTCTAATCCCAACCCTGTTGGAACAGAAAAAAGATTCAGGGTTAGACGTCAAATACGAATGCTTCTCAAGTTCTTGTGCACAATCCATAGTGAAAAATCTTGCTAAAGCTCGTGTTTGGGAATGATGTCATATAATGACGTAGGTGTACTAAAGACGGTTCCTGACACCTAAATTGACGTATCGCCGGCCACGCCCACAATGTTCCGACAAATGGACGGATGCTGGATTAACACGCAAAAAGAATGGAAACTCGACCTAAATTGCACCATTTGATGACGTTACTGACACTAGTATGTCATTAGTTGCCGTGACGCTGCTTTGGTACTGTGATGGCGGCCAATGTCGGAACATTGTGGGCGTGGTCGGCGATACGTCAATTAGTCAATGCTACTAAACCAATTTTTAAATGATTTTTAAATTCAGTGTGTATGTTTTGTTTTCCTCGAAAAACAATTCATCTCTCAGCAAATATTGTTCCTACTCGCTCATCTAAATCGACTAAGCAGTGTCTTGAAACATGAACATTTCTATCTTTGACTGGCCCGGAAGTTCTCCTAATACGAGTCCAATTGAAAATTTGAAGGACTTTTTAAAAAAAAATAGCCGAAGATAGTTCGAAATCGTCGACAGAACTTTGACTGTCTGTTGAAAAGTACTGGTATCAGATCAAGCAATCACAATATCAAAATTTGTATCGAACACTACCTCATCGTTTTAGAGCTATTATTCAAGCAAAACGCACTTCTACAAAATATTAGCTGTAAAGTAGCTTGTGTTGATACCAAACAATGCCAATGATTTAAAAAATCACTTCTAAATGAAATTAATATAGTTGTATTCTATTATTGAACTAGTATTATGAGAATAAAGGGGTGACGTTTCTTTCTGGAATGATCTGTGTATGTCTAACATCAGTTTTGTTACCCTGTAACAGAAAATGTAGATTTTCCTAACGTTTAATTTCTTTTTTCAAGAAAAGGTATGAAAAACAATAGTCTTAATCGAATTAAATTTGCTAGAATATACAACACATTGTTTTTACAATGATTCTTTTCGAAAATAAACCTATCCAAAATCAAAAACGCAAATCAATTTCTTTGGCCTATAACGTAATTGGTTGCTTTTGGTATTTAATATTTGCATGTTTCACTTTTTGTTTTATAAGTTTTTACAAGTTACAAGCTGGTTAACCGGAGATATGAAAGAACAGGCAAATGTAATAGTACATTTCTTGTACAGGTAATACAACATACAAATATTTTTTGGTTTTTTTTTAAATTTTGATTTGCTTACTTCTTTTGCATAACGAAAAGATATATTTAGGTAAAACAATATGCAAATAGTTATTTCATTTTCTAATGAAAAGATATATTGCCATAAAAGAGTTTTTCTAACTTATGTTGCGAATGCCATCCCCCGCAGACCTGAAAACTGTTCGGGCAATATATTTTAATATTTGAACAATAACCTCAATAATACAGGGAATGACATTTTTTTTTTGACAGATGGTTCGATAACAAAATTTTCTGACATCATTTCATCAGAGTACAATCCATGGTTACATGAAAGGCCACATTCACATTGTTTTTAGACAAAAATATGACAACAATTTCTGTTAATTTCATAGGTAATGATTTTTATTTGTCAATTAATCAACAATCTAAATTAATATCACAGAAGGTAAAATCAAATCTCTTTTTATTTTTATGCTTATTTTGTCTTCACAAAGTCAGATATTTTACCTCGTTCAATTTTATAAATCAGCAAATTTGGTTTATTGTATACACTAGAAATAATCCATTCGTAATGAGAAACCATGTTACGATTCTGCAAATCTATAACATATTTTCATTGGGTATGAAATAATTTTTTACTTTTTTCAATTTTTTTTAGGTTAAATTTCCTAAAACATTCTTACTGAAGTTTATTTTAAAAACTTTTCTAGAACACAAAACGTATTATGCCTTACCTTTAAATATTTTTTGTGAAATTTATTCGCATCACCTTTCTCAACAAGCAATAAAAGGAAACTTAGTGAGCTACATATACTACAGGCGCTAACATATAAAATCTTGGTATATAATATATTGATATTTCCAAAATTGAAAGTGAAAGTTGTAAAAACTATTTAACAAAAAAAAAATAACTATATGGTTTAACTACTGGTATTAATGCCATATGTTACGGAACCATTTCTTGGCTATGGCGCAAAATGAGAGCATCGTCTATTTTTATCAAAATTAATGCAGTACAAAGTAGGCATATATAGTATTCAAGAAGCAGAACTTAAACATAAAAAAATGAAAAACAGTCCATCTATGTTTCGGCAAACTTATACATTTTAACAACACATTTAATACATCTCACATGCTAAAAATTTTTACCTCTAAGCATTTCCCAAAGAAACCTAGATTTTATGTTTTTGTATCCAAAGATAATAAATTACAGTCAAACTTGTATATGAAGGACATCAATGGGAACCAGTAAAAGTGGCCTTTATAGGCAAGTAGCCCTTATAAAGAGGTGGCCTTTAACACAGGTTTGTATACGAACTGTTGTGAGTGAATCTTACGAAAAAAGACCCAACCCCACCCACCACCGACTACGGATTTATGTCCAGACAATAACTGTTTTTATATTTCAAATTTGAACAAAATGCACTAATCTAACCCCCAATTTTCCGAGTGGTTTCAGAGAAGATTTTCAAAGAACTGATTCATTTTTAAACGATGTTTAATTTGCATAAGTCATGAAATTTGAGTCAATGACAAATTTTCTGGGAAAAACCCGTTACATATGTTAAATGCACTACTTTTTTCTACCTTTCTACCTTTCAAATTTGAACAAAACTGGATGCAGAATGGCTACTTTCGCGTTTTACTAGTTGTGATTACATTGGTCATATTGTAAATTCTCTTTAGATCATGAATGTACGCGACAATTCGTCTCATGTACAACCATGTTCTAAACATGGTATGTTTATGTCAATGAAAAAAAAAACTTTATTGTCCGGACATGAATCTACACTGACAGATAGTGAATCCTATATTACCCCTTGAACCAGAAGAGCAGATACTTCTTCACAGATATTTCTGAGTCACGTGTACTTTACTAAGTCCATTCACACAAAAAGTCATTTGGCCCATTCGGTAAAAAGACAAACATTGTAATGTTTAAAATAAACTTAAAAGGTTATTGCCCGGACGTGAATTTGCACAGACAGATGAACTGTTATTCTTATATACCCCCATGAACCAGTAGAGCAGATATTTCAGTGGAAACAATTGGTAAGTAGCATGTGCTTTAGTGAGCCCCTTCACTCCCACACACAATAAACCATTGAACCAACTCTGTAAAAAGACAAATGTCTTAGAATTGTATTATGTCAGTTTCATGATAACTTTTAGTAGGATGAGAAGAATAATAATCTATTTTATAATGTTCAAACAACTTAGCTCCTAGATGCATAATATGGACACAAAAATTAAACAAAATTAGATGAGAAACATCATACAAGAGTAATAACAAGAATATTGCCTTAAACTATAAATTGATCAAATAAAGATATTATGTTTACTATTTAGATTTGTCAAACATACAACTGTCATGTAAAAATAAGTCCTAAGGGCTAAAATGATTTCTAATGCATGGATTTTCACTTCAATCGTTGTTCTTGAATGAGCATTAATTATTTGCGTTTATTGAGCATTTTACATGATAATCTATGTATTTTACAAATCTCACAATGACTACTGTATCATGTAAACATGTGTATAACGATAGCACCAACAATTAACATTGAGTTGAGCATAACTTACAAAATTGAGCATTCATGTTGAGCAGTTGATGACTATCGAAAAACCAAACTGGAAAAGTAATTATAAAAGTATTGGTATTTTGCAGATAACAAATGTCGCTTTTATATTATTTTCATTTTACCACTTAAAGCTACTAAAGGTGTGTGTTGTGTGTGTGTGTGTGTGTGTGTGTGTGTGTGTGGATAAAAGACCACTTCCTAGCTTTATATAAATATTTCATTTTTTTCTACAGGATCTAGTGAGCTTTCTCTTAAGTATTTACTGTATTGAACCTTCTGAAACACGTTGGTTTCATTTTTACCGCTCATTCATTTTTCATTTCATATTTCATGTGTAATTATATCATGCTTAGTTGCACTGTTGATACATTATTTGACTAATGTGTTGTAATGCCAATCTACTTTTTTTCTTACAAGCATGATCATTTGTATAAATATAACGTACTATTGCTTATGTGTTGATACATGTAATACAACCGTGTTTTGTCAAGAAATGAAGATATACTTCTTACTTTACAATAGTGATAACGCAATGAACTAGATAAATTGATAAATTAAAAACTTATTTTCAGATTTTTGCCGCATCTGAATACTTATAGAATATAAGACTCTTTGAAAAGAAACTGTTCTCGTTCATAGTCATACAGTTCGATATTGCTGTTTATTAGACAGAAAGAAAAGGGCTATAACACATTCTATCATCACGGATGAAAGCAAGCGCCATAAATTCAGAAAGCAACATTAAGGCACTTTGGGGAACATACTCTTTTTTCCCGATAGTTTTTTTTTCTATTTTCCCCAATGACAGACTTCGATGAAAGAATTTTTTCTTATTGTCTTGAGCAAGAACATCCTATTTGAATTTGTACGTTTACGAATTTCCAGTTTGTCCTCAAAGGTGCAGGTAAAATTGGATCAATACAGTTACCTGGATTAACAGATAACACCTTAATCGAGAGATACACAGGTTTACACCAGAAATGGTTATTGAAACACGCTCTTCTAGCACAACGAACTTCAGGGACAAGTCTTGGATACATATATTCACCGAGATCCCTCCAATGGGTATATTCGTTACAGCTCCACAGTGGAACATCACTTGAATATTCTTCTGCATTGCGTTTTGTTGTTCTATTTAGTAATTCATGTAATGTGGAAATATTTGGCTCATTCAAAGACCTTTTTATCCGGATATCCTCTAATACCGAACATACAGGAAGTGAAGTGGTCCAAACAAAAGGTGCTACAAATAGTACCAGTGTCAGTGGAATCTGTAACAGAAAACAAAAAGTGTAAAATAAGGTTGAAATGTTCAATCAATGGATTAATTCAAATCATTAAATAATAATTTGTTTGTAATTTTGTTACCGGCTTCTTTAGGGTATATGCTTCTGATATTCCAGTCTTGTTGAAATGTCGTTTTGGAAATGATTTTCATTATGTAACACTGGTGGAAATTGTTAATGAACGAAACAATAATTTATGACATGTAGTTTCTGGTAATGTTCTGAAAAGACAAAAGACGTTAGTCAAAGGATGGAGAAAAGCAAAAACGGCAAGCTGAAGTTATCTAGATTCAACATGCGATCTCAACGACAAACAGATGGCAGATGAAGTTATCGACATTCGGTACGACGGTACCGACGAAGAGCAAACTGAAGATTTCGACATTCAACAAACGATTGCACCGACAAACAGCAACCTTAAAGTTTAGCGATTCAGCAAGCGACAACATCGACAAACAGCCAACAGCCGAAGGTATCGAGATTACTGTGTGTGACTCTACCGAGAAACAGCTAGCAGGTGAGGGTATCGAGATTCAACATACAATCGCACCGACAAACAGCAAGTTGAGGGTACCGAGATTCAACATGCGACCACAGCACCGACAAAAAAAAAACAGCAGCTGTAAGTATCAAGATTACAAACGCGACCTCACTGATAAAGCAGCTGAAGGTATTGAGATTGCTGTGTGCGACGGCTCAATTATCAACTAGCAGATGAAAGTATCAGGATTGCGGCATATAATGCGACTGCACCAACGAACATCAACTTGAAGGTATCAAGATTGAACGATGCGACCACACTGATAAACAGCTAGCAGGTACGTTGGTATTGACAAAGAGCAAAGTGAAGGTATCGAAATTGAACATGCGATCACACCGACAAACAGCCATCAGATGAAGGTATCGAGATTGCAGTATACGTCGGTATTGGCAAAGAGCAAGATGAAGGCATCGAAATTCTACATGCGACCGCAGCACCGACAAAAAGACAGCAGCTGTAGGTATCGAGGTATCGAGATTACAGCATATGCCTGCACCGACAAAGAGCCAGCAGCCTAAGGTAAAACGCTGCTTTATATTTTGACGTTTACCTCAATGGGGTATGCCGCTGCACCACGTGATACCCTCTAACGTTGGTGCGGAAGAATTATTTCCAAAGGATATTGAATCGCATAAGATAACGTTTTACAGTGAAAACGATGTCATTCCGGAATTCATGACGTTATGACGTTGACTTTTTCAAAAACTAATGGCGTACTAGTGTCATGAGGTCATTAACTGACATTCATTTTTATAGTGTATTGGTTTCACTATCTATACGCTACAACAAATCTTTTCCCATTATTAGACCTTTATAAAACAAAGCAAGCTGCCTACTCACAAATAAATTGCATGGATATTCCAAGGCCCTAAAACATATCGCCGTATTGTTGATACGTATGATGTCCCTACGTTCAAATAACATATATTTGAAATGCAATATTTCGTGTTTCTTTCACTCTCAATTTTGATTTCATTTTTCGTGGTCGAAATATTTTTTTAGTTATTGTAACGGTGAAGATAAGAAAACAAGCAATTTCAATATGCTAAACACCGTTTTGATTTTTGAGAAAATATAAAACAAACATGTCGAAATCACAATCACAAAGACAAACAAAAACTTTGAAAACCAGCAAAATATTTAGTTACACTTTTCCCGGGAAAGCGAACCGGGTGCTTCGGAATGTAAAAATATCCTTATTTTAAAATTTAATTTGATACACACACTTTTCACCGAGTTTGAACATCACAAGTTTTACTAAAAAGGTTTTTTGTTACCCTCAAAGTACTACATTGTATATTTTTATTCAATTTTAAGGTTTTTTTTTTAAATTTTATACCTGCTTCTCCTGCTTATGGTGTATTTGTTCCCAATAAATACGCTATGGTAGAGCTTGTACCCACTACAGGGACTTTGTACAACGAAGCAGGCTGCTCGCAAATAAATTAATGACTTAGGGATATTGCAACCCTAGACTTATCAGGGCCCTCAAAAAATGTTCGGTCGTCATCACAGTATTGTTGATGAATTTATGTCTCTGTGTCCAGGATTGCTCTGGATATATTTGACATCCCATAGTTTCACGTTTCTTTTACTAAATTTTGATTACTTATGTAGCTAGCTAAACAGGAAGTGCTAACCCTTCCGGAGCACCCCCTTACCTTCCTGGTGGAAATCGACGTGTTAAACCTAACTTGTCAGTTTCAAAGTTTTTACTTTGCTTTTGGATTGTGATTCGGACATCGATTATTATGTTTGTTTTGATTAATTATTTGAGTGTTAATTTCACCAAAAATGCTTGCAGAGAGGGAGTCATAAAAATGACAATCAGTAATTGTTTTTATTTCTTTTATACCCTTAATCCGTTTTCACTTACAAAATTTCGAATTTTCTGTTACCATTTATAAAGTCATCTCTTGTGATTTAATCTAAAATAATAAATTGAAATCGAAACCTATGAAAATCGAAGCCTACACACACGTCATAAGCGTTCCTCTCCAAAATCTTGTAATTATCTTTTTTTATTTTTCACGTCTGGATAGAACTGAAATTAAGTAGCATGATTCCTATCTGATACGAAAAAAGGTCATTTAGGAGTTAAAAATAATCTTATATAAAAATAATCATTTATATAGATTGTAACTCGTTAACGCTCAATTTTGCAAAATCAAGGGGAATAAATAACGGATCAACATAGGAAACGGGCATTCAAAATAAGAATAAGTATAACAATGAAAGAAAGAGCTTTTCTCACTTGAAACCATATATGATGTATAACACAGAGCAGGCAAGGAATGTTACCCGAAAAAAACCCGAACCATTGTTATCATTTCATAAATAAATCAACAACCGACTGTATTTAGAACTCCTTTCCAAACTATGAGTGATAGTATAAGAAGTATACAAAAAGAAAATAACTAAACCCGTTTTTATTTTGTAGCACTAGACAATTCCTCATCGGCAGTGTTGTTTTTTTAAAATAATTTGCGACAGTCAGTCGGTCGGTCACAATGAAATCTTCAATGCATATACGTTCATTCCTTGGTAAGAAAACATTATAACACTATTAAACAGAACGAAATCAACGCACCACCAATGTTACAAAATTTGCCATTTTACAAAGTTTTCACTTTCTTTTTTCGGTTTTAATTTGAACATGGATTGGCATTATTCTTGTTTATTGTTTTTCTTTATTTATGGAAAACATACAAAAAAGTTGACGAGTGGTTTAAGCATAGTTAAATTATTATTTTATACAAAGATACTAGCATACTTTAATTAAATCATAGACAGTTTTCCTAATTTATTATCTTGGGACATAGAAGATCCTTTTGTTTCAGACGCGTGTGTATCCTATTCGGACAGGTCATTGTGTAAAAAAGACGAGTTTTTTTAGTTGCCGGTGCTAAGGTCGAATTTCTTATGTACTACGTCATCCCAAAACTGGCCACCTGAATGTGAGTGAAAAAAATTGACGAGACTGCTTTATGACACATTTCCATTTATGTTTGAGTCTTTTCTTTCCCTTGATTAGCTGTTAAATCATTAATACGTATGAAGAACTTGGTTGTGTTCGTTGTTTTTAGTTTTACTTTAATGAAGGGAATGCTAACCCTTCTGGAGTACCCGGCATCACTTCACTGCTGTATGATTTACGTGTTTAACCTAATGCGTCAGTTTTAACGTTTTTACTTTGCTTCTGGATAGTGAATCGGACATGGATTAGCATGTTTTTTTTTAATTTTTGGAGTGTGAACATGGTCCGATATATTTGTGTTTTTATATGTTATCATTACAGATGTTTTTCTTCCCTATGTTGACATTATCGATTTTGAATGCACTATTTATAGTACATCCATTAAACAAAGCCTTTGACATGTTAACGACATTCTGGTCTAATAATGCTGGGCTAGTGTAATAACAATTTTTTTATTAATCCATGTATTTTGACTTCCAAATTATCTTGAGCTCACAGAAATTATTTCTAATAATAAAAAATACGAGTTTGTCATAATTTTGTGTGACGTTTAGATATTAATAAAAAATCAAACATGATACATGTAATCCATGTTAAAATAAAATACAGAATAAAAGCACTTATATACTGTTTATATCATTGAACATTGTTTGACCTTTATGTATTGATTTTTTACTTATCTTCAGGAGATTTTTCTCATTTTCACCAGCAATAAAGTACATTTATAAATCATTTCTGTTCTAATTTAATAATAAAACCTTATAACCATCTTGAATTACATATCTCAAAGTGATAAACTATCATAAGGTTACATCTTAAAGTACGATCGACTGTCCTTCGAACACAAATACTTGTAAACAGAAGATTCTTACAAACGTTTCACGTTGCACTGCCACAATTATTAATTAAGTACAAACGTAACTTTTGATGGTAATTTCAGAATATCAAAAGCAAATTGAAAACTAGTAAAGTTAGTTAATAGTGTTAAAATCCAGGTGCTCCCGAAAGGTAAACACCTCCTGTTCAGGTAGCTTTACCCGCCACAATGTGAATAAAACGAAGTCAAATACACCAAGGACAACAATGAGGTCATTGATGGGCCTAGGCTAGTAGTATCCCTGATACGTCAACAATTTTCCAAGCAGTATGAGTCGTTGTATAAAGCTCATGTAGTGAGAACAAGCTTTATCATGGCATATCGACTGTGAAAAAAATACACAAAAGGCAGAAGAAGTGACATGTCTGTCTGTGTTCCCATTTGTATACCAAGTGTTTGTTAGACTATGTCTATCAAAACTGTTTTGTTTATATGTGCAGTATATAAATTTTTCTCACAATACGTAAGATGATTACGAAAATAACATAAACCTTGTTCAGCACTACATATTCATATTGGACTCCCGTTTTTGTAAATCAAAAACAAACATACTATAGTCCGATTACATTTTTAATAAGGGAAATACATGTTTTGAACGGGTGGAGTGATTCAAAATTACATTTCTTTCCTGACATAACTTCAATAGACTTAAATTTCAAATGTCTTTTAAAAAATATTTAGAATATTTTTTCGCAAATATTCTCAGCTTTTTTAAATATTTTGCTTTTAATTTATATCAGAATAAGTTTTAATAAACTTTTGATAAAAGTTTGTTGAAAAATAAATACTCGTTCGTTTGCAGATTTGTAGTTTTAAAATAGTATTTTTTATCTACATGGTAAAAGTTTCAACATTCACTGTAGTTTTTGAGTTTTTGAGAGTTTAAATTAAACAATTAATGGAACGGTAGATGTTGTCCCTCTGATATGTGGACATGGCATATTCGACAGCTTTATTCATAAAAAGTTATTCAGAACTCTGATTGGCTACTACGTAATCACGCGATACGGGTTTATACAGGTGTTCCTATTCCTAACTAGTGTACGTCACGGACAAGCCCATTGTACTTGTTCATAAATAAACAACAGGTAAAAACAGCAAAAAAAAACCCCATCAAAATGAAGAATAAAATCCATTTATTACACTTGTTTAATCTAAAGCGATACATTTTTTATCTAACGTTTAACAACTACAAAATCTCCAAACTCATATTACAACGCCGATATGGCAATAAAGCATTTTACTACGAGATACGTTACGCGTCTGATAAAATTGGTTTTATTTGATTTTAAGACTTTATATAAGTAATTTTACCATTTTTATCAACACAATATAAAAATAAAAACAGATCAACATATAGCATTAATGAAATTTGAGTGAAGTAGTCCACGATCTTTTTAGACGACATGGATATTCCTCACTGTATCAGTGATCGAACTATTTAAACATTATTATGTTTTCCTGAGGGACCTGTGCTACTATAGCATTGTCTTTGGAAGTAAAGTGCCTGAGCCGAATGCGAAGGCACTATACTTCCCAAGACAATACTATAGTATCACTGGTCCCGATTACAAAAAAAAATTGTGAATATTTTTATACAGACATTTAATAAAGTACTTTGAACAAAAACAATTTTTAATTATCCACAGAAAAGTTATTTTGGTATACAATTTCCTTATATAATTATTATTGCTCTTGCAACGTTATTATTTTTTTAAAGTTGTTTTCATGAGAAAGTTGTTAAAGTTCTAAATACAAAAGTAAAAAAAATATGTTCGAAGAACAAAACAACCTCCTATATGAGGTATGTCGGTGGTGAAGCTAACAATTTCTTATGTGAGTAGCTGTCCATGAAGACGTTCTTATGTAAAAAGCACCCAGGGTTCTAATGAATGCGCTCATGGATAGAAGGAGAGATTTTTGAGAAAGCTTATCAGTTTCTTACCGGAGTTTTGTCGTTTTTGTCGAGTACCCTGATTAACTGTAAAAAAGTAATAACTGAACCTCGATAAAAAATAACGAAATCTCTGCTTAAAACACTACAACCCAACTTCTGTACCATAAACTCTCAAATTTACAAAAGTGTATTCCACCACAAGCATTTAGACCGCTCGGTTTTGCAGATTAGAAATCAAAGTACTGTAAGTACTGTCATTTTTCTCATGTTCTTCAAAATTGGTGACGCCATACACACTAATTTTTTGCTCAAAAAATATTTTTATGAGTCTTGCCTGTGCCGTACGACCATGATTCCTAATAGTGTAAATCATATATTTACAAGTTTCAGTATGGATTCTTTTTTTATATTTTAGGAAAGCCTTGTAACTTTGTTTCAAAAATAGTTCCGAAATTTGACGGTAGGAATGTAAACAACTCGTGGAGTAATCATTCGGTTGCAGTACTTCTATTCAGTCAAGTTCAAAAGCTTTCGTTTATTTCTTATTATTATTCAATCGGACAATGATACACTTCCTTACACATTTTTCAATGATTAAAAGGTATTGGAAAAATCAAGACAAAATTGTCTGAAATATGAACCCCTTCGATGGTAATATCGGCTTGGAGATAAAAATACTAGTATCCTTAAGCGTTTCTAAGGAGCTCGTAAGGTGACATTTGTAACAAAAATATTCGCAAAAGTGATTTCGTATTCTCGTAAATGTGTTTTCTATTTGTCGGATATTTTTAAAATGGTATATCGAATATCGGAACATAATTTGCTAGCACTAGAGTTTTCAAGATTGTATTTTGTTTTTGGATCCAAGGATCAGAACATTTTTTTTATTTCATTCACCCAAATGAAACAGCGACTTTCACGAGTTATTCGACTATCTAATAACAACCAGCTGTATGTCACATGCAATGGTTTCATAATGATTCTTCTTCCAACGAAAAGACGATAAGAGTATGAATTCATTTTATTATGCCTTTTTTAAAATCTAGTTTTTCATAACCTTACCTTCCCTTTTACATTAAAACTATTAAAATAACCTTATATTCGAAATCTTTTCAAAAACTTTTTTGCTTGTGTTATTGCCTCCTTAAAGCAGAATGTCTCTAGCAAAATCATTTAAAATATTTCTCGAAAACTTATGTTTATTATTACAAAATCAGTTTTAATTTTGCAGCACCGGACAGCTGTTGAAATAAAATTCCTCATCAGTAGTGCTGGGTAATGCTTGCTGAAATCGAAATGAAAAAAAAACCTGAAGGGTCAAAATGTATTTCACCAACTCCACCTAAGACAATGAATATTTTTTAATAGACTTGTCTGGTCAAGGCCTTCATTTTGATTCTCTGCGTCTTATCGAGAGTTAAATTTGAAACCCTGCTTTCTCACCGAGACCATTATTTGCATTAAAGACTATATAATTTGGATCTACTGCGTCTTAACTAGACTATTATTTGAACTTCCTGTGTCTTACCTAGACTAAAATTTGAATTTCCTGCGTCTTGCCAATAATTTGGATTCAAAGGGTCTTACAGACACTATAATGTTGCAGTCCTAAGTTTTATCAATACTATAATTTGGATTCCCTGCGTCTTATCAAGACTATTATTTGGATTCCCTGCACTTTTCGGGACTATAATTTGATCTCCCTGCGACTTATGGAGACTATAATTATTTTGAACTCCTTGCGAATTATCGAGACTATAATTTGAACTCTTTGCGTCTTATTGAGACTATGACTTTGGGTTCTATGCATCTTTCCGAGAATATAATTTGGATCCACTGCGTCTTACCTAGACTATTTTATAATTTTCCGCGTATTTCCATGCACTGGTATTTCTGTTTTTGATTTTGATATAAAACAGGAATAGACCCGACTACGGATGGCAGATCATGAAGAAAAGTTTTTAACAGCATTCATTGGCTTATGAAAAAACAAAAGACGGACAGTAATGTTTAACCCCCTAAGTTTGTTTAAATTGGCATGTTCGTAGTTGTGTTGACTGCTATCAAAACGTTTTTCGTGTTGCAAATTCCCTTTTTACATTGTCAATATATGTACGACCTCTCCGCTCTAGGACGACAGTTTTACTACGCTATCGCAATTGTAAGACAATTTGTTTTCTAAACGAGTGGTTAGTGTATATCTAATCATTGATGATATTACATGTATTCTTAAATAAGAAATATGGCTTTGAAGCGATGTTTGAAGGAACACTGAAGATAAAGTACTATTTGATAATCAAATTTATATGGAAATTTCATTTTACTAAAATATAAAATTCAAGCCTCAGTTCATGTTAAAATGACTAAATTGATTAATTAATGGAATAATTATACACTATATAACTACGATCTTTATACAGTTTCAAATCCCTACTTTTTCTGCTGATTTCAGAAATTTTACATTACGTTGAGACGTTTTCGCTTACACCGAGGGTGCAAAGTTTGGGGTGTACCAATGAGGAAGTTAAAGTACCAGAAAACAAACGGTTTCGGCAAACATAGTAATAAACGTTCTCGCACTGGGATCTATATAAATGAGATTCGAACTTAAAAGTTGAAAGCCGTTGTCATCCCTAGACAATTTTGTCACCGAATACATTTCTTACAATTAGATAGAAGATTCGCAATGCAAGAATTAAACAATATCTTTGACTGAAAATTGTGAAATAAGTTGAAAATATTTAATTCATTAGAGTGTGTGTCAGTTTACGCTTAAACAAATGCCTGCCTTGAAAACAACTGTGAATATTTTCGATGTCATTATTCCAATAAAAGTGTTAATAATATTGTTTAACAGACGTTTTGCACCCAAATATGAAACGAATCAAACAAAAATCATTTTGGAATGCTTAAAATAGAAATAGCAATAGATAATACAATAAATATGTAACACATTTTGGGTTTTAAATCAAAACGAAAAAAATATTTTTGAAACTCGTTCTTAGTTTTAAGACTAATAATGATTAAACATAATTACTACATTACCATGTATGGGTTAATTATCATACTGTCTTTAGCAATCCTTCAATTTCAAGACTATTGTTATATCCTGCAGCCAACTGTCCTGTATGAACGGCCATTCCGAGAATCCAAGACTTCCAACCTTTATAAAGGATACAGTGAAGAAAGAACAAATCTATTTTGTGGGCGTTTTGCTGATATCAAATTACCATCATTGGCAAACCCAAACATAATATATACATTTATAATGAGAGTTTTTAAAATTGCATCAATAATAAAAACCAAATTGTAATGTAAAAACATTAACTTGAAATACGCAGCTGCGATATGAATTCTGTGTTAATCTTTACCAAACTATGATTACAGATCGTCATTTGTATCAAGAGCACGTACTATCATTGTCTATATACAGTGATTTTGTTAAGATATTGATAATTTTAATACTGCTATAGAGGGCAATAGTGACTGATTGGTAAAGGCATTAGCTTTTGAACCAAAGGCTTACCGCTATGGTTTCGCTTGTGTTTGACTGCAATTTTACTATTTGCTTGAATATTTGCACCAATAAATGATCTTCGACATCGCAGGTAAGTGTACTAGCACTTCCTAGTTGTTACCTTAACGCGATCGACAAGACGATAATAAAACACCACATATTTTTATGGCAGATAAGTAAAATTAGTGTTGTCGCGAGTAACTGACAACAGTCTGATTAAGCATAAAACACAATAATCTAACTGAGGCATAAAACGCCGTTTCGACAAAACCTAACTGAAGCATAAAACATCATTTCGACAATAACCTAACCAAGAAATATTGATAAGTCGATAGTTATTATTATTATTATTAATGAATTAATTAAATTATAAATAATAAATGGATAATTGTTTTTAATTTTCGACAGGAATGAAATTATTTTGAGAAACTCTTTGATAGCCAAGAAACAAGTACACTGTCATCCAATATAAAGTTGACATTTTGTTATGTTAGGCGCAAAACCCTTCCTGGCCACTCGGTCTTAATTCCAAGACGTGTTTAACTATGTAAAGTCCGATAAAATTTTCAGTGAGGAAAAACATGTTATGATTGGGGTGTGTGATTCAAACTTGATATAATTTGATTGACTTGAATAAACTTGAAATTTCACATGTGTTTTAAGAACATATTTTTTCATAATTTGAATTATATTTATTGGAAATATTCTTAGCTTTTTTAAAAATATTTGATTTTAATTTATATAAATAAATTTTAATAATTGTTTTCGATAAAATCTTGTTCATAAATAAATACTTGTTCGATTGTTGTCTGGTTTTAAAGGTAAGTGTTTGAAAATACTATCTTCTATCTACATAGTTAAATTTTCATTCACATAAGTCATTCAAAACTGGTACTGATTTGATAATGCGTATTTACGCGATACGGGTTTATACATGTGTTTCTATTCCTAACCAGTATACGTAACGGACTAGCACATTATTTACGAACAACAGATAAAAGAGCATAAACATAAAAATCATTTATTGCATTCGTTTGGTCTAGAGCGATACATTTTTTTTAATTTAATCTTTAAAAACAACAACACCTTTGAGCCCACCTAACAAAACCGAGATTTTTTGCCTCAAACAATGAAACTAATGGCGATAAAGCATTAAATTAATTGATGCGCGGATGATAAAAATAGTTTCATTTGATTTTTAGACTAAATAGAAGATATTTTACATTTTTTTTCATTTTCAAAACAAATAACAGATCTACATTTAGTTTTTTTTGCAGAGGAAATTAGTCAAAAGCTTCCCTTTTAAAACACCTTTGAAATAAATTTAGTGTCAATCTCAGTTCATCTTTACTCTAATATATATGCCTTTACCAAACGTTTTTAATTTTTTCAGATAATTAGCCATTTCAGTATTCTATTGCACTTGTGACCTTGACCTTTGAACAGATGACCTTCATTTATATGTTAAAATGATCGGTATCTACCTACAATATTCTATTATACCTGTCTATACAAAGTTTATAGTTTTCCTGATAATTAACCATTTCAGTATCCTTTTGCATCTGTGACCTTGACCTTTAAACCCATGACTTTAATCTATATATCAAATCAATACCAACAATATTCGAATATATATGCCTATAGGAACAATTATAGTTTTCCAAATTAATAAATAAAATCAGAAAGGTAAAAAAAATCTATGACATTTACAATTGTCCTTGACGCCATTTTAAAAGTAATTACAGAAATATATCAAAACTGAGAACGCCATGTCATTATCCGATGAAATAGTCAAGTAATAACAATATTTTTGTCCGACTTTCTTAGAATAAACAAGCTATAGGTTTCAATTCCTAGAGTAGCCAAATATCACATCAGATATTTTTATCTTCAATATTGATAAATAAACTACTGTAGAATCATTAATGTTAGTGGGGCTAAAATTTCATGGTTTTGAATTTTTTTTAAAAAATTGTTGGGAGAAATTTTTTCAGCAAAACATCCCGTGTGGTCCTCCAATTAATTGGTCATTTAAATCGAATTGTCGGATGAGTCAAACTCATTTTAGGTCCCCTGGATAAAATTTCAACGAAAATAATGTATTTAACTCGAAAAAAAATTTTTTTTAATCAACTCGAACTAGAATCTTTAAGTCCTTTGAATTCATAGAATAATAAAACCGTGTGTTAATAAAATTTAATTTTTAACTACTAATATCTGGAGCTTCGTACGTTCCTGTCATAAATAACCATGTGGTTTTTTTTTATCTCAAACTGACCTCGTGTCTTGCCCTTGCAAAAACAAAACAAATATACAGGTATAAAAGCCACTGTGTTAATTACTTCCAAGCTAAACATAACTTCCGACGGTTGAAGCCATATGTGATCCCTACTCATTCTCAAAATCCGGAAGTATGGGGAAGATTATAACATCCAAAGCGTAACCGGAATATACATGATAAAGACCAGACGGGATGACTTGTTTTGTCGGCAAAATAGAAAAAATATCACAAAAAGATCTAAAACTAACATCTTAGTTAAATAAAAGAAAATTACACATAAAACGGCAAATGTTCAGGAGATGATAAACATCGGGTGAATAGGAAGTAATTCCGTCAACAAAAGTACGAGACCCCCCCCCCTTGACTGCCGTCAAACTTTAGATAAGGCCTTTCCTTTAAGTAAATATTCAAACCTGGGGATTCTACAATTAACCAGCTTCTTTTTATTACTAATGACATAGGCAAAGCTTTAGACGACGGTAAAGAAATACGTCTAGTGTTCTGTGATATTAGTAAAGCATTTGATAGAGTTTAGCATAAAGGGCTCATTCATAAACTTTATTCTATCGGGGTTAGGGGGAAATTACTTATGTGGTTTAAATCATACTTGTCTAATCGTAAACAACGCGTTCTTCTTAGAAATGGTTGCTCTTCGTGGAAAGAAATAAATTCTGGGGTCCCTCATGGCTCTATACTTGGTCCTCTTCTTTTTCTTATTTATATAAATGATATAGTTTTAGATATTCAAAGTAATATACGATTGTTTGCTGATGATAAATCACTTTATTTGATAGTTGAAGACGCTTATTCAGCCGCAGAAAAACTTTCAATCCACAAAAAACTGAATCAATGATAATAAGCAGAAAAAGAATAAAACCGTTTCATCCACAGTTATATATGAATAACGTTCCAATAAACGAA
This sequence comes from Anadara kagoshimensis, assembly GCA_021292105.1. Taxonomy (NCBI): domain Eukaryota; kingdom Metazoa; phylum Mollusca; class Bivalvia; order Arcoida; family Arcidae; genus Anadara; species Anadara kagoshimensis. The sequence goes on from CM037857.1 coordinate 26,945,539, forward strand.
GTTGAAATACATAAACACCTTGGTATTTTTTTCACTGAAGACGGTTACTGGAAATATCACGTTGACCAAATAATAACAAAGGCATTGACAAGAATTTCTCTTTTCCGTAAAATTAAATTTAAAATTGATCGATCCGCTCTTCAAAAAATTTATTTTACTTTTATCAGACCCCTTCTAGAATATGCCGACGTAATTTGGGACAATATCAGTTGTGAACAACAAAAACAATTAGAACAAATTAATATTGAAGCAGCTAGAATTGTTACAGGGGCGACCAAATTTTGCAGCATCGATTTATTATACAAAGAAACTGGGTGGGAAACTTTAAATTATAGGAGAAAGAAACACAGACTTATTTTATTTTATAAAATGTACCATGGACTATCTCCAGAATACCTTTCAAATATAGTACCTCACAGTTATCTAGAAACACATTCTTATCCAACTCGAAATAGAGAAAATCTTCATACGTTTCTATGTAATTCAACATCTTTTTTTAATTCTTTCTTGCCCTGCACCGTTCGTGACTGGAATTCAATACCTACTAACATTCGCAACGATGAATCAATACACGTTTTCAAAAAATATTTTGACAAACATAATGATGTTCCAAAATACTTTCAAAGCGGTTCACGTCTAGGACAAATTTACCACGCCAGAATAAGAATGGAATGTAGCACTCTCAATGCACACCTATTTAACAAAAATATTATTGACAACCCTTTTTGTAGATGTGGTCATATTGAATCCTCTGAGCATTTCTTCTTAAAATGCCCACTTTATAGACAATTACGTCAACAAACCATTTTCTCTCTACCCTATAATATAACTATAAATTTTTTATTATATGGTGATGTTGTAAACCTTACTGTTGATGAAAATATCTATGCTTTCGAAGTTGTTCAAAAATATATATTATTATCCAAAAGATTTTGTCAGTGACTCTCTCTCTCTCTCTCTCTCTCTCTCATATCTAAATTTGACAATATTATATGCAATATTTAATTCTTCAACTTGCTTTCCTGATTTTATAAGTTTATGTATTCTAAGCAAAGACTGTGGAGAGGAGTTAAAATAAGACCTTGGTCTTGTTCTCGAATCCTTTTCTTCATGTATATGTATGTTATTGTATAATTGTATTGCTTTTTGTGAATAAAATATTGTTTAAACTAAGTAAATATTTTCGTTGAGATTAAATTTCGTGGCTTTAACTTATACACGGAAATAACGAAATTTAATCCCATACGAATATTTGTTATTCCACAGTATGAAAATTAAAGCCATGGCAATGCCATAAACAACTGTGAATTGCACCGCTTTGTATATACTTTTGACTAAATTTTATTGAAATTTGTCTGGTAGTATCAGAGAAGTCGAAAATAGGTGTTTACCATGAACGCGCTAATACACACACAGACTTTGCTATGCTATAAGCACACATGACCTATAGTCAGGCGAGCTTATAATAAAATGTTGTAAAGCACATTTTCATATCGTGACATGAATCACCTTTTCTTAAAATCACAAGAACGTTATCATACTCGATAATCTTAAAATATGAACAAGTTTTGTGCAAGAATTACCACTTGAGAAAGAGCTTGTCTTTTTGTATATCAAGCACAAAAAGAAAGTGAAGAATCAAAATTTTGGTTTTGATTGTTTACAGATGACGTTACTTAGAAAAAAAAACGGATTGAAAAAAATTGATATTTTATTGACCTAATTAATAAATAGAGTCCTTAATTAAAGCAAGAATAAATTTATTGTTTATTCACAAATAATTTCACACGTGAGATTTACAAACATGTGTGATATCTATAGCAATGTTTCCGAAACAAGCGCGTTTCGAGAATGATTATAATCTATCGAGTTCTTTGATAATTCATTTTGCAAGCTTTACAACTTTAAATAAATTAGATGATAAAGCTGAAAGGTTGAAAATGCAATTGTTATTAATCCAACAGAAGGAAATTAGCAAATAAACATTAAATTATGATTAAAATAATTAATATATGATTAATATTATTGAAATGAAAACTAACAATTCAAGTTACTAACTTCACTTACTGGAAATCAACACGTATAAAAATCGTGTTCAAGGTTCAGATCAATTGTTACCCCTTCTACTATGTTTGGCGTATTTCGTTTTTAAAAACATATATATGTTTAGTCAATTTTGAAAACTCAAATCAACATTAATATCATATAATTTACAGTCTTAATTGCTAACTTGACTATCTGAAATTAATCAGCTAAAATAGTTTATGTTCATAGATTAGCTAAATATGTTTATTACTTTGGTTTCCTATTCTATCCAATCATATTTTATGTTTCTTGTTTGCACAAAGACTGAAGTATAACGACTTTCAATGACATTTTCGAAAGTGCAATTAAATGTCAAAAAGTTTCTCGCTCAAAAGGAAAGTGAAACTGTATTCTCTGAAAAAGCTGATACTGTACTTCATTTAGCTGTTATTTTTGTTTTAAACAAAACTTGTTATTTAAGGTAGAAACCGTTTTTATATACCAACCAAATACACCAAACATGAAAAGGGATCATGGATATACTCAATGTGGCTAAGTTCAGAACATACACGATTTTATACGTTTTGATTTCCATCCAGTTAAGTTAGAAGTTGTTAATTTCTATTCGAACGATGCTGTCATTCATATGATTTTAGGTATCATTTGTGTGTATTAAAATGATAAAATATATTTATCTTTCTAGAAACGAAACATAATTGAACAGATAACAAAAAAAGTAAATGTAGCTAAACTAAAACCATGAACGTGGTGAAACCATGCGAGTTAACAAACACATTTTAAAACCTTGATTTGGTATTTTAATAACGTAGAAGTGCTATTTTTAGAGTTCATTTGCGTTTTAAACATGATGAAAATATATTTTATATATTGAACACGATGCCATCATTTGATACCAGCAGATGATCTTCAATGGGTATTAGACAATCTCTTGTTTAACCTTTCAACTCGATCATCCATATTATTTTCGTCGTAAAGTTCTTTATTTGTTCTCGCAAGGTTGAAATTCAACATATTTTATACATTTTAGAACTTTTCATATCTCGCTTGAATGTGTAACATGTTATGTGCACATAAAAGCAAACAACCTTTCAATGTTTTTTTATATTTAGATATACATACATTAATATAGGTGTTAATTTTGTTAAAGGATGTTGTCGTGCAAAATAACAAAGTGTAAGGTGTATATTGTGTGGCAATACATTTATGTTTCTTAAAGTCAAAATATATTTATTCTCTTTTTGTGTATTTGCCTTTTCGAATTACTGTTCAACCATTTGATCACAAGTTACCTATTCGGTCAAAAGAAACATGTTAATGGCTTTTTATGTTATTTTAGTCAAATGTCTATTTTCAAAGCATGTTACGTCTAGCAAACAAATGATATGTCATTGTTATACCAGTATCCGTGGCGTGATAATAAATTATTAATTTTTCAGCTAGACACAACTATTATCAGCTGGATTGTAAAAAAAATTGATGACTTCTTGACAATAAAATGTTTATTTTAGGAAAAAAACGTGATGTCAGTGTCTTGATAAAACACTTTTAAAAATATATATTTAAGATATTTTACTTAAACAAATCTGCTAGAAGCTATTTACACCTTTGTAGGAGTTTATTCAACTCCGAGATGTTAAACAGTGAGCATGCCACGGGACTTATTTGGGTGTTTATATAGTTTCGTGTTCTTGTGATGGCCGTTTCCATGGTTTAAAATATATGCACATTTATAAACCACTTTTTACGATTTCAGACAATCAAAACGTATTATTATTACTACAAGACGGGGCATATACTCCAGTAGCCTTAAAATTCAGTGGCCCAGTATGTTTATGTTGCTTTTCGTCTCTTGCTTTGTACTTTTATCATGTGCTTTTTCTGTCTGGTTTTTTCCGTTGTCTGCCCCCTTACATTTTTTCCAGTATGCAAATCACTTTCTTCAAAGGTTACTAAAATGTACTTGAACTGCTGGTAATATACAACATTCATGTATAATTCAGGTGATAAAATTGTATCTTGTAGTTTTCTTGGATTTTATGAAGCGATCTTTCAATTTTTATTACACTTTTTGTTTGCTTGCTGTGTGATCAATGTGTTTAGGCTCGATTTCATGGTGACTTTTTATTATCTTTTGTTTGCTTCACATAATCTTTACCTATTCTGTGTGGCATACTATAGTGACATTTTAGGTAATAGCAATATAATATTGAATGGTGAACAATGATCAATGTCTCTTGTATTACAACAGTGTCCGCTTTTGCAAGAAACTTGAATTATAAAATGAATTATATTGTAATAATGTTGCATTAATGTCACTCGCATATAAACCTTAATGCACCAAAACTTAAACATGTAACAGAATACATACTGAATTTAAAAAAATTAAAAAAAAACCCACATTATTACTCTTGGCAACGAATACTTGCAAAACATTAGAACCATCCTTTCTTATATTATTATTGTAAGGACTTCTTATTGTAACCAACATATATTTAATGTATGTTTTTCCACATAAATGTTATACATGGCTTGATTCCATCATTTAAGGTTCTTTTCAGTCAAGTGTTTTAAGTTGTGGAACAAATTAAAATTCTTCCTAGTTTTTAGTCAAAACTTTTCTCTTAAAAACAAAATACAAGTTCATGTCTTAAATATAATCGAAAAAGCAAAACAAAATCTTTAAATACTGGCAATTACGTGAACTTCCGCCAGTAAATTCGGGTGCTGCTGAAATGTAAGCACCTCTCGGTTAGCTAGCTACAACCCGGCATGTGTTAATTGTGTAAATAAAATGAGAATAAGAGAAAGATGAAATTATGGAATGTCGATTATCTTTAGGAGAAAACACCTCTCGTTCAGCTTGCTACATCCGGTATGTTTTATATACTTATCAGTCAAAATTAAAATTTTATAACAAGTATTAATAAAATAGAATTAAAAATTATAGAAATCAGTTCATAGGGAAATAGCTCTAATATGAAATCCCTCGTATCATGAATTACGTCCCTTACTATTTTTTAAATAATTAATCTGTCACATATGCGAAAAATAGTACTATTTGAAGGAATGTTCTAAAGCAGCTTATTTTACATTAAATGGTCCATAAATAGGAAATGAAAACAAATTTAAAATATATAAGATTTTTTCTATATTTGTGATTTCTTAGATAAGATAAACTTGTTGCAACAAATTGTCGCTGAATTAAATTATCAGGAACATTTAACCCGCATTAAAGAAAGAAAAATACAAATATGATCGATTACGCCCGTTTTTTTTCACCGTAAAATACATTCAAACAATGTTTCTGTATCTATAATGAACCACTCAAATTCACACATACTGGTCCATGGTCAAATCAAAGGGTTGTGCGTTTAGCTTTTTAGCTCACCTGAGCCAAAGGCTCAGATGAGCTATTGCAATCTATCACCGTCCGCCGTGCGTCGTGTGTAAACTTTACATTTTAATCTTCTCCTCCAAAACTACTGGGCCAAATTTGATGAAACTTCCTGATTATCATGCCTGGGTAACAGCCTTTCAAAAAAATGAGACATTTATTGTTATAACTGAATAACGGCTGAAGATAATTGTATGGAGTTTTCAATATTGATCTTGTTTTGCTATTTTCTTCCAAAAGATGTCAAGGTCAAAGGTCAAGGTCATGTCCCTGTTTTGACCTTTGATAAAAAATGTTATTTTTTAAACATTTCAGGTGATAATGGCATGGGATTTTCAGTTAATTGTAGGTATTGACATGATGATCATTTTGATACATAGATCAAGGTCATGCGTTCAAAGGTCAAGGTCAAAGATGCACAACTATTACCTTTATAGTTAATTATCTGCAAAACTATTAACTTTTTGTATAGGCATGCATATTAGAATATTGTAGGTAATGGCACAATGTTCATTTTGATATATATTCATAAAGGCCATGGGTTAAACGGTCAAGGTCACAGATGCAAACAAGTACTGAAATAGTAAATTATCAAAAAATATAAACTACATATAAGAATATTGTAGGTATTGGCCTAACAGTCATTTTGATATATGAATGAAGGTCATTGATTCAAAGGTCAAGGTTACAAATGCAAGCAAGTACTGAAATGGTTGATTATCTCAAAAACTATAAACTTAGGTATATATATTGGAATATTGTAGTTATTGGTCTAATGATAATTTTGATATATGAATAAAGGTCATGAGTTCAAAGGTCAAGGTCACAGATGCAAATTAATACTGAATTGGTTAATTATCTTGAAAACTATAAATATTTTGTATAGGCATGTATGCTTAACATGGCAGCCGTTAGTAATAATAGCCAAAAAATCCTTTTTCTCGAAACCAAAACGTGCAGGGAAATTTCTATTGGATATTTTTATTCAGGATAGCTGGGTTCATCAAAATTGTGTTTTCATAAAAATTAAACGAAAAATAGGTTACGCTTTTTTCATAAAAATGATACATTTATTGCTATAACTCAACAATGGCAAAAGATAATTGATTGGAGTTGTCACTGTTGGTCTTGTAGTAATATTTTCTTCACATTTTTGACAAGGTCAAAGTCATGTCCCTTTTTCATTTGTTTTATATATATATAAACTGATATATGTTTAACATTTCAGGTGATTATGGCATGAGATTTTTAGTTTATTCTAGAGATTAACATGACGATGATTTTGATACATAAATGAATTCATGGATTCAAAGGTCAAAGACATACAGGCAAACGAATACTAAAATTACTAATTATCTCAAAAACTATTATTTTTGTATTGGCAAGTATATTACAGTATTGTAGGTATTGGCCTAATGTTCACTTTGATACATGAATAGAGGTCATAGGTTCAAGCCTCAAGGTCACAAATGCAAATGAATACTGAAATGGTTTATTATCTCAAAAACTATAAACATATTGTATAGGCATGTACATTAGAATATTGTAGGTATCGGTCTGACGATCATTTCGATATATGAATGAAGATCATGGATTCAAAGGCCAAGGTCACATATTATGCAAATGAATACTATAATTATTATCACCACTAAAACAATAATTTTTTGTATAGGCATGTATATAAGAATATTGTTTGTAATGGCGTAACGATAATTTTGATATATGAATGAAGGCTATGGTTTCAAAGGTCGAAGTCACAGATGCCGATGAATACTGAAACTGTTAATTTAGGCATTAAAATTATAATATTGTAGGTATTGATCTAATGTTCATTTTGATGTATGAAGGTTATGGGTTCAAATGTCAAGGTCACAGATGCAAATGAATACTGAAAAGGTTATCTTGAAAACTATAAGTTTTCAAATAGGCATGTGTATTAAAATAAAGTATTGGCCTAATGATCATTTTGATATATGAATCAGAGTTATGGGTTCAGAGGTCAAGGTTGTAGAAGCAAACGAATACTTAAATGGTCATTATCTTGAAAAAATGATTTTTTGCATGCTCATGTATATTACAATATTGACGGCATTTGCCAATTAATCATTTTGATATATTAATAAAGGTCATAGGTTTGAAGGTCAAGGTTACAGATGCAAAAAATACCAATATGGCCTATTTTTACGCTTGTACTTTTGTTTATACTATTTTGATTTTTATAAATAATATACTGCACCTACACTTTTAGATGTAGCATTTAATTAGCAAAAACTGCAAATTGAACATATTGACATGATTTAAACAAAATCGTGCAATCAATCCCCCACTTTATAATTTATAAAACATATGGTTGATTTTGGAATTCTCTTTGAAAGATACTCGGAGGCTGTGGAATAGCAGGAGAATGATAAAGAGTTATTTTAAGATTATAAACCCGTTTTAGTTGAGGCAAACAATTTTAATGTTCAGCAAAAATTGAAATACCCTATCAATCAAAGGGGAAAATCATACCAATACAGAGGGTCTCAGTTTATTTAAAATAAAAAATATGAGTTTACATTTCAATTTTACCGATGTCTCTTATTACTCGGTTATCATATATAATGCGTGAACCAGGTGGAACACTTCAGATTCCAAAGCCATAATGTGCTAATAATAATCATTTTATCACTATTTTACATAAAAAATGAACAGTATATTTTTCATTCGGAATTGTTCTACGAACAAACGCTAGTTTTTACTACTGTGGTAGCTCAGTAGACCCAAGACTTAATAGTAGGTACTGCATTTTCTTTCGTCAAGCACTCGATATTACAAAATGAATGTCATGGTTCTTTCTGATTGGAATAAACTAACTTGAAAGTCATGGTTCTTCGAATGGGAATAAACTAAGTCCTGTGTCACAGTATGTGGTACGATAAGAAAGCCTGTTGTAAAATGCCATCAGCACAACACACACGAAAAACTTCAGTTTCTTCGGCTATAGTTGGCAATATATTCTTGACTGAGACGTTAAACACCATTACAACGCCTACGCTAATTCATGATTTTCTATATCAATGAAACACGCTCTATTTGATTTATATAGAGTTTCACCGCCTCCTCTCTTTCTATAATAATACGTCCTGATTTATGTAAAGGCATGTTGTACTAGTATTAATCGTGAACTCGGTGCCTATAAACTGGATTTTCATTATTAATTTGAAAATTTAACGATTATATCTTTCATTTTCATACAACGATTGTTTTACATTAGATATTATATTTTGCTATCCTAGTGAGCTTGAAATTAAATATACAACCGATTTGTTTACAACTCAATGAAGACAACCACAAAAGGTTTCATTTCGAGGTCACTTTTACTTTTTATGCAGTAATATACTTGCTGTTCTTGTTCATACTGTGTTCCATCGTTTATACGCTTTGGTATAGTTTCTTTACTATATGGGTACTTTATAAAACGAAGCAACCTCCTGAAAATAAATTGTTGACCCAGAAACATTACAAAGCTAGGCTTATCGAGGCTCTTAAATCTTATTTAATCGTTTTCAAATGATCAAAATACTGTTAATAAGCATGATGCATTTGTATGAAAATTATCATGGATGTTTTTTACATCACATTGATCCTTTTATTCTCAATTTTGAATTCACAAAAGGCGGGTTTAGCTAGCTATACAAAAGGAACTTACCCTTCCGGAACATCCTACTACACTTTCCTGAAAGTCTGTTCTATTAATTTCATAAAGTGCTATAAGGAAAAATGCTAAAAATACAACAACTCAATACATGATACATATGCCAAGAATAATAATAATTGATATTACAAAATGATAATGACTCTTAATTGATATTATTATGAAATCACTCGACTTCTCTATTGAAAATGCTTTACTCTGCCATGAAGTTTCCAAAAATCTCAGGATTAAGTAATGTATCGGATAATAAAAAGTTAAATATTAAACAAAATGAAAATTTAAAAAAAACTATTTAAATATGTAAAACAAATTCCTATAAAAAACTCAATATTTGCCACTATCAAATATTGCAATTTGTTTGGGAGGGTATTTACAAACGAATTTGCAACACTCCTTGCAATTATTTGTTTCTGCTTGCTAAACCCCTTAAAGGTACCGTTCAAATATTGCACACAATTATGACTTTTTTTTCTTTTTTTCGAAATAAACAGGATCATTTCGAGAAATTCCATTCTCTACTGCGAAACCCCTTTAGGTATCGCCCAACTAATATTTAGTGTGGTTTCGTATTTATATGGGTTCCATGTACTTGTTTGGTGTTTTTTCTGTATTTCTTGTTTTTTAAGTTTTATTATTTTTCAATTTTCTTTTTATTCATTTGATTTCGTTTGTTATGATTGCTTACATGGTTTGACGAAATGCACCTTTTTCATTTTTTGAAGGCAAACTATTTCATGTATTTCAGTTTTGTAATTATGAAATGTGAAAAAATAAAAATTCTGACTAAACACTTATCAGGTGACAACCTTCTTTATTTTTATCGAATTACCCTGGACATATATGACGCCCTCAAGCTCAAAGTTCCTTTCATTTCCAATATTGATTAAACACTTGACGGATGTATCTAACTTAACATAAGGTGCTTACCAAGCCTCACTTCCCTGATGAAAAATAACATGTTTAACCTAATTTGACAGCTTGAAAAACTAAGATATACTCCCTAATGCAAAGTATTTCCTTAACTGATTTTGGTAATATGTATTTTGATCTTTTTGAGATTCTTTTCCACATCTTGGAAAAAAGTTTGGTTTCATAATTTTAGTCAAAGTACTACTGATGAGGAATTGTATTCCGAAACGGCCGTCTAGGGCTGTAAAATTTAAACTGGTATAATATGTAATTCAAAGGTTTAATTTTGGTTTGGACTTGGCTTGGTATATTGTTCGTCGTACTTACAATGACTTAGTCTTTTTCGCGCAAAACAATAATTGTCAAGTATACAATGGTAATAGTTTACGATGATAAAAAAATAATTTTCGGACATTTTATTCTAATCAATTATGGGCCCTAGATTAAATATTACACTGAAATAATAACAATTAGTTCGTACCTAAAGCAAATAATAAAGGATATTAAAGAACTATGCTAGCTGATTACTCGTATAGTTAAAATCGTATTAATATAATCTTTAATTGAAAAAATCCTAATTTTAAAAAACACCACCTATATAATATGAATTAAAAGTTATAGCTATGATAAAAGCCATTCAAATTTTGAAAATATTATATTTATATTATATTATATATAAATCATCTTTGTAATCTTAATGATAAAACAATCTAAGAGATATAAATAAATTCATATCTCGATCTATTACCACCTTTTTTTCAAACATCAAATTTTGCCATTTAAAGACGTTTGGCGATATATCGAGAAAGGCTTATGAAGAATAATTCAAAAAAAGTTTTATGACCGTAATCACAATATTGGTGATAAGTATGATGCATCTGTATTCAAAAATTACCTAGGATACATTTGACATCCAATAGTTCCATGTAACTTATATTCTCAATTTTAATTTCACACTGGTGTAGATAGTACGGCAGGAAGTGCTCACCCTAACTGAGCATCTTGCTTTATTTCCTTGACGGAAGTTCACATGTTCAAGGTATTTGATTTGGTGTTGGGAATGTGATTTTGACCTCGGCCGGTATGTTTGTGTTTGATTTCGTCATAAGCAAACAAGTCGCCATATTGAAAACTGTCAAATGAAGATAAACACATGGACTTCTATTAGAGATAAGAGTCTGAATGCTCTAGATTAAAAAGATTTACATACTGCGAGAAAAAAGTTATGCGTAACGGTCTAGGTGAATTTGGTAAACTACATTTCGGCCCTTCTCTTTATCTAATACCCTTCCAGAGTACCTGACCTTACTTCCCTGGTGGAAGTTCACATGTCTAACCTAACTTGTCAGTTCCGAAGATTTTACTTTGCTTCTGAAGTGTGATTCGGACATAGATAAGTATGTTTGTTTTTGATGATTTAACATCTTAAATCAGCAATTTTATTCTGAAATGGCTTTCTAGTGCCGCAAAATTTAAAACAGAATATTAAAAATTATTCAATGTGACTTTGAGGTTTTCTTAGCGATTGTCTCTTCTCAGTGTTGACATTTGCAGCTTTTTCAAACCGAGATTGAGTTTCGTTAGAATAAATCTAATATTACTGAAAAGAAAGGGTAATTAAACTTCATATTTCAATGAATAATTCGACCTTTTACAGGTTTTTTCATTAAAATAATTTCAAGTCTTGATTAATATAATATAAATCAATTCAACAAATATCCATTTACACAAAGATGTTCTTATTGCAAGTAATTAAGAGAATGTATTCACTTTTGTTATCACTATTCTAAGACAAGTACAACGCAGGGTTTTGATCATAGTTTTGCTCATAAAATAGAGTGAAATAATTACGTTACATTTAAAATCGTGATTTAAACATGGTTTATTGCTCTTGGAGCACCCGCACCCACTGCCCTGATGGATATTAACGTGTGTCACCTTGTCAATTTTAAAGTTTTATTTTGCTTTTGGATTAGTATTTGGACATGGATTAGTATCTTTGTTTTTGATTGGTTTAACAAAGTCCGGAGTATCTCTGTCAGTTCTGGGATTGTGGAAGGCCTGTAAAAAGCTGCCGATTGTCGGTGAGAAAACTGGAAACTATTTCAATTACTGATCTGCCTATGTGGGTTTAAAAACTAAAGGGGTTTTCACTTTCACAATTGGCACACGAGCAGAAGCGATAAAATGTTCGTTTGACCAATAAATTTTGATTGGGATCGTAAACTGTTGCCGAAATAATCGCATATGAAAAAGTATTAATACGAAATTAGCACGATATAAAGCGACCGTTTGATTAAACATAGTCTTTATTGAAATACATGTATTTATTCGATTCACTTTCAACTATTTTAAGACATAAAATCAGTCGCTTGCAAACCGTGGTTTTAGCGGACAGTCTAAACCAAGAATTTATGACACTCACGGACTATTTACCATAGGTAAATATGAAAAACAAGATATGGTTATTGATCCCATCTGTGCCATATTTTATCGTATAAATTATGCGAAGATGTGTGGATGGTTAATTAAATGGTAAAAACATTAATTTAGAATATGTTAAACATTGGCAAATAGTCGCAGACGATATGGACAGACCCGTTTCTAGTAGCTTTTCATCAATTATGACCTGTCTCATTTATATTTCAACTGGATAACATGCGAGGGGAGGTAAAAAAGTTCATAGAACGGGGTATATATTGCCGCAAAAAACATACATTTTATTATTATTTTTCAATATAGTCCCCATAAACCCCAATGCACTTAGCCCACTTTTCTTTCAGACTGTCTATACCTTTAAAATAGAAGTCTTCGGTTTGGTCCTGAAACCATGCCTCTGTGGCAGCCTTAAGTCCATCATCATCAGGAAATCTGATTCCCCGTAAATGGGATTTCCAATTTCTAAATAGGAAATAAGCACTGTGTGCCAAATCGGACTGTAGAGTGGGTGATTAAGTTGTTCGAACTTGCATTCACGAATCGCTGCTTGTGCAATCCTTGACTTGTGCACAGGAGCATTGTCGTGAAGAACCAATACCCCTCGGCTCAACTTTCCCCTACTTTTTAATTTAATAGCAACTTTCAGCTGCTTCATTAGATCATCATAGTAAGCCCCAGTGACAGAGATTCCAGCCGGTTTGTAATTGATTAACAGAACATCCTTAGAATCCCAAAACACAGTGGCCATGACTTTGCCTGCTGATGGTTGGGTTTTTAATTTCTTTGGTAGGGGTTGGCCAGGGTGCCTTCATTGCGTGAACCCTTTTTTGGTTTCTGGGTCCCAATGGTGAATCCATGTTTCATCACCAGTAACTAAACGTAAATGGAAGCTCTCCGGGTTATCATTATAAATGCCAAGAAGCTCCCGACTTGACAGGAGTCTTTGGAAGCGATCCTGCACATTAAGGTTCCTGGGGACCCATTTTGCGGATACTTTTGACATCCCAAGATGCTCGTGGATAACCGTGTATACACTTCCATGTAAAATGTCACACTCCCTAGCTATGTCATCAATCCTAATTCAACGATTATTCATGATGAGGGCCAACCTGACCGTGTGTCATCCTTCAGTGAGGTGCGCCCACGTTTAAATTCAGCTGACCATTTTGCCACTGTAGAATAGGCAGGACCACTGTCACCGTATACCTCGGCCATTCCCCGGTCAATTTCTTTGGCATTTGACCCCTTTACTGTGAGGAACTTTATTACTGCCCTAAACTCAACATTTTGATTACCTATCATTGCTTGATGGTCACCAACTTTGACTGCTTTTGAAAATAACACAAATATGTTGTGACAAATGAACTTGATATGTTTAAAATGACGGAATATTGTGTTGTGTTAATAAGTAAAGAAACTGTTTGTTACGCTTCGCTGAATACGCTGTTCTATGAACTTTCCGACTTGCCCTCGTATTACATATAAGCATTTAAACAAGCTATAAACTTATAAAAAACAAACACATTTTTATTTATCTATTAAAATCTTAACTGTTTGTTTTCCAAAAACAGTTTCTTTCGACATGCAGTATCGGTTAGAGCCACTACTGTTAATCTTATAATCAACTGATTTAGTTATCAGAGGTCGATTACTAGAATTTTAAATAGAGCTGTCGATATAAAAAAAATGCATAAAGGGTTTTTTAAACACATTCTGATTTGATGTTTTATGAGTAACTTAATAATAAGTGCTTCATTATACAACGCAACTGAAGATCTGGTCAGTCTATATGTCGCGTCGTAAAAGGCTAACATTCACATACCAATTACTAGTGATTAACTCCTACCCAATTAACTGCTTTTTTAATCCTTTATAACTTATTTTACAGGTTAATCTAGTCAATTAATCATACTAATTGCAATAAAATATATTTTGTTACCAATATGCCCTTAAATACATAATATGTTCATGTTGAAAACATCTACAAAAATCTAAGAAGGGGGAAATATTTTTAGGAGTGTTAATTTCTGATTGCAGTCGCTATAGAAAAAGGACATCACTCTTGTGATTTAGCTCCATTATCATAATGTTCAGTTGCATTCTATTTGTAGTCCGTCACAATCTTATATTTCTTGTAATGAATAATCATGACAAAATTCCCCAGAGTAATACTGTAGACGTATAGAAGAATAGGTTTTTTAACCTGAACTACTTATATATCATTTTTATGCATAATAAAATATATCGGGGGTAAATTAATCTTTTATCATCATTTCAACATTTCCTTATTACCGTTTAACAGTCTTTTAACAAACAAATTAATTGCTTTATGTCCCATCATCATATTGCATTAAATATTGTCTTAGATGATTTATATTAAGTCTAGTTACAAATTTCTGTCTGATTTCTAGGATGTTCTTCAGATAGTAACAGAGAATACTTGAAGTTTTTGAAAATATCTGTTTTTTTTTTTTTTTTTTTTTTTTTTTAAATAAAAAAAGTAGGCTCACAATAGAGTTATCTCCTTTTTTCTATAGAAAATGCTATTAACGACTTTAATTGACAAACAGCCAATTCCACTGAATTTAAAAGTAGATTTTTATGGTGAATAATAAAACTTTTCCAAAAAAAATATTACAATAAAATTAGGTGAATACAACATAACAGTCACTCTCCGGAGAACAGACACATAAAACATTTTTTGTTGCAATACTTTGAGATTTGCCCCTATTTTTCATAAACTGAATGGACTAGGATTCCAATAAACCAACATTTAATGAACCAAAACCAAGTCAACCTTGACTTCCTAACTATTATAATGGTTAAAAAACAAACTTCATTTTTGACACTTAAGTAAGACCACAAATTTATAACCCAACGAAAGGCTTTTTTACAGACTTAACAAAAGAATTATATGTATTGCCTATTGTGGATTTTGTAAAATACATGTTGTACTTTGTTCTTCTGTTTTCGTTGTTTCAACGTCTTAAAAATTGTTTGAGGTTTGGTCCAAGCACTACTTATTTTTATTCCGAAAGGGAAGTCTAGAGCTGAAGAATGAAAAAGGTTTTAGTGACGATGTGCAAAACACCAGCGAAAATATATGCCTCCGTGATCCGTCCATTTACATACAAGTCCTGATATATTTCAAACAATATGTGTATTATTGCTATCTATTTCAGTTCTGTTAGTCTAATACGATGGGCATCTCGAATACCAAGTATTCCTAGATGACATTCAACGGATCATATCACCCGCGGCACCTAGTTCCAATTACATTTGGGTCCGATCCCAGTATGAATCATAAAAAACCCGAATTTACTTTCAAAGGACTATGATTTTTTTCTTCTGGTATTCCGGTTTCTTACATACAAAACAATTTACCTTTTCGATATCCTTGAAAAACTTATCACGCATTCTTATAGTTTGCATTAGGTTTCTTAATTGATAATGACCATATTGAGATATCTCGAGGTGAACGTCATCTATGGAGTAACTTCTTGTAAAGAACTGACATTGTACAAACTCAATAGCATTCGGCATTTTCAGATTAACCATTTGACGTACTGGTTGATTGATTGATATTTGTTAGAGAACCGTTGATGAAAATAAGGATATGTCTTTCGATCTTCATAATACGTAATACATACTATTTACTGCATTGACTCAGGGATATTGCAAGCCTAGGCTTATCAAGGGTCACAAAAAATTTTATGGCCGTCATCACAGTATTGTTGATAAGTTTGATGTCTCTGTGTCCAGGATTGCCCTAGATATATTTAACGTCCAATAGTTCCATGCTCCTTTCACACAATTTTGATTACAAACGTAACGGGTGTAGCTAGCTAAATAAAAGGTGCTTACCCTTCCGGGGCAGCCGGCCTTACTTCTCTAATAGAAGTTCACGTGTCTAACCTAATCTGTCAGTTCCAAAGTTTTTACTTTGCTTCTTGATTGTGATTCGGACATGGATTGGTATGTTTATTTTTGATTGCCCTTATATTTTTATAAAGTTGGATGGGATCGTAGTTGGTAAAAAAATTCACCATAAGTACATGTTTTAGCAATAGTCAATTATGTACAGGACACTACCAAGATTTATGGACTGATCTTTGACCTGGATATGGACCGTCACCTTAATATAGCCCGAGCCGCAGGTGGTGGCCATATGAAAATGACAGTCCATATCGTTTGCACAATATTATCTATATATTGTCATTGCATACTATCGCTGTATTAAATAAATGTACCATTTAGTGTTCAAACCACTTTCCATTAAACAGAGAAAAAACTCTGAAAACAAACTGTTTCACAAATGAACTTCCACCAGGTACGGAAGGGGAAATCACAGTTTGTTTAGGTAGGTACACTGGCGATGCATGTGATCAAAATTACAGAATAACGGTTAAATATGTTGCGCATAATGTTCCTTTTATTCTCAATTTTGACACCACACATCACTGATGTAGCTAGCTAGACAAAAAGGTGCTTACTCTACTGAATCGAAATTCCTTTGCCAGTTTTCAAAGTTGTCACTTTATTTTTTGGGCTGCCATTTGAACTTGTAATTAATTAATGGGCAAAAGGTATAAGTTTCTACAAAGCATACGATCAAGAACAAAGGGACAATGAAAGGCATCAGGCACCGGTTTCTTTCACATTATTCCTTAGCTAAGATTTTCCTTAACTTAAATTAAGCAAATTTTGGTAATCATTTTTTGAAACTACTGATGAATATTTTTTTTTCAAAACTAAATGCAAATGTTTTAATCTAGAAAATATCTTTAGATTGACACCTTAAAAATCCTGAATATCTTCATAATTAACAAAACTATAAAGGATGGAAATGTTGCAAGATTTAAGTTAAGGAAAATCTTAGCTTAGGAATGATTGTGAAACCGGGGCCATGTCTAGAAATACTTAAAAACTTATAATGTACATGTACGTACATGTACTTTGCGATTTCATTAACAAAGATAAAATGAAATAGTAAATTAAACGCATAAATCGACAAACGACGAGGAGCAAAACGACAAACGCTGTGTAATCAAACACAAACATATGAGTCCATGTCGAAACCAGAATCCGATAACATTTAGAAACTGACAAACATAAACTTCCGCCAAGGAAGTGAATCCAGGTGCAGCGGAAGGGTAAGCAGCTCCTGTTTAGTAGTTACACCCAAGCTAAAAGTTAAAATCACAATCCCAAAGGAAAGAAAAATGTTTCACCTCAAGTTTATCTTGTTACATACATCACATGCATAATTAAGATATAATAAGTGCAATCCGCTATTCTAGAGACATAAAGGAGACACCTACATACAATGTGTTAATACAAAATATCGATGCAAAGTGTCAGATAATACCAAAAAGATAAAAGCAACATTTGTATATTTTTAAAAAAAATCATTTCCTTTATTGGGAATTTCACAGTGCTTAAAAGTGGATATTTTTTCATGGTGTACATGTGAAGGTATAAAATAAACAAACGCATAGATCAAATATGTCTACTTGTCACCTGGATAAAAGTTCAAAAAATTAATTTCCTTGTGCATATTAACATTTTTATATGTAACGTGTTAAAAGCGGAAGTTAAATAATTTAAATCGTTTTAAAAATCACTGGGTTTTATTCAGGTCATTCTTACTGCTAACAAGTCTTACTTTTTCCATGGTATTAATGTAAAGACATTTAGTAAACAAGAACATATATCACATCATTCTATAGAATTATGTTTGAACTTCTTAGATAATCAGGATAAAAGTTATTAAATTTTGATTACCTACTAGATTAAAATTAATTAAGGTGGACATGGATTAGTCTGTTTGATTAATGGAATATCTATATCACGATATTCATTTGTTCAAGAACTTTTTGTACAGGGATGTTAAAATATAAAATTCCTAGGCAATAAATTATGAGTTGTGCAGATACTAAATTTAATCGCTTTTACTTCCGGATTATTAGGATAGGGTACGAAAACAAGTCAAAGTTATCCTAAAATATTTGAATTTATATATAGACTGACGATATAGTGCTGGGTGGACCGGACCCACCGTGCATCCCCAGGGTCGTCCGACACCACTTTTTCTAGGTTTCTTGGTGTTTCCAAGATATAAATTGGGACCTACTACATCTAGATATTTAAGAGTACTTGAAAGTTTACAGTACATTTATCGAGATAGGGGTACGTTTTATTCTAGTTTATAGATATAGATGAAATTTGGTATCATTGAAAACGGGAATATGTTCAGCTTTTATAAATATAAAATTGGTTGGTGTAGCTGCTACTATGACGTATCCAAGACGTCATAAACTCAATCTCGATTTTTTGGGGAAAACGCTATAAAATAGTGTCAAGTATACTTCATTTAATTAATTCTGTACAACATAATAAAACACAATACGACACTATGTTTTCTACTATGACGTATTCATGACGTCATCAACTCAATTTCGATTATTTTTTTTTTTGGGGGGGGGGGACGCTTTAAAATAGTGTCAAATTATACTTTATTAAATTAATTCTGGACAACATAATAAAACTCATAACGACACTATGTGTCGAGGTGCTTACCCTTCCGGAGCACCCGGCCTCACTTCCCTGGTGGAAGTTCACGTGTCTAACCTAACTTGTCAGTTCCAAAGTTTTTACTTTGCTTCTGGATTGTGATTCGGACATTGATTAGTATGTTTGTTTTTGTACAAACTGATAATGTCCAAACCGACTCATAATGTCCAAACATTCTTATCAACTCATAATGTCCTAATTTCCATCACATTTTTGTCCAAAACAACTCATAATGTCCAAATCGACGCATAATGTCCAAACTTTTCCTGACGCATAATGTCCAAACCTTTTGACGCATAATGTCCAAACATTTTTTGACGCATAGTGTCTAAACTTTTTGACGCATAATGTCCAAACGATTTGACCCATGCCAACAATGTCGATCGAGACAGACAGACAGATAGATAGATAAACAGCTAGACAGACAGACAGACAGATAAACGGATATATTAGGCATATAGATTACATAAGATAGATATATAGATACATGAACAAACAGACGAACAGAGATATAAAAAAAGTTCGGAAAATCAATCAAACTTGCTTAAGTGGGCTATCTATTTATCTATCTATCTACCCATCCATCCATCTGTCAATCCATCTATTTATCTTTCTATCTATCCGTCTGTATGTCTATGTATCTTTCTAGATGTCTGCCTGTCTGTCCGTCCGTTCGGTCCACAGCATATATACAGTGTTTTTTCGGTTTTTTCTATGCTTGGGGAACATATGTAAAGTCCTGAGTGAAGTGCGGTAAAATTCTGATGAGCCAGATTGGAACCTGGTAAAATGATCGAGAAAAACTGGTAACATTTACAGCTTACCAGCCTTATATATACTAGTCAAATTAGGGCGATTTTTGGAAATGAAATGGAGTGTGTATTTGAACGAATGCGGGCGTATTTAACCCGATTGTAACACCAAACAGTGTTTGAACTGAAGTATTTTCTACATTTCTCTCATGTTCAATCCGCATCAGACTTCCTGATATCCCATGCTACAAACATTTACATTTGTAATTGTATTTTGTTTTAAAAAAATACCGCACAGTTCTCCATGTTTATAGTGAGGATAGTTCGCGATTTTGACAGGATAAATTCGCGATTTAGTTAAAAATGAATTAAAGTTGTATAATTTAACACATTCTGTGATAATGATACATTGTTTGAGTGTTGAGACTAACATGTGTTTTTGTTGACAACGATGTCTTATATTTTGCTGACTCTAAGGCGAGATAACGATGTTTGCCACAATAGAATTGTAACCATATTTTGTTTGTTTTTCTGTCAAGGCAGACGCGCGTCTGTTTCAACTTGATCCGTCCATCTATAAGAGAAATGACAAGGTGTTGGTTAGAATGCATGATGACAAGCATCATGAACCACGTAGACACAAGATTATCCCTGGGGTGATCATCATGACTAATTTAAAACATCATCGATACAAAATAAGGACTGTGCCAGACAAAGACAAACAAAAGCAGATTGTGAAATGGTTCTCGGTGAAAGATATCACTAGCGAAACAAAAGCAGCTGAAGCCAGCGAGTGAACAGACGTAAAACCAAGCTACATCGACAAAAGTATTACATTGTTAAATCACATGCTGATAATTTGGGAGGTTTTAAGCAGCAAATTAGATTTGATCCGCCTGGGGTTGGGAACTGTTAGTTTAGTGCAATAGCTGACCAGTTGTCCAGGTTTGCAATTCACAGGTCGCCGCAGACTCTTAGATCAGAAATAATAATCGACCTCCACAGGAATCCAGTAAATCGTTTGGGTATTCATTTATCTAATTTTGTTAGATAATAAAAATTTCATGCGATACCTAAGGGGAAGAGGTTGAAAGAAATTGTGACGTAGAGTTTGAAAACGACGGTGATGTGGAGTTGGCAATGCAACAGGTTTGTGATGTGGGGTTGGAAAGAAATAGTGAAGTGGCGTTTGAAAACGACGGTGATGTGGGGTTGGAAAGGGATGGTGATGTGAGGTTGCAAAAGGATGATGATTTGAAGTTGAAAGGAGATGGTGGTGTGGGGTCTGAAATAGAAGGTGAAGTGGGGTTTGATGCAGACGACAATAACAACTTTCCAGAACTGTTACCTCCCGAAATAATGCGTAAGATAATAAGGCACACACTGGATAGTAACATGACAATGCTTGGAACTTTTAACCAAGTTTCCCACACTTTTCAAGAACTTACCAAAGATTACTATCCATTTGTTCACATTCGGGATAAAATAGCAGGTGACCTAGGCTTGCTGAATGCGAAAAAGGTGAAAATAAGTTTTTGCCGTTTGTTCAATGCAGCAGGAAAAGGAAGTGGCCTAGCTGTGCGTTTGAAAGAATGCCTGAAAGATTGCAAAGACTGGTGGAACGCATGGTTGGTTCTGTCAGCATTAAGTTACTCACGATATGCAATATCATCAATATTTTGGAAAAGGTAATTGTTCAGTTTCTTACAGACAGTTTTTCTCATCAATCTTTTTATCACTTCATGCATAATTGTACTTGTAACCAAGCCAGGGCTTAGCGGTTTATATTAAAATTGATTTTTGAAAATTATAAGTTGGTTTTTGTATTATGTAATTTTAAAGTATGTTTTACTGTGTGTTTAATTTGATATTGACATGGGCTGCTTTTACTTACGTGACGTATTTTTAAAATCGATTTTCACTTATTTTACTTGTAATGCAAGTCGAGGTTTGGAAATATCTGTAATACGGTTACCTGTTGCCATACTGATGTTGATTTACTCCAATATCTCTCTCTCTCTCTCTCTCTCTCTCTCTGCCTGCCTACCTACCTATCTATCTATTTATCTATTAATTAATTATAGCATTCCAGAATCATAAAAGGCTATAGAGATTAAATATTTTATTTAAGACACATCTATATCGAGTAACCATTCAGTTGATTCTGTTACCTTTTCCTTGGTTTGGTCCTTTATCTGTACCTTCGTTTGATCAGAGTGCAAAATAAATATAAACCAGCTACTTAGTTTGTTTTTCACGAGGACCACCAACTATTTCTGACAGTTTAAGTTTAGTGAAATAAAACTAATTTCTTTTAAAATTTGTAAAATTAATGAAGTTACGAACCAATGTACCGTAGGACCAATGAACCGTTGGAACAGCGATATGTCACCAGATCAAACAGGCATGATCTCACAAATGGGGTCCACGTTTGAGGAAATCCCCACCCACTGAATTAGTGTTGCATAAAAGCTGTTCCAGGTTTAAAAAATCTATAGGTAGGAATGTCCTGATTTTCGAAATTCGTGAAACAAGGGATAAACAATGAAATCAGCCTTGGACATAAGTATAAAGATATCAACATTATTGGCATGGGTCAAATCGTTTGGACATTATGCGTCAAAAAGTTTGGAGATTATGCGTCAAAAAGCTTGAACATTATGCGTCAAGAGGTTTGGACACTATGCGTCAAGAGGTTTGGACACTATGCGTCAAAAAATGTTTGGACATTATGCGTCAAAAGGTTTGGACATAATGCGTCAGAAAAAGTTTGGCCATTATGCGTCAATTTGGACACTATGAGTTGTTTTGGACAAAAATGTGATGGAAATTAGGACATTATGTGTTGATAAAAATGTTTGGACATTATGAGTCGGTTTGGACATTATCAGTTTGTACAGGGTCCACCTAACCTATAGAGTGATATTTTAATTTGGAACGAAATCAAACGTTATATCAGAACATGTTGTGCTTTATATCAGGTCACTGATTTTGAGCGAACTGTGTAGATAAATTGTAAGTGTCGATTTGGTCATCAGTTACTCACGCTTGTTAGATCCCCAACGCACACCACTGCGGTAGCTCAGTTGGTAGAGTGCTCGCTCCGTAAGTGGAAGGTCGTGGGTTCGAACCCCGGCCGGGTCTGACCCAAGACTTGAAAGTGGGTAGTGACTGTTCTTTCGCCAAGCAATCGGCATTACGAAATGAAAGTCACGGTTCTCTCGGATGGGAACTTAAAATAAACGAGGTCCCGTGTCACGATGGGCTTGGCACGCTAAAGAACCTTGCTGTATAATGCCATAAGCGCAACGCACATGCAAATTTGTGCACCTTCGCCTATAGCTGGCGACGTCTCGATATAAGTGAAATATTCTTGACTCGGACGTTAAACACCATTACTTACCTTAACTCCCAACAGAAACGCGGTCAGTAGTATGGTGCACATGTTTTTGACCATTAACAATGCTTATCTGTTACCTTGAAAAACTTAAAAAATTCCAACTAGTATAAAAAGTTAATTTAAAAAAATGCAAATTATTTAAACCCGTTATGAAAAGGCAGAGTTTCAAAGCTAAACTTTTTACGACATAGTAAAATTAAAAATTACCTTAAATGTAATGCATGTATAAAAGATTTCGGTAGGAAAATAGTGATAGTGAAGGTTTCTAAAAATGTTACATGTCTTGAATTAAGTCCAGTCAGTATTTTAGCTAAATTTGGTTAAATATATTTTGGTTCTTTTTATATTTGTTCAACCCATTGAAAACATTTTGGTTTCATAATTTTGGTCCAAGCACTACTTATGAGGAAAAGTATGCCGAAACGGCCGTCTAGTGCTGTTAAATTAAAACTGGTATAATATGTAACATATACAAATTATCATCTCTTAGCTTTCCTTACCTTCACATCAATATACACGTAGAATTATACTTGCTTCTCTTACTTATGGTGTATTTTTCTTTTCACAATTCACTAATTCCCGTTAAGATAACTTTATGCAACGAAGCAAGTTGCTAACAAATAAATTATTGACAAAAGGATATTGCAAGCCTAGACTTATAAAGACCGTCATTACACTATTGTTAAATGTCATATCTCTGTATCCAAAATTACTCTGTTTATATTTAACGGTCCGTGTTTCTTCTCATTTTGATTACATACGTGACCGGTGCATCTAGACAAATAGGAGGT
This sequence comes from Anadara kagoshimensis, assembly GCA_021292105.1. Lineage (NCBI taxonomy): Eukaryota > Metazoa > Mollusca > Bivalvia > Arcoida > Arcidae > Anadara > Anadara kagoshimensis. The sequence continues at coordinate 26,969,540 of CM037857.1, forward strand.
GCAATCCTACCGGAACACACGGGCCCGTTTGCTTGTTTAACATTATTTGTCAGTTTCAAAAGTTTTTATTTTGCTTTTTGGTTACGATTTGGACATAGGTCGGTGGTTTTTTTTTAATTTGCACATTGACTAAAACCATGAAGACAATCAATGACTTGCTAAACCTAAGCAGTTTTCGACACAGCCCCTTTCTCTTTGACAATTCAGGTAGCCAGCCTCACGATGGGATATTAATCTACCATGATACAGTAAACACTTACCCTTTTACCTTATAATTTTCGTCAATTCATTTACACAATAGATTTAATTTTAGCAACTTTGAATTGGATTTCAAATTTAAGATACTAATGTTAAATCCAAATGAACAATTTTATTTGTAAAATCATTACCCATTTTAAGTCATCACAAAAATCCTTTGTTTTAAGCACTGAATTCATATTTTTTCATAACTTAAACAGAAACTTATTTTATTTCTTTAATTTTTTAAAGTCGGATTATTTATCCACTAAGTTAAATTTAACCTTAATTCTACTCTACTCTTATATCGAGGCAATGAGTTTTGGAATGGTGGAGAAAACCGAAGCGTCTGTAGGAAATCACAGACTGATAAACTTTCGGAAAAAAATTCTCACACTAGGATTGGCCCTAGTACGATTCAGATCTAGGCAACGAGAGGCAATGTGATCAATAAGTGTTTCCATTAGAACACTTGGCCGCTGAAGCCCCTTTGAAATAATCTTTGGTGTTAAACACCATCAATATTGCTCCACTCTACTATTACATCAACAATTATGGTAGAATCATGTAATATACTAGTATTCCTTGCACTTGTGCAATTAAACTCTACATACATGTAATCGTAAAAGAATATATCCACATCACCTTTTGGGATAACTAAATACATGTAATACAAGTAATTTGTAAATATTAAATTTAATGAATCCTCAAGTTCTGCTTCATATTTAGGCTTATACCTGAATTATGACGCCCACGAAATGCTGCATTTGAAACTTTATGACATACGTGATGACCTCAATATTTCTATTGTCAACTTTCCTTTTCTATGCAGCAATATACCTGCTTCTCTTGCTTATGGTGTATTTGTTAATTATTACGCTATGGGAGAGCTTGTTTCCACTACGGGGACTTTGTACAACGAAGCAGGCTGCTTGCAAATAAATTGTTAACACAAGAGATATTGCAAGCCTAGGCTTATCAATGCCTTCAAAAAGTTTTATGGCCGTCATCGCAGTATTGTTGATAAGTTTGATGTCACTGTGTCCAGGATTCCCCTAGATATATTTGACGTCTCATAGTTCCATGTTCCTTTCACAAAATTTGATTATACACGTGGCGGATGTAGCTTGCTAAACAGTAGGTGCTTACCCTTCCGGAGCACCAGGCCTCACTTCCCTGGTGGAAGTTCACGTATCTAACCTAACTTGTAAGTTCCAAAGTTTTTACTTTGCTTCTGGATTGTGATTCGGACATGGATTATTATGTTTGTTTTTTATTAAATTAAGCCCCCGGTCTTACACGAATTCAGTTGACCACAACTGTTCCTTCAAAGAAATATTTAACTGGTATTTGTAATGGATAGTTATTAGTCAAGGATCAGTGATTACTTGACTTGAGTAAAGTCGACATTGTGTCGAGGACTGTAAGGGTATGTAGGAATGAGTGAGTTCTAAATACCATCGTCTTTATGAATATTCGTCGGATTTTTTTAAACAATGTTACCCATTTACTTTCTCTGAAGGACAGTCAACGTACTTATCTGTATATTATAATAATAATAATAATAATAATAATAATAATAATATAAAACATAATGTTTTCTGAACATTTTGATGACACTTTGCGTTTCTTAGACCAAGGATTTATCCAATACAGCAGAGCAGTCCATATTCGAACTTAAATTAAAAGTTATAATTGCTTTTTCCAATTTTTCATCAAAACGTCTATGTTTATATGAGCAATATTGTACGAACACTATATATACGTTTTTATTATTTTGACCAAAGTACTTTTATATATATCGTTTTTTAGAGACGGGCGTAGTTCTCTTGATATCTCGATTATCCTGATTTTTTTTACATTTTATCAGACAAAATTACACCCTTTTAGTATCATTTTACGAGTAATATTCGACACGCTGTTTACTGACTGATATTAATTTTTTATGTTGCATATATTTTTTCAGATGAATTAAAAATATTTTTTCATATTTCAGTTTTAATAGAATGTAATAACATTATTATTATTATTTGAAATAGTTAACTCCTCCTGAACACGTCTCTTTTAAAACAAGGACGTAACATTATATATATATTTTGGTAAGACATGTAAATGATAATACGGAGAGCAGTCAATAATACGCCGACACAACAGCATTGAAAAGTCAAACGAATTATACAACATGATCTATACATACTAGAACCTTAAGCTAGTTAGACAGACGACTGGCGTTAATAAATTCTACAAAAGGTTTTACTTCGTGAGGTTTTTAGAAAAATTACATTCTTACGTTTTATGTATTTTGCTTCTGTGGCGCTCTTACAAAAATTTTTTTGTAACTAGTATATTTTTAGCATTTTAATCTTAAAAATAGGTTAGAAATATCACGCTTTTTGGTTTTGTTTTTGTAAAACGAGATATGAAAAACAAACATTATAGACACGACATCACGACTCTAATAAAATTCAAATTAAAAACTTTTTTAATTTAATAAAATGGTGACTGTCTACCTCATTTTTTAAATTTTTATTTTATTTTATTTGTAGAATGCGTTTAGAAACAATATTAACAATTAATGGTGATTATTGATTGCAGTATCATTGATTTTATCACATTTTTGCGTGTTTGCAGGCTAAACAAGTCACCAGCCACTACAAAATGGCTATGTTATTATTATTCTTGGACAGGGTACATAACAAATAGATTCTTACAAATGACTTTTTTGTAATGAATTCTACAGTTTCCCTATGTATAATAATGCAAGAAATCGCCAGCAAAAAACGATATCAACTACCTTTGGATTAGTATGTTTGCTTTTGATTTGGTATTAAAGGGCACAAAGCCAGACGTTTTGTAAATTGTTCTATCTAGAAATTTCGAAAGTTGACAGGTATTATTCAGATTACCAGGCACTTCTAATATAGGATGGAAGAACTGAGATTTGTATAAACAGTATGTACAACCATGAGACGCATCCTTACTGAGGACCGATAAGACATAGAAAAATACCAGCAATAACTAGAGAGGCCATTAATATTTAATAACACGTTTTAATCATATTTAAAAAAAGTTGAACACTTTGATTTTACCTTAAATTGTATTTTAATTACATATAACACCAGTTTTTATTTTACAGCACTAGACGGTCGTTTTGGAATCGATTTTTATCAGTAGTGTTTTGACCAAAATTATGAAACCAAAATTTAACAGAATTTATGCTGCTATCGCAATTTTGGCCAAGATGTTTACATGTTACACTATATTGATTACAAAAATTCAACACAGACCGTTTTAAAATTGCTGGTATTGTTTAAATGTTCACATTTTGCCATTTAATCTTTTAAAAGCACGGTCGAGAACTATCAAAGAGCAACTCGTACTCAGGGTCTCGCATCAATTTCATTCTGTATTGCATACAACGTGCGTGTTATTGATGAATTTTCAATATACAGTTTAATTTTGGTCGCTGGCATCAACTCGATCTTCAAGACCCGACTATAATGCTCATTATGACCTATATAAATTCAATATCGATCGCTCGAACCTCGGTAACTCGAATACATACGTTAGATAAAACAGGTTAAGATGGTTAAAATAAATGAAAAATAAACTTTTTTAAGTCTGTTTGAATTGTATTCCGAAATGGCCGTAAATTAAAACTTGTAATGCAATATATAATGAACTCGAATAGCTTTTTCCATTTAAAAAGTTGAGTTCAGACTTTTTTTTTTTTTTTTTTTTTTTTTTTTTTTTTTGCAAATGGTGTCACAAACTTGGACAAGATCCTTTTCAGGTACATTATACCGATGCCAGTGAGACAATAGAGAAGAACCATTTTTCAGTATGTTTTCCAAATAAATGGTGAAAATTTAAGAACAAAATTATCATGAAACCGGCAATATTGTGGCACCGTACAATCATCTTTTTATGTCACCAGAGAGAGAGAGAGTGTGTGTAACACCGAAACTTGAAAACGGACGAGTATTCAGAGCAGTTTGTTCTCTTCTCACAACTTAGACCTTTGTAGAATTTCTTTGCAGTCAAATACTAACTGCATTTAGCTCAACTTGAATCATTGCAAACTTTTCTACACATTGATCCCATTTCCGTTAGTCTTCTTTGTAAAGAATTCAACTCTCATGTCCATAGAAACATTAAGAAATGTAATTTTCCGATTCATCAGTAGCTTCAGTATTTTGATTCTAAAACAATTTACCCTTACAGTCTTACAAGGGTATGAACACAGCTTTTGTATGATTGCTGTGCTAAAAACGGATTTTTTGTTATTTGCTATAGGGTTAAGTTATGAGGGAAATGGAGTTAAACATCCCTTTGATATCCCAAAAAAATGGATGCTTAATCTTTGTACCTTTACCAAGTATGAGAAGTCAGAAAAATACCGTTTTCCGATTTATTTATTTATTTATTTAAACTTGGTAAAGGTACAAAGATTAAGCATACGGTATTATTTTTTTCTGACTTCCCATGAGAAGTCAGAAAAATACCGTTTTCTGATTTATTTATTTAAACTTGGTAAAGGTACAAAGATTAAGCATCCATTTTAAATCAAACAGAACCAGATATGAACCAAAGAGAGTTTTGGGATATCAAAGGGATATTTATTTAACTCCATTTCGAATAACATTAAAATACTTATAGCTCTTAGATTTGATGCATATTTAAATTTACACCGCTCAATTTTACACCCTTCAACTTGACCGGAAATGTTCCAATTAATTGTCCAAAACTGAGTAAAACTAAACAAGATTAAATGAAAAAATAGTAGCAGTAAAAAATTACGGAAATATATAAGTTATGTATCCAATAAAAGTGCAGGACAAGCTGTACTCCTAACAATAACGCTAATAACTAAAGTCTATTTACGATCCTTTAGTCTCTCGGATTTTCGTAAAATTCTCTAAAACGAAACTTTTTATTGTAAGAGTAAAATCGTACATTTATTATACAATTCATGCCGTCATTAATTTTTAATATTTCTATCCTTAAACTTTTCTCAGTTTTGCCCCATAATCCGTAAATTTTGGTCAATTTTGTGCAACGGCTATTTTGTCTAAGTCCTACATTTCGGTCGAAACCATTTCGGACAGGGAAATACTGAGCTAATTTGCATAAGAAATACTTATCGACAATATGTCGATACGCAACATTACACATAATTGACAAGGATATTGTTTTCATACATTTGTTTATAAAATTACTCAAAATTGTTAAAATTTACCAATAGTTATCAATATACATATGGTGTTATAATGCTGCATGTACGAGTACGTCATGTACTAAAAATTTTTGTTTACAAGATTTTTGTACGAAATAGCATTCTTGCCACAATTCAGGTGCAAATCAGTATTTGAGACAACGTTCTCTCTCTCTCTCTCTCTCTCTCTCTCTCTCTCTCTCTCTCTCTCTCTCTCTCGTTGTACCATAATTCTAACCGAAATTTATTTAAGAACGGTGATACTTAACCTTGACAAACTTAAACAATTCACGTGCACATTATTATTTGAGACAACGTTCGTTCTCTCTCTCTCGTTGTACCATTATTCCTAAATGGTTAATTATGGTAACTAATTAAACTTATAAATCGTGTGTACGGATAATTAGAAAGACTTCAAGAACTTTGTCAAATCTACTTGGTGGTTGGCAAGAACTACAGTATTCATTATCAGGTGTACACGTGTTGTAAAAGTCGGTCAACTTTGCCTTTAGCAATTAGGTAACCGGATTATAATTAGAGGCGTATGTTAACAAATATTTCTGATCGTTGTAACAGAAAATATGAATTAAAAAATAACGATAAATCAACAACTGTGTAGATTTTTAGAGACATTAACTCAAAAAAAAGTTTTAGGAAAACTGGTTGTGATATTAATATACACGTGGTTGGGGTGACTATCTTCGTAGAATCGAAAAAAGATTGTGTAAATGACCCGTAACAGAAACTGATTAGCATATGAAAAACCCTCTCACTCCTGTTTTGGTATCGCCGCAAAGGTTAGGAAAATGGCGCTAAAATAATTTACATAGCGATATCGAAGGCGATACTAAAACGTTTTAATATGAAGAAAAGAGAGTAGATTAGACACCGGTTACAACAGGCCACATTACGGTATAGTCTTGTTTTCACGATGCAAAAAGCTATGGTTTTAATTTTATTCACACGTTAACCCAATGAAAAGGGACAAAAACCAAGAGACTAGTTGGTTGTATACAGACTTTACGTAATCAATCTCATAATACCTTACTGCTTTAAATGTCATCTTCTTTGTCGTCTCTAACTAATGTTTTTACTTTAAATTGCACAACTTGTTATGCACCATAAAAAGAAACAATCAGAGATATCGTATAATGTTTTGAACGTCTACATAATCACAACTTATATTAAGGAAATATGCTATGTACGGTAAATTTGTAACATGTATGGAAATTAATCTGCACTAACAATGTGGTAAAAATTAAAGAGCATTTAGATATATTTGATAAACATGAAGTAATAAATAATAATAAAAACAACGAGTATTAATGTAATGATGGATGCATCATTACAAATAAGGCGCCCAAACAAATAAAAGTCAAACCCTGTATTCAGGACTCATATTATTAGAAATTAACAGTTTTTTTACTTCAAGGTTTAAATAAAATAAAGATTCAAGAGATGTAACCTTTTTGGTCATTTAGAATATATACTTGGAGCAAGCGTGTCTATGTATGGTCTCTCTCTCTCTCTCTCTCTCTCTCTCTCTCTCTTTCTCTCTGAAATTTTATTCTAAAAAATTATTGTCTTGGTGTCAAATGAAAGTAGATGTAGTACATGAATCCAATTGGTTGAAATTCAAACAATAGACAAAGTTGATTGACATCACCTATACCCAATATCACAACCTGTTGTTTTGATGAGCTAATGATGTGTTGATTTTAAATGAATCCAAGCATTTACCCATGTAAAGTCTGTTAACAACCAATTAGTCTCTTGGTTTTTGTCCCTTTTCATGGGGTTAGCGTGTGAATAAAAATCATAGCTTTTTGCATCGTGAAAACAAACCCATGCCGTAATGTGGCCTGTTGTAACCAGTGTCTAATCTACTCTCTTTACTTCATATTAAAACTTTTTAATATCACCTTCGATATCGCTATGTAAATTATTTTAGCGCCATTTTCTTAACCTTTGTGGCGATACCAAAAACAGGAGTGAGAGGGTTTTTCATATGCTAATCAGTTTTTGTTACGGGTCATTTACACAATCGTCTTCGATTCTACGAAGATAGTCACCCCCAACCACGTGTATATTAATATCACAATCAGTTTTCCTGAAACTGTTTTTAAGTTAATGTCTTTAAAAATCTACACAGTTGTTGATTTATCGTTATTATTTAATTCATATATTCTGTTACAACGATCAGAAATATTTGTTAACATACGCCTCCAATTATAATCCGGTTACCAAATTGCTAAAGTCAAAGTTGACCGACTTTTACAACACGTGTACACCTGATCATGAATACGTTAGTTCTTGCCAACCACCAAGTAGATTTGACAAGTTCTTGCAGTCTTTCTAATTACCCGTACACACGATTTATAAGTTTAATTAGTTACCATAATTTACCATTTAAGAATAATGATACAACGAGAGAGAGAGAGAGAGAGAGAGAGAGAGAGAACGTTGTCTCAAATAATAATTGGCAAGAATGCTATTTCGTACTAATATCTTGTAAACAAAACAAGTTTTTGGTACATGACGTACTCGTAACACCATACTATTGAAAAATTTAAACAATTTTGAGTAATTTTATAAACAAATTTATGAAAACAATATCCGTCCTTGTCAATCATGTGTAGTGTTGCGTATCAACATATTGTCGATAAGTATTTCTTATGCAAATTAGCTCAGAATTTCCTGTCCGAAATGGTTTCGACCGAAATGTAGGACTTAGACAAAATAGCCGTTGCTCAAAATTGACCAAAATTTACGGAGTATGGGGCAAAACTGAGAAAAGTTTAAGGATAGAAATATTAAAAATTAATTACGGCATGAATTGTATAATAAATGTACGATTTTACTTTTGCAATAAAAAGTTTCGTTTTAGAGAATTTTACGAAAAACCAAGAGACTAAAGGATCGTAAATGGACTTTAGTGTCATATTGATAACTAAATACAGCTACCCTATCGAATTGAATAATGAATCATGCCCCAGGGATAAATGACCATTAGTGTTGCTTATAAAAAAGATTTAGATTGAGAGCTTTTGGACATGCATCAGTGATTACTTAAGTATCCTAAACAATGAAAATTCATGCTTATGGTTTTAATTCTTAAACAAAATGATAGCAGCCATCCCATGAAGAAAACTATAGTTTGAGGGTGGGGATCTCAAAGTTAGTACCTAGACCTACCTGTCCCCACCCTCCTATAGAATGATAATATGGGTTTACGTAAGTATCAATCTATTCAACTTTTCATAAAGAATAAGAAAATATATATGTTAGGGGTGGGGATCTCAACTGATCAAAAGTTAGTACCAAGCCCCGCCTGTCCCCACCCTCCTCTGGAATAACATCATTTGTATTTCTGCAGTAGTTTCAGGATGGGGATATCAACCATTTAAAAGTTAGTACCCAGCCCCGCCCATACCCACTCTCCATCAAGAATGACCCCATGGGACTTTCTTTAGTATCACTCTATTCAACTTTTCATGTAGAACCAGAAAATATATAGTTTATGGGTGGGGATCTTAACCGTTTAAAAGTTAGCACACTGCCCCACCCATCAACACCCTCCCTGATACCCCCGGGGAAATCTTGCGATACAGACTTGTACACCTCGAGACACTGATCATGAATATATATGGTTTTATAGTACAAAATATAGTATAAATAGCAAAATCGAGCATTATTGTTTTTAAGACCCCGCCCTCCTGCCCCTCCCCTAATGACCCCATGGGCATTTTACTATGGCCTATGGGAAAGGAGATGGGGATCAACCTTCATGTGAAGTTTGGTTAAGATTGGACCAACAGTCTTTGAGAAATTGGTTGGACAAGTTCATGGCCGGAAGAAGAAGAAGAAGAGGAAGAATAATAAAAATTATAATAACGAGTGCTAATGTAATGATGGATGCATCATTACAAATAAGTCGCCCAAACGAATAAAAATCAAACCCTGTATTCAAAACACATATTAGGACTTGTACTTTTGTTGCTTTTTTCCATTTCCATGGCAACGGCTGAAAATTTTAAACCTCTAAATAAGTTCTACACACAATAGAAAAACTGTTGAGAAATTTTAAACTTGTAATATTCTTTTCATTTTAAGATTTAATTTTATATAGAGAAGTAGTACATGAATCCAATTGGTTGAAATTCAAACAATAGGCAAAGTTGATTGACATCACCTATACCCAATATCACAAACCATTGTTTTGATGAGCTAATGATGTGTTGATTTTTAATTAATCCAAGCATTTATCCATATAATGTCATACTGATAACTAAATGCAGCTACTCTATCGAATTGAATAATAAATCATGCCCCAGGGATAACTGACTATTAGTGTTGCTTATAAAAAGATTAAGGTGAGAGCTTTTAGACATGGATCAGTGATTACTTAAGTATTCTTGACAATGAAAATCCATGCTTATTGTTTTAATTCTTAAACAAAATGATAGCAACCAGCCCATGAAGAAAACTGTAGTTTGAGGGTGAAGATCTCAAAGTTAGTACATAGACCTACCTGTCTCCACCCTCCTATTGGAATGCCCATTTGGGTTTACTTTAGTATCAATCTATTCAACTTTTCATAAAGAATAAGAAAATATATATGTTAGGGGTGGGGATCTCAACTGATCAAAAGTTAGTACCCAGCCCCGCCTGTCCCTGCCCTCCTCTGGAAAAGGCCATGGGCATTTCTTCAGTATCACTCTATTCAACTTTTAAAACAGAACTGCAAAATATATAGTTTCATGGTGAGATATTAACCATTTAAAAGTTAGTACCAAGCCCCGCCCGTCCCCACCCTCCATCAGGAATGACCCCATGGGATTTTCTTTAGTATCACTCTATTCAACTTTTTATGTAGAACCAGAAAATATATAGTTTATGGGTGGGGATCTCAACCGATTAAAAGTTAGCACACTGCCCCGCCCATCCCCACCCCTCCCTGATACCGCAGGGAAAATCTACTGATACAGACTTGTGCATCTTGAGATACTGATCATGAATATATATGGTTTAATAGTACAAAATAAAGTATAAATGGCAAAATTGATCATTATTGTTTTTAAGACCCCGCCCTCCTGCCCCTCCCTTAATGACCCCATGGGCATTTTACCTCGGCCTCTGGGGAAGGAGATGGGGATCAACCTTCATGTGAAGTTTGGTTAAGATTGGACCAACGGTCTTCGAGAAATTGGTTGGACAAGTTCATGGCCGGAAGAAGAAGAAGAAGAGGAATAATAATAATAATAACGAGTATTAATGTAATGGTGGATGCATCATTACAAATAAGGCGCCCAAACAAATAAAAGTCAAACCCTGTATTCAGAACTCATATTATTAGAAATTAACAGTTTTTTTTTTTCACTTCAAGATTGAAATGAAATAAAGATTCAAGAGATGTAACCTTCTTGGTCATTTAGAATATATACTTGGAGCAAGAGTGTCTATGTATGGTCTCTCTCTCTCTGAAATTTTATTCTAAAAAATTATTGTCTTGGTGACAAATGAAAGTAGAAGTAGTACATGAATCCAATTGGTTGAAATTCAAACAATAGACAAAGTTGACTGACATCACCTATACCCAATATCACAACATGTGTTGATGAGCTAATGGTGTGTTGATTTTAAATTAATCCAAGCATTTACCCATGTAATGTCATTTTGATAACTAAATACAGCCACTCTATCGAATTGAATAATGCATCATGCCCCAGGGATAAATGACCATTAGTGTTGCTTATAAAAAAGATTTAGCTTGAGAGCTTTTGGACATGGATTAGTGATTACTTAAGTATCCTTTACAATGAAAATTCAAGCTTATGGTTTTGATTCTTAAACAAAATGATAGCAGCCATCCCATGAAGAAAACTATAGTTTGAGGGTGGGGATCTCAGAGTTAGTACCTAGACCTACCTGTCCCCACCCTCCTATTGAATGACCATATGGGTTTACTTAAGTATCAATCTATTCAACTTTTCATAAAGAATAAGTAATATATGTTAGGGATGGGGATCTCAACTGATCAAAAGTTAGAACCCAGCCCCGCCTGTCCCCACCCTCCTCTGGAATAACGCCATTTGTATTTCTGCAGTACCATTCTATTCAACTTTAAAAACCGAACCAGAAAATATATAGTTTCAGGATGGGGATATCAACCATTTAAAAGTTAGTACCAAGCCCCGCCCATCCCCACCCTCCATCAAGAATGACCCCATGGGACTTTTTTTAGTATTAGTATCACTCTATTCAACTTTTCATGTAGAACCAGAAAATATATAGTTTATGGGTGGGGATCTTAACCGTTTAAAAGTTAGCACACTGCCCCACCCATCCCCACCCTCCCTGATACCCCCGGGAAAATTTGCGATACAGACTTGTACATCTCGAGACACTGATCATGAATATATATGGTTTTATAGTACAAAATATAGTATAAATAGCAAAATTGAGCATTATTGTTTTTAAGACCCCGCCCTCCTGCCCCTCCCCTAATAACCCATGGGCATTTTACCTCGGCCTCTGGGGAAGGAGATGGGGATCAACCTTCATGTGAAGTTTGGTTAAGATTGGACCAACGGTCTTCGAGAAATTGGTTGGACAAGTTCATGGCCGGAAGAAGAAGAAGAGGAAGAATAATAATAATAATAATAATAAGAAACGGTGCAAAAACAATAAGTCGCCAAACTTTGTTTGGGCGCCTTAATAATAATAAGAAGAAACGGTGCAAAAACAATAAGTCGCCAAACTTTGTTTGGGCGCCTTAATAATAATAATAATAAGAAACGGTGCAAAAACAATAAGTCGCCAAACTTTGTTTGGGCGCCTTAATAATTAATACACATGGTAAATACTTATTAACACACACATACAACTTACCACTGTGGTAGCTCAGATGACAGAGTGCTCGCTCCGTATAAGGGTTCGAATCCGGGCCTAGTCTTACCTAGACTTGATATTAGCTAAAGGGTTTTGCCAAGCACTTGGCATTTATAAATGAAAGATATTGAGTCCTTCGGAAGAGACATTAAAAAACCATTTTTGTACATTGACCTGAGCCAATGCAAAGATAAAAATGTGACACCACCTATAACTGGTGACTTCTCTATATGAGTGAAATAATCTTGGACGTAAAACCCATTCAATCAACCAAAACCACAGTTCAAAATTTTACATTGCTTTTAGGATTGTAATTAAGTTCCGTGTTCCTTTCACACAATTTTGATTACACTCGTGGCGGGTGTAGCAGCTTTGTGATTACCATTCCGGAGCACCCGGATGGAAGTACACGTGTCTAACCAAACTTGTAAGTTTCAAAGTTTTTACTTTGCTCCTGGATTGTGATTCGGACACGGATTGGTATGTTTGCGTTTTATTGGACAAGGACCGTTATACATGTATTCGAGTATGCACATATGTTAAATACTAAACCAGGACTAAGAATAGAAAAAATATGCATAGATCGCAGTAAGAATTGCAAAAAGTATTACAACGGTACGTATTACTTTTTACTTTTACAAACCACAAAGCAAAATCAATGAATAATGCGGGAAAAGGTTATTGGAAATAATAAACAAAAACATATCAATTCAAAAAAAAAATATTTAAAAAAGCTCTAGTACATCAAGTACACAAAAACTGATCGTATTTTAATACTGTGGTACCTAGGAAGATACATGGCAAAAAACGAATAAAAATCACAAATGATTTTTTTTTATTGAAAACAAAAGGAGCAATATTGACATTTTAGATTCATATTACAGGTAACAAGATCTGGTGACTTCAGACACAAATTCAGGATAAAAAAAGAAAATAAAAACCCCAAGATACGGACAAAGAAAAGACAACCGGTACCCATGTAGGATAGGGAAATATTACCTAAAGGGGTTGAATATTTCAGTCAGAGACGAGGCTTGTCGAGAAATATTCAACCCCAGGGGTTAGATTTCCGTTTCCTATATGGATAAACTCATGATTGATTCTTTTTCTTCCATTTTGATGACAATTTAAGGATCAGCTACATCGACATCGACGCCTTCTTTGTAAATCTAACGTTGTTATTTAACGTTTTACATAAGAATAATATGACCAACGGACAGAATGTATCTCATTTTGGATTATACAAAAAGTATAAACTAGAAAACAAAGCTATTTATTCTAATCTCCAAAAATAAACATTTGAAACGCAGTTAAAAATTGGAGACTCATGTCATTTTCACGCAAGAGGACGTCCTATCTCGCAGATATGACAATTGTCCTTTGATTGTGATGTCACTGAAATCCACACGTGTATGTGAAGATAAACAGTGGTAGATAAACGCAAATGGAAGCGAAGTTAGAAATTTCTACTATTGTTTCCTCAAGCGAAAATCTCTATCTCAAACATAGGAAGATGGAAGAAAATAAGAATTAAAAAACCTCAAGATATGGGCAAAGATGACATTAAAATTAGATTTAGATTAACACTTTTAGGACAAAAAACAAAGCCCTCAAAACGTATTCTGACCATGTCGTCCTCACAATATTGTAGATGTTTTTACGTTAACAAGTTTCATGTTCCTTTCAATCTCAATGTTGATTTCACACGTGGTGGAATAGAGAGTTGCTTTCCCTTCTTTCTGGAGCATCCCGCCTCATTTTTTCGTATTAGATTCATTCTTCCGTTTTTTCTTAATTTAACTTTTGATTTTTTTGTAATTGCTATTTGAACATGGCCTCGTATGTTCGTGATCGATCATGATGATAGAAATATTATTATCCAAAATCTCAACATAAAATGCGATGCGATGCCACGGGGGACAATCACGTGACTTATGTTGATCACGCTTCCAGTTGGAAACGCTCACTTCGACGGCAAGTTGACCTTAGTTTTGTATGATAGCGCATGAATTATGACGCCCACAAAAGGCTACATTTGAAACTGTACGACAACGTGATGACTTTCCATTTTTTCTCATTTAGTCAAAAAGGTGAGCAGAAGGTAGTAAAGTTCCTAAAAACCAAATAACGAGCTAACTTGTTTCGTAAATGTACACTAATATATTTTCAACCGATAAGTGCTGGACGCCATTCATGTCCCAGTCAGTGAATCATGATTATTTCACTTGTATCAACACCGCCAATTCAGTCTACAACTGCCTCTAAAGGAGACAAGTATTACCGACCCACCCCACACTCCCAGTTATTGTTTAAGAAAATTGATCGCCAGTGTTTGGTTCTTTTGATGTTTGTCATCTATGCATACTTTCAGACTAACTATCAGAATTAATTCGTTTAAACTCAGAAAAAGTTCAATGCCTGGAAATTGCATATATATTTAATCAAATATGTCATCAAACCGATAATCACTGGTTCTGTGCATTGTTTCAGAAAACAACTGGATCAACAATAACCGAATAAACCTCTATTTTTTTTTATTATTCTGCAAACAAAGAGCAATCTACCTTTATATCCTACTATAGCATAGTTCGTTTGCATATGTAGAAGGGGTATAATACTCTTTAGATTTTAACTAGCTGCAAATTTAGACTATTATATTTTTGACAATACTAAATTATTGCGTACTGAGTTGATGATCTGACGACCGCTTGATGTCACATTGGACGCCGCTAATAATGATACCATTTAATCTCTAAGAAAATGTCTTTTATAACATATTATACCAGTGTGAATTTTCTTCATCAGTAATGTCTCGATTAAAATTTTGAAACCATTTTTTTCAAAGGGATAAACCATTATCAAAGGACTAAAATATATAATCAAATCAAACTAAGGAAATACTTTGCATGAGGGGGTACATCTTATTTTTTGAGTTACATACTATACCAATGTTATTTACAGCACTAGACGACCGTTTCATATCCAGGTCCCCAATATATATATTCCCCAATACATATATGCATTATATTTTCTCGGGCTTTGCTACTCCACAGCCATGTTGGCATTAAAGGCAACACAAAAGCCGATTCAGCTGCTAAAGCCGCATTGTCTAAAAATATACCTCTTGTCTAATTCCGCATACCGATTTAAAACCATTGAAATACAATTATATCAATGAACAATGGCCAAGTCATTGGAGTAGCCAAGAACATAATAAACTATTTTCAGTTCACCCTTGTCTGGGATTTATACCTTTATCCCAGTACAATAGGCATGAAAGCATTGTTCTTCGGTGCTGAAGAATCGGCCATAGTTAATTTACACATTCTTTTATATTGAAGGGGGAACAACCTCCCAAATGTATTCCTTGTCAAGGTCAACAACCCAGATAGCAGACTAACGTTGGGCCAACGTTGGCATATTGTTGTATGGTTGGCGTTGGCTAAACAATGTTGGGCCAACGTTGGACCAACATAGGATTTCTAACGGTTGGTTAACCAACACTGGGCCAACATTGGACCAACATAGGTATTCTAACTGTTAAGTAAACAACACTGGGCCATTATTGGACCAACATAGGTATTCTAACTGTTGGTTAAACAACATTTGGCCAACATTGGACCAACATAGGTATTCTAACTGTTAATTAAACAACATTGGGCCAACATTGGACCAACATAGGTATTCTAACTGTTGGTTAAACAACATTGAGCCAACATTAAACCAACATAGGAATTCTAACAGTTGATTAAACAACATTGGGCCAACATTGGACCAACATAGGTATTCTAACTGTTGGTTAAACAACATTGGACCACCATTGAACCAACATAGGAATTCTAACTATTGGTTTGACAACAATGGGCCAACATTGGACCAACATAGAATTTCGAATAGTTGGTTAAACAACATTGAACAAACATTGGCCCGATATACGAGTAGTAATTGTTGGTTAAACATCATTTGGCCAACATGGGGCCAACAGATTCTAACTGACAGCTTGACAACTTTAAAGCAACAATGGGTCAACTTATGAATTATAACATTTAGTCTGACAACACTAAGCCAACAATGGGCCAACATATGAATTATAACTGTTGATCTGACAATATTGGGCCAACAATGGGCCAACATATAAATTATAACTGTTGGTCTGACAACATCGGGCCAACAATGGGCCAACATATGGATTATAAATGTTGGTCTGACAATATTGGACCAACAATGGACCAACATATGAATTATAACTGTTGGTCTGACAACATTGGACCAACAATGGGCCAATGGTAAACAAACATCCTAATCCATGCCCAAACATAAAAACTGTTGTTCTTACCACATTTGGCCAACAAACAAGGCATAATTCCACATTTTTTTCCCAAGGATGCGTTTAGGACCAAGTAGTACAAATGGACGCCAACGTTACCATGGGTTGTACATGCTTTGATGGTATTATTGTAAGTCCTAACTTAAAGTAATTGTTATAATTTTTGATAAATTATTTACAGGGAATAAAATACATTATGTCTATCAATTAAAAGATTAAATGAAAATATACACAAAAAAAAAATCATAAATACTGATAAATTCAACAGATACCAATGAATCACTAAGAATTGCCTTTGATACCTTTGATAAAGACATTTTTTCACAAAATTTAATTGATATCTTTTTTAATATTGTCAAAATTCTTTCAGATTTAAAAAATTAGGATTTTCGTATTTTTTTCATACACTATGATTTTTAAAGTATATTCACAATGACGTCATGAAAATTTATACTAAAATAAGGAGTTTTTTAATGACACATGTAATTCATGTGTAATTTCTGAATTACATGGGCGTGTATTCGAGCTTGGTGGTTTTCAATCACTTTTCTGGTCAAGTAAAAGTTTTCAATTATAATGATTTTTTTCACTCCAGTCAAAATTGTGGCTTTAACTTTACGGTTGTGCGTCTGTGCCCAAAACCATATTTGTTATTTATATCAATAATTAATATTTTATTTGTTAGTTAATTTGATAAAATAGATAAACATGCTTATATTTGAATAAAACAGCCTAAAGGAATGTGAAAATTAATTAAAATCATTCAAGGGATGTAGTCTACACCATCACAAAAGTTAGGTTTTTAATTATATTTGTTACGACCTTAAAAAACAACTTCCTCTACTTTTTCTCAAACAGGTGAGCTTTTGATGAACTCTGGGTTAATGGTTTTCATCCCAGTTGGGTCAGGTTGAAAGTGTGGTCTAAATTGGTTAGATGACATAAGGCAAATCTTCATGAATAAGAAAGGGCTGTGCTCCACTCCACCCCTTCTTATTCATGAAGATTTTTCTTATATGTATCTAACCAATATGTATCTAATCTAACTATCTTCTTGTATCTAACCAATACTAAGTGGACAGGTTTTGATGGTATTAACTTTACCTTACATGTAGATGGTTTTAAAGTTTAAAAGAAGACCTGGACAACAGTATTACTAAGATAAATATTAGTAGTACTCTCTTGTAAAGACTGAAGTTAATTTAAATTGGTAAGTATAATTTTATTATATTATATAAATCTCTCTCTCTCTCTCTCTCTCTCTCTCTCTCTCTCTCTCTCTCAATATGAAAGTATGTATGTGCATTATATTCAGCTACTTGTCCAGTCAAGCTTTGTAATAGCAAAATTTTTGATGTAAGGATAGGAACCCCAGATTTACTGAATTGAAATTTATTTTTAATGGTTAAATGCCCTAATTAATACCATCGTCAATCTGCAAATATGCATAATTATATTCACAAGGTTTGCAGTAACTTAAGTTAACGTGAATATAATATTTGCTAATAAAAAATCTGTTTAAAAGACTTTTTGTCGAAAATCCAAAGTGACCTGATGCCAATTTGATTTTAATGTTTTTCATCAGAGTATCTCTCTCTTTTTTTCACACACACACACCACACACACACACACACACATTTGTAATGTCAAACACTGGTCTTGAACACCTGTTTTAGCACTTTCATTGTACAGAAATTGTAACCCCATGGGAATGAATGTGTACATATTAAATTGTTTTAATTATTTGGAGGAACATTTTTTTTATAACATAAATTTGTAACATTTCCTTTAAAATTCTCCAATTGATTATAATTATATCTTTATTTTAACATGCAATTGTAAAATGTGTGCATTCAATTGGCCTATATTTCCTCAAGTTATTTTAGAATTTCGTTTTAGATTATTTAACATTTTTGATTGTGAAATGAAAAAAAAAATGATCAAGGTCATTGATATTTTCCAATTGATTAATTAATTCATTAAATGTGAATATATTAACTTCACTGCCATAATATTCCTGATTTTAAGTATTTTAACTCAACTCAACTGAATTTAATACAGTATTAGTAAATCTTTGAGGTACATGTATAAACCAAACTATATTACCATAATGAATTATATTTTTCAAAAAGACATTGATTAATTAATTTATTTATTTATTTATTTTTATTTATTTATTTATTTATTTATATCTATTTTCTGTTATGAGTCATGTAAAAATTATTTAATTTTCCATGTTTATATGCACTTCCATGTACATTTTAAATAAACTGGTCATAAGTCCTGCAATGTAGCAAAATACCCCAAAATGCTCAAACTACAGTACAGACCTGTCGAAAGTTAAACACTGAGCTAATGAACAGGAGCAGAAGCTGACGTGTTGAGATATGGATAACTAGTTGTCGAAAAGCTGCACAGATATAGATAACTGCATTCGAGAAACTTTGGAGATACAGGTAACGAGGAATCGAGCCAACTCGGCACGTATTTCTTAGCTTAGTGTTAAACTTTAGACAAGTCTGTACTGTACATATTGATTGCGAGACTAAGATAACATATCGAATAGAAAAATACCTGCATATTTTTAGAGATGGTAGTATATATAGTTGTTTCATGTCATTTAACAGCAACTTATATACAAATAATTTTGATCTTAATTACAGAAGCTGTTAGAAAGAGAGATTATGTGCAAGTGCGACAGAAAATGAAATTGCAAAAACTGCAAAAGTCTGGTTCAGATTTGTATCCGATAGAAATGGTGACAGAAAAAACAGGATAAACAAAAATAAATCAGATATGTGATTTACATAATAAAATAATAACCAAGATCAATAACTGTAGAACTGAGAAAAAGACACTTTCAAAGTTTTGTGATAATCTGTATAGTATTTACTTTGTAATGATGTTTTGTTTGGTTCTGTTTGCATATTAATAAAGTTAAATTTATGTCAAATTTTTGTACCTTAAATTATTGTAAAGAAATATTGTTAGTATTGAACCAGCATCTGTGACATTTCTTTGGAGACATTTGACATAATTAGGATATATATGTTTTCACTGTCTTTGTAATGTCACTGGATCTTACTGGAACATCGTTACTTTTAAAAATTCAAAGAAATTAAAAATGATTTTCGCAGATAAGCTGGGGCAGTATTGACAGATATTTTATCGCCAACATGTTTCAAATGCGGATTTATCGTCCTTTGATGACAAACAAAGTTGTCCTAACATATCTTGCCTGTCTGCCCAATTAAGGGCCACCGTTGGTTGCCATCGTTGGTCCAATGGTGGCAACTTATATTGGGTCATCGTTGGCCTTTTATGATTGGTACAACGATACCAGATAAATAAGATAACGTTGGCCCAACATTGGCAGGTTATGTTGGCCCATTGTTGGCATTTATGGTTGGTACAGTGATGGCCCGCCGAGCAAGATTACGTTGGCCCATTGTTGGCAGCTTATGTTGGCCCATTGTTGGCATTTATGGTTGGTACAACGATGGCCCGATGAGCAAGATTACGTTGGCCCAACATTGGTAACTTACGTTGGCCCATCGTTGGCAGTTTATGTCGGCCCATTGTTGGCATTTATGGTTGGTACAACGATGGCCCGATGAGTTAGATTACGTTGGCCCAACATTGGCCAGTTTATGTTGGCCCATTGTTGGCATTTATGGTTGGTACAACGATGGCCCGATGAGCAAGATTACGTTGGCCCAACATTGGCAACTTACGTTGGCCCATCGTTGGCAGTTTACATTGGCCCATCTTTGGCATTTATGTTGGGTACAACGTTGGCCCGATGAGCAAGATAACGTTGGCCCAATGATGGCAGCTAACGTAGGGCCAACAAACCCAACAACACCGGGACAACGTTGGCCCAACATATGTTTGCTATCTGGGAATCTATCCAACACATTTTGCTGGATTGTGTTGACTTTGCACCTACAAGGAATACTTTTTATTCAGCATTATCAACGCAAGATCTTTTTAGTAATGTCAGTGGACATCAAATTTTAAAACTCCTGTCGGGAAATTAAATTGTATGACCCAAGTTTTATTTATAAGTTGTCTGTGATATAACCTGTTTTTTATCAGTTTAGCAATAGTTTTATTAAAAATTAATTTATTGTTATTTTTAATTTTACATTTTAATACTTTGTGTTATTGATACTATTGTATCTTTTACTTTTTCTAGTCGCGAATAGCTGCAATATTGCTGATGCGGCTTTAAACTCAGTCACTTTGCTACTCCACACTTCAAAGCACTGAGACTTCCTGCTACATTATTGTAGAAAAAAGCCCCAAAGATGATGTTGATAAGAAAATGATTAAATGCACAATGAACAATCACTTTTCCATAAATACAAAGGAATATGTTTATGCTAAGATCGTTTGCAGAAAATGTCATATTGACATTGTACATGTGTGTTAATTGTTACGTAATATTTACACCACGATTAACACCATGTTTTGTAATCTAAATGTTAAATCATCTACATTCTACTTTTAATTTTTAATTTTTGCTTTTATTCACTGGGGATTTAATTTCGCTATATTCGCGGTTTGACTTAATAGCGTGAGATTAAATGTCAAATGAATATTTTCATGTAGCAAATTTGTTCATGACGACCGCATGATTACAACATGATCAACAGGTATTATATTTTAAGTGGAATTCTTTTGGCAACATCTGGTCCATAATTAGAATGTTAACATCAAGAGGTCACACCAGGAAAATACAATGGTTGCAGTTGAAGACCCAGAGGGTTATCGTCTTCTTTTTCTGTCCATTGTTTCGTGTTCCATGCGTGTGTATCACTTGCTAACGCTGAAAGAATTTATGCTACTTTTTAAAAAAAAATTAAGGGGATCATGCCCTCAGATTGCCTACACATCTTTATTCTGCATCAAGGGCTTATCGGCAGTATACAGAATTAAATAGAACTTTAGAGAAAAGTTATTTGACTGTTAGGGATGGGCGTTTTCTAAAATCATCTTCAAAAACATGAAACATAAATTAACATAACTAAAGGACATAGGGAAACTCGATGTACCATAAATCAAGAAAATAAACGATTTCAATGAGCCGACTGTAGTAGTTTTCACTTTGAATGGTTATCTGTAATTTTAATGATAATCATAAATACAGTTCCAACGTGTTAACTTTGCTTCTGGATTGTGATTCGGACATGGATTAGTATGGTTTTTTCTATTGATACATCTATGCAAAATTTATTATGTTATGATTATAAGACAAAATACCACAGCCTTTTGACATGAATGCTAAAATTCAATATCATTATTTATATATCTCAAATGTTGATAATACATTAAACAGTATTTAAAATATCAAATTCCTTAAAAACTAAGGTAAACTCCCTCATACAAGTATTTCCTTGGCTAAATTTGGAAAAAAAATATTTGATTCTTTGGGTATCTTTTCAACATCTTGAAATAAATTATGCTTTTACAATTTTGGTCCAAGCACTACTGATAAGGAATTGTATTCCGAAACAGCCGTCTAGTGCTGTTAAATTAAAGCTGGTATAATATGTATTTCATCTGACAGATTATAAGATCCCAAAAGGATGAGTGAAACATGCTTCAATGTTACATATACGCCAGGTGACACTAAATGATGTAATGATGACGTCACATCTCCACCATAAACAAAATAACTTTTGATCTGTACAAATTTTATTTTCATTGTTTGGAAGAACTTCATAGGGCCTTTAGTAACAATTTGTCCCTTTTAAGTGAAACATAGGAATTTTTCCAGGTCCATTATAATAACACGTTTGCATTTTTTGTATTATTGGCAAAGGTTAACAAAAGGGAAACACCATCTTTCTCTAGAATACTGATCACATTCATGTATGTGGCCGATTATTGAAAATCTTGCAAAATACACAGGTAGTGGCGATGCAGAGTATCATGTTTTAATAGTGTTCATTAACGTTACGTTTTCAAAATGTTAAAAAAATTGTACATTAAACATGAATCAACCATAGGACACCAGCAGTCCTTTCTCACTTTGGCTCTTGGCGATCTCATTTTTAACCTTTGACCTCCATGTATCCATGGCGCTATAATGGGTATGTTCAAGACTTGTCAACATTAATATTGTGGCGAAGAATTTATTTTTTCAATGGTAGTTATTGGTGTAGGAATTTTTATATTTTCAGTTGTACCTATTTTTTTGTTTTTAATAATCGAACGCAACCAAACAAGATGGATCCTTTAATTACAATTTTAAAAATGTATGAACTGTAAAAAAGTGAGGTGAAGGGCGAAGATAAATACATAGCTCTAAAAATAATGCTACTATTAGTATATAAAAGCATTAATTTGCAAACTACAAATGGTAACTATCTAAAGTATGTCCGAAAGAATAGAAAAATCACCAAAATCATTGAAACCTACAACGTTTTAAAAATATGACGGGATGAAACTTTCCAAAGACTTTTATAAT
The DNA here is from genome assembly GCA_021292105.1 of Anadara kagoshimensis. Taxonomy (NCBI): domain Eukaryota; kingdom Metazoa; phylum Mollusca; class Bivalvia; order Arcoida; family Arcidae; genus Anadara; species Anadara kagoshimensis. Next base: position 26,992,685 of record CM037857.1, read on the forward strand.
TAGGTGGTGTTAAATCTAAAAAGAGATTCTGTTTTCTTTGGAGAAGGATACTTCGTATTAGATAATGTGAAATATTAGGTGGCTTTAACATAGATTTATGTGAAATTGTGTGACTGTGATAATAATATCAGATGACCCAAAGAATCAAAATATATTTTTCCAAATTTAGCCAAGGAAATACTTGAATGAGGGAGTATACCTAAGTTTTTAAGGAATTTGATATTTTAAATACTGTTTAATGCATTATCAACATTCGAGGTACATAAATAATGATGTTGAATTTTAGCAATAAGGTCTATCAGATGACATATTACGTTAACGTGCGAATACCTTTGTCTGTATGCGATGATATTCCTAATCTGGTAATTTTATGTCAGTGTTAATCTGATTATGCAACACATTCCATTATCATTTCGAACATTTCAAAAGTCATTACCAAATAATCATACCGCATTTACAGCTTCTGTTATTATGTTATATTTTCAAATGTTTTCCATTGTTTTCAAAATTGCTTAAATTTAAAACTATTGGAAAATATTATTGTTTCTTAATTTAGTTTCCCCGTGTTACCGGTTTTCGACTGGAAATCTCGGGTTATTTTTAACGCACGTGCCACTGCACATGTTTTTTTTACTAGAAACGAAACTTTCCCCTTGATACATATTTTAAATAATTAAAACTAAAATAACCAGCATACGAGAAAAATATGACGCTCAAAACGAACCCCGTCTCATTTGTGACATGACCTATTTTCGACGATTCTATGGAGGTCCAGCGGTGCGTGCATTACGTAACGATATATTTATCTGGAAATCATTAAAATCGACGATTAACAAGATCGATTTGATTTTAATCCATTTCAAAATAATTGTCACAGTTAAATTTTGTTTTCAAATAAAGTAATAATAGGTCTGTATTAAATATCGCTGTATTAACCAATAAAGTTACACATAATAGTACATGGACTATTGACAGAAATGTTCGGTCATCAAAAAAGGTAAATCTTTAACAACAATATATAGCAAATGCTGGTATATTCAGACTATCGTGGGTAACCGGACAGTCTATGTCCAATAACATTGTGACATGATTGCTGCATAAATCTGGAGTAGCATGCGCAGGTAATGGAGCGATGTACTTCCTTTTTCGTTGGCGCTTAAAATCCATACAACGTGAGTATTTTTGTTTATTTCATCATGTGCATCCCTTCAAATTCATCTTATAAATGTGCTAAGCGATGACTAGTTTTAATCTTGATAAAAAAAACTGTACACTAGAATCCTATATTTTTTAGCCGAAATTAAGGAATAATTCACAAAGTAGAGTTAAAATTACAGTCCAGATGATAAAGACACAACATATATCCGTAGCATCCAATCTTAGTGATTAAGTGCATTTCAAGGCGCCAATGAAACCATTCAAAAGGACAAGTCTTATGGAGGCAGAAAAAATCGATTAGTTTGGTGGATTAGTGATATTAGTCGTACAGGATTCGGTCGAATAAAACAGGAATTGCTACAGCAGTCAAAAATATCCTGGACAAGTACCCAATCCTTTCACCGATAACAGGCCGGAAAAGAAAGGTACTATGCATTTAAAAAAAGACATCCAAAGTTATCTATCAGAACGACAATGAACTAGCCAAAAGAACGGTCATTATATACCCAGAAAAGGTTAACCAATGGTTCAACAATTTCAATAAGTACAGTTTTCAGAAAATGTACCCACTGTGAACATTTATCGCTTATTTGATAATCACCACAGATTCGGGCAAATGTTTTTACACACAATTTAAACAGTGGCAGGTACCCTATTTAATACTGCACTATTAACATATTAAAAGTAACATAATTTGACCACCCAATATCACCAACTATCTCATCGACCCGGCTGTAACATCTCCACATATTCTGAGTAACAGATAACAAATACGAAATGCATTATGTATTTTGTTATGACCCCCACGAAAGGCTACATTTGAAACTTTATGACAAACGTGATGACTTCAAATTTTCTATTGTCAATTTTCCTTTTCTATGCAGCAATATACCTGCTTGTCCTGCTTATGGTGTATGTGTTTCCCAATTAATAAGCTATAGTAGAGCTTGTCCCCCTTCAGGGGCTTTGTACAACAAAGTAGGCGGCTTGCAAATAAATTGTTGACTCAGAGATATTGCAGCCTAGGCTTATCAAGGCCCTCAAAAAGTTTTATGGCCGTCATCACAGTATTGTTGATAAGTTTGATGTCTCTGTGTCCAGGATTGTCCTGGATATATTTGACGTCCCATAGTTCCATGTCGATTTAAAACGATTTTGATTACACACGTGGCAGGTGTAGCAAGCTAAACAGGAGGTACTTGCCCTTCAGGAGAACCCGGCCTCACTTCCACAGTGGAAGGTCATGTTACTAAACCAACTTGTCAGTTCGAAAGTTTTTACTTTGCTTCTGGATTGTGATTCGGACATGGATAAGTAGATTTGAACATATATACACCTTATGTAAAAAGGACTGTGCAGTTTTAGCACCCATTCAAAAAGTTACCTGCTTCTCCTGCTTACGGTGTATTTGTTTCCTAATTAATACGCTATGGTAGAGCTTGATTCCGGAGAATCATGAAGGTCTCGTGAACAAAAACTAGAACAAATGCAGAAGTTATGGAAATGGCTGAAAACGAGATGCATTCTCAACATCATCAGAGAGGGACAGCTCATTTTTCGGCAATATAATAAGGGCTGAAGGACTAGAGCAACTGTTATGGAGTGGCAAAATATGTGGAAACAAGAGCTGAGGAAGATAACGCACAAAATTCACAGACAGCTTAAACAAATTTGCAATGAATATAGAGGGCACCAACAAGGAGCTAATGCGAAAAACCGAGAACAAGGAAGAATGGAGAGCCATGATCGTTGATGTCTGCAAGACCAAACCGGACACTTAAAGAAGTAGAGCTTGTTCACACTACGGGTCTGTGACTAATATCAGAAACAATAAGTGTTGCCACATAATTTGACATACGAGAGGAGGTCAAAAAGTTCATAGAACGGGGTATATATTGCTGCAACAAACTATACATTTTATTATTATTTTTCAATATAGTCTCCACTTAGCCAACTTTTCTTTCAGACTGTCTATACCTTTGAAATAGAAGTCTTCGGTTTGGTTCTGAAACCATGCCTCTGTGGCAGCCTTAAATCCATCATCATCAGGAAACCTGATTACCCGTAATTGGGGTTTCAAATTTCTAAATAGGAAATAATCACTGGGTGCCAAATCGGGACTGTAGGGTGGGTGAATAAGTTGTTCGAACTTGCATTCGCAATTACTGCTTGTGCAACCCTTAACTTGTGCACAGGAACATTGTCGTGAAGAAGCAATACCCCTCGGCTCAATTTTCCCCTCCTTTTTAATTTAATAGCAGCTTTCAGCTGCTTCATTAGATCAGCATAGTAAGCCCCAGTGATAGAGATTCCAGCAGGTTTATAATTGATTAACATAACACCCTTAGAATCCCAAAACACAGTGGCCGTGACTTTACCAGCTGATGGTTGGGTTTTGAATTTTTTGGCGGGGGTGAGCCAGGGTGCTTCTATTGCATGGACTCTTTCTGGTTTCTGGGTCCCAATGATGAATCCATGTTTCATCACCAGTTACTTAACGTAAATGAAGCTCTCCGGTTTATCATTATAAATGCCAAAAAGCTCGCGACCTCACTGGAGTCTTTGGAAGCGATCCTACACATTAAGGTTTCTGTGACCCATCTTTCGGATACTTTTGACATCCCAAGATGCCAAATTGTCATTGGAATAGCCAAGAACATAATAAATTATTTTCAGTTCACTCTTGTCTGGGATTTACACTTTTGTCCCAGTACAATAGGCATGAAAGCATTGTTCTTCGGCGCTGTAGAATCGGCCATAGTTATTTTACACATTCTTTTATATTGAAGGGAGAACAACCTCCCCAATGTATCCCTTGTCAAAGTCAAAAATCTATCCAACACATTTTGCTGGATTGTGTTGACTTTGCACATACAAGGGATACGTTTTATTCAGCATTATCAATGCAAGATCTTTTTAGTAATGTCAGTGGACATCAAATTTTAAACTTCCTTCGGGAAATTAACTTGTGTCATAAAATATAATTGTTTTATTATATATATAACCCAGTGTTTTATTTATAAATTATCTATTATATAACTGGTTTTTATCAGTTTAGCAATAGTTTTATTAAAAATTTTAAATTTGTTATTTTTAATTTTACATTTTAATACTTTGTGTTATAGATTCTATTATATCTTTCACTTTTTCTTGCCGCAAATAGCTGCAATAATGTTGATGCGGCTTTAAACAATAAATCACTCACTCACACTCCCTAGCTATGTCATCAATCCTTATCCGACGATCATTCATGATGAGGGTCTCCACAGACGTGACAATGTCCTTTGTGATGACATCAGCTGGCCGACCTGACAGTGGGTCATATTTCAGTGAGGTACGCCCACGTTTAAATTCAGCTGACCATTTTGCCACTGTAGAATAAGCAGGACCACTGTCACAGTACACCTCGGCCTTTCGACGGTAAATTTCTTTGTCATTTAACCCTCTACTTTGAGAAACTTTATTACTGCCTTAAACTCAACATTTTGATTTTTCATCATTGCTTGATGGTCACCAACTTTGAATGCTTTTGAGAATTTTACAAATATGTTGTGACAAATAAACTTGATACATGTATGTTTAAATGGCGGAATGTTGTGTTGTCTAAATGAGTAAAGAAAATGTGTGTTACAGTTGGCTGAATACGATGTTCTATGAACTTTCTGACTTCCCCTCGTAAGATCAACACCTGTCCTGCCGGAGTTAATGTTATAAGACGTACCTGTACATGTATGATTTCGAAAATAATTATAGTAATAGAGACCAATAAACCCTTACGTATAGGCAATCAACATTAACGTGTCCGTCTGATCTTTAACTAAAATATTTATCACAGAAGGGAACATTTAAGTATAAGGAACACAGATGTGTTTGTCTTCGTCATGGGAAATATACATGTTGATGTATTAACTTCCGAATTCTAACACTATCCATGTAGTGGGTGTATAATCGTTAATAAATACCCCGAATGAAAGGTCAGTCCGACAGGTCAATGTTGTTTGCCTATACTACGATTACAGTAACACAAAAACAAGGGAATTGTTGTTCTCGGGTTAATCGCCTTTCGTTCGGTTCGCTTTTAGATGGTAACAGTACCAAAAAGGGAAAAGTACATGGAATATTGATGATCAAGCGATAACCTTTCTGATTTAATAACATGTGCTATTTTCTCATCCCACGACGTTTCGAACCAAAATTGATACCGTATTTAAAACTAACGTCAAATCCAAAGTCAATCACACTTTTGATTTGGGTTATTGTTTTAAATTATGGTATCGGAAACTGGTGATATCAAAGAACACCACATAAATAGAATAACAAAATGCCAAAAATACTTTGTACTTTTGGAATTATCAAGGCTGTCTAAAATTTGTATGACCGTCATTATTGTACTTTTGGAATTATCAAGGCTGTAAAAAATGTGTATGACGGTCATTTTTGTACTTTTGGAATTATCAAGGCTGTCTAAAATTTGTATGACCGTCATTATTGTACTTTTGGAATTATCAAGGCTGTAAAAAATTTGTATGACCGTCATTTTTGTACTTTTAAAATTATCAAGGCTGTAAAAAATTTGTATGACCGTCATTTTTGTACTTTTGGAATTATCAAGGCTGTCTAAAATTTGTATGACCGTCATTACAATATCGATTATAAGATTATAATGATGTCTCTATTAATAATTATCTAGGATACATTAGACGTTCCATGTTCCTTTAATTTTCAATTTTGAGTAACAAGCTAGACAGAAGGTGCTTACCCACCCTCCAGGAGCACCCGGTCGACTTTTTCCGTGCTCAAAGTTCACATGTTCAATTTAATTGCATTTTTCAAAACTTAAATATTTGGTTTTTGAACTCGATTTAAACATTGACCAGTATGTTTATTCGATATGGTTAATTTTGAACTGCAAGAATTGCATTTTAGACTCGCCAGTTATCTTATAAGGCAACCAATATATTTATCTTAAAAATAAGTTTACTTTGTTATGGTGCGATTCCAATTCATTTCTGTTCGATATATTCGCTTTAGAAGGGTTTAGTTGTTGCCCATTTTTTAATAGCTTGCATGTTTTCATTTTTTTATTCCTGTTATCTTTTATACACCTTTTATTTTTGCTAACATTTCTTTCGAATAGCGTTAATTTATTTATCTAGTATAATTGAAGTCATTTAGACAATCGATAAATTTTCCACGCAGTAAAAAAAGAATCATGAAGCATTTTAAATCAGTGTTAAAAAATATGCCCAACAAAGACATATCTTATAGAAGACCATTTTATTACTAATAAGAATTGACTGGTAGCACAAAAAAACGTATTACAAAATAGGCGTCTAGTGCTGTAAAATTAACACGGGTTTAACGGGTATTATTTATTTTTTAAGCTACTGGGCCAGTATCATATCACTGTCGGTGGAATAAGCATACTAAGTAGGAAATACTTTTGTTTTGTCAGAAATATAATACTGTATGCATTGGAAGTTAAAACCAAGCAAAGTATTTCCCTTGTTTGGAAAAACATATTTAGATCCTTTTGATATTTTTACATTTTTTTTAAAATGGTTTCTTAATTTTTGTCAAAGCGGCTGATGAAGAATTGTATTCTGAACGGCCATCTAGTGCTGCAAAATTTACATTTTTATCATATTGTTAAATATTTCTTTAAGACTTTATACTTTTTGATAATGCACTCTTGTTCCTTAGTAATCTTTCAGTTATTTCAATCAGTATTGATAGGTTATTAAATCAGACAATAAATGTTCCTTTTGGAAAATGTCATTATAGGACTATGTATAGTTTGGAAAGGCATATTGATGGCTTGATGACATGGAACACCAAATATCACTTTAAAAAAACCACTTATTTTGCAATCAGTTGAACGATTATTTTCATTCAATTACTCCGAAATCCTTTATCACGAGAGTCCATTTTGTATCTGATATTAAGATATTTAATCCTTTCTACTTACGATAATTTTCTTCCAACTTTTATTATCGTTCTCTCATTAGTTTCCTTTATATAATTATCTGTGATTCCTTAAGATTAATCTAGCAAAATAAAACATGTTTTATTTTGACATGACAGATCTTACCTGCAATTATCTCAAGTCTTGAGGGGTTTACTAATATTGTAAGATTAATCACATATTAAAAACTATGCTAACCCCGACCTTTTATTGAAACAATGAAAAATGTTGACTTGCTTACGGCGAAAACAATCTTACAATAAATACACATTTGAACAATTAAAATGAGATGAATCGATTGATTTTTTAATATTCTTTTATTTTACTTTATTGTATTTATTTATTTTTTTGTTTACTTTTGAATAACTAGCTTAAATGCTAACAAAATAGAATACAATTCCCTGTTTGGTTGGAGATGTCCATCTAGTCAGTGATTATTGCGGTATCAAAAAACCTGTTTTTATTCGACACAACATCTTGAATGTCAAGTGTTAACTAGATGTGGCTATATTGAAATTTTACTGCATACAACTAGACGCGCCACAGCCCCTATAGTTTTTGTATAATGAACTGCAGACAAGAATTGAAGCAGTACACTAACACTGTTTGTAAATTGGATTATAAATTAGTTTTTTGTAATTATAAATAGCAACTTTAGACATTATTATATTTCTGACATTACAAAATGCTACCTATTGATATCCTAGAGAAGGCTTAGTCCGCCAGCAAGATACCTCAGTGGTTTAAACTAAAAGTATACTACTGTTTATTTCACAGCGCTAGATGTCCGTTTAAGAATACAATTAGTAGTGTTTAGACCAAAAGTGTGCAACAATAAAGTCAGATGATATTAGTTAAAGTTTTAATTACTATTAATATTTAGAGGCCGCGGTGGCCTAATGGATAAAACGTTAGTCCAGGGTCTCTCGCCGCTGTGGGTTTGAGTCCCACTCAGACCACATGTGGGATAGTGAATTTTCCTTGCCATAACATAACATATATTTTATTAGTCTCGCCTCAATTTTACAAATATTAAGATATATTAAAACATTAAATATTCTGAGTCACTCTTAAAAGAGTTATGAGAGACTATATACAAGTACACACAATACTAAAACACACACACACCAAAATAACATCATAGTAAATTTGCACGTGTGTATATAAAACACATTGCCGTTGGTCTTTACTGGTTCATATATCAGTATAATGAATAAGGGAGTGGTACGCTTGTCTACGGTGTACTGTGACTGTGACTGTGAGCTAACACGGTAAAATCGCTCTGAGTGCGCGCTAGTACAAGGCAGACCATACAACACACTCGCACTTCACATGCATACACTAAATTGTTTATAGATTGATCCATAGAGATTAATAAAAATAGTTCTCGTCGCGAATAGCTGAAAAAAATGCTGATGCGATGTTAAGCAACATTCAACCAACTAACTCTTTAATATTTCGTGAAATATTAGCATCTTTCAAGGACAAAAATCAAAATGGTTTTAAGACTAGATATAAAACGTCTGATGTTAAGTACTCAGACACTTTATAATAAAAATAACAGGACATTTTTCACGCCTACTACATTTACATTAATAGCCAAACTAATGGCACAATTATTAGTGTTCTTAAATGAAGGTGTAATATCTTTGTACAACGAAGTAGGCTGCTTACACATAAATTGTTGACTCGGGGATATTGCAAGCCTAGGCTTATCAAGGCCCTCAAAAAGTTTTATGGCCGTCATCACAGTATTGTTGATTAGTTTGATGTCTCTGTGTCCAGGGTTGCCCTGGATATATTTGACGTCTCATAGTTCCATGTTCCTTTCACACAATTTTGATTACACACGTGGCGGGTGTAGCTAGCTAAACAGGAGGTGCTAATCCTTCCGGAGCACCCGGCCTCACTTCCCGGTGGAAGTTCACGTGTCTAACCTAACTTGTCAGTTCCAAAGTTTTTACTTTGCTTCTGGATTGTGATTCGGAAATGGATTAGTATGTTTGTTTTTGATTAAAACACAATAATAAACACAGTGTATAATATTTTAGGTACTGTATTGACAATGTATTGAAATTAGTATAACGCATCAACCCTAACGTAGCTAGAATGAACGAAGCTGCTTGTAAGTGAAACAATTGTTTACTGGGGATAGTGCAAACCTAGGCTTTCAATGGCCCCATAAAGGTCATAAGAACAATATTGCTGACAATTATGATGCATGCAAGGTTGTCATGGATATATTTGATTTCGCAGTGTTCAATGTTTCTTTCATTCTTCATTTTATTCAACATCGACGATTGTTATTAGCTAAGCAGGAGGTACTTACTCTTCCGGAGCAACCGATATCACTTCTCTCGTAGAAGTTCACTTGTTTAACTAAATTGCTAGTTCCAATGTTTCTAATTTGCTTTTGCGATCGTGATTTGAACATGGACCGGTATGTTTGTGTTTTACTTCCATTTATAAATTATAAATAAAATGACTAGCTTTTGTGTTAAACATTACATCTCTACTCATCCTTTATGTAAACACTTATCTTCTAAGGAAAATTTATTTCAACTCCTTGTAAATTTAAAATATTTTTCTTGAATGTTTTACAGTTAAACTCAGTGTAGCGATATTAAATCAAAAAGAAACACACTAATTCATGTCCGAATCACAATCCAGAAGCAAAGTAAAAACTATCTAACTGACAAGTCAGGTTAGACACGTGAACTTTCACCAGGAAAGTGATGCCGGGTGCTCCGGAAGAGTAGCTGTTAGCTAGCTACACCCGCATCGTGTATAATCAAAATGTGTGAAAGAAACATCACTCAAAATTCATTATCTGTTTTAAGAAACAAAGTAACTGTATTTAGATGATGTTGCCTGTAACACATAGGAAAACTGTTTCTTTATTAAATGTCATCTCGTTAGAACGAACATTTATTTACTTTCTTGCGGCGTAATAACCTTTACATGTGTCTGATTTCTCATAAATTAGGGAGTTCCTATTACGCAATGGATAAAAATGCCACAGCAATATATCGACAGGTTGTTAAGATAAAGTAAATCGCCTATTATGTAATGGTCGAGAAAAGGCTAAAATCGTGATGAATCAGATCAGTTGAGATAAAATAAACAATCATGTTTTTTTTCAGCTGAGTAGAAACACTCCTTCCTAAAATCCATGGAAGACACAACCCGAAAATGTAAAATGTATTACCTGCACTTGTATAGCTTGTCAAGTTTGACCCTGCCGCTTGACCTTTAATTTGAATATTTATCAGGAACGATCGATTATAAATTTAAGGGTATCTATAAATGTCACAAACGACATTAGACAGATGTATTAAATAACCGTATAATATACATTTATTGCCTATGAGTAAGGGAGATATGAACCAAACAAAGGCAATAAATTGTTTATTATACCGCAAGATAACCATTGTAATAAGAAAGACAGAAAGAAAGAAAAATATTCAAAAAAAGACAGCCTGAAAACATCATCCTTCTCCGATTCATTGCCTTTTTCTCCTATCGGAACTTATCGGAGCAAACGCTAGAACGTCGTGACCGATTCTCCATCGATGACGTCATATCATTGTGACGTCATAGTGTTCTGAAGACGTGGGATATGATGTTTTCAGAGGGATATACGATGTTTTCTCCACCCTGATCACATGATCCAAAGATCCAATCAAATTACAGATAGTATCGTATTTCTCTAATGAGGTATAATAAGATAGAATATACCACGATGACCGTGTGTTTAAGGTATATTGTATGAAAATCTATATTTCGAACGTTGACGAGCTATACAAATGATCTTTGGTTGTTTTTCACCCCGTCTCCATGGCAGAGTCTATTTCGATAAATTTCTCATTATCTCTTTTCATCAATTATATTGCTGTGTTAAAAGAAACATTACAGTTTTACTTTTTGTAACAATTCGACATAATTTCAACAAATTTTGGTAACTCCGTTTTCTAGTAAATTCAGATGGCAAACAATTTAGAAGTTGGCCCATCTTCGGATGTTAAATCTGGTATGATACACGTATATGGCAGTTACCTTAACTATACAATGATTATGTGGATAAAATTTATTTAGACGGCTATAAAAAATCAAACAAATCTAAAGTTGTTGTCCAAATCTTATGCTGAAGCTCGACAGGAGGCTAAGGGCGAATTCATAAAAATACCGGGATATAGAATATCAACAAAACGAGTTTAAATTAAAGTCACCTTGTCATACAATTTAATGAGTTGTCTTTTTTTTCAATTGTTTTATACAAGAATTATCAAGCCTAGTAAATGATATTCATTACTGACTTTGCACTCGTCGGGTATCATTATGCTTAGAAACACCACACGGACATCTTGACTAAATGAAACATTGAATTTTCATGTACACGGTAAAGAAGTGCCAAAGTTACATTAAATTATACGATACCATTAATAATGTCACATTAAATAAACATTAAAAATCAAAAAGCGCGACGTATATGTTCCGATTCTGTTATTCGCATCGCATGTCATTGACATTATAAAAAACTTGGGAGTTCGATAACCTTTTTTTAATATTGTTATTTTAATCATCATACGATACTTACTATAATATAAAGACTTATCAGAGTGTCTGAAATATAATGCAAAGATAAAGTTTCAATAAGATACGTTTTGAGTGAAATATAATGCAAAGATAAGTCAATATTTTTTATAAAACATAATAATAACGTGATGACTTTAATTTTTCTATTGTCAACTTTCCTTTTTTATGCAGCAATATACCTGCTTCTCTTGCTTATGGTGTATTTGTTTCCCAATATGCTATGGTAGAGCTTGTTCCCACTACGGAGACTTTGTACAACGAAGTAGGCTGCTTGCAAATAAATTGTTGACTCAGGGATATTGCAAGCCTAGGCTTATCAAGGCCCTCCAAATTTTTTATGGCCGTCATCACAGTATTGTTGATAAGTTTGATGTCTCTGTGTCCAGGATTGTCCTGGATATATTTGACGTCTCATAGTTCCATGTTCCTTTTCACACAATTTTGATTACACACGTGACGGGTGTAGCTAGCTAAACAGGAGGTGCTTACCCTTCCGGAGCACCCGGCCTCACTTCCCCGGTGAAAGTTCACGTGTCTGAAATAACTTGTCAGTTCCAAAGTTTTTACTTTGCTTCTGGATTGTGATTCGGATATGGATTAGTATGTTTGTTTTTGATTACGTAGAGAATTTGCAAACAAAGGAATTTCTCTTTTTTGTTTTGCATATATATATATATATATATATATATATATATATATATAACATTTTATTATATAGTATATATGCTTCGCATAGAAAGTAAAGGATAAATCTCGAGGAGTAAGCGTGCAATAAATATCGATATTTGCACGCTAAATTTGCTCCCGTCCGATGTTTCCCGAATCAATATTTTCATACTGCACGCTTTGTCACATGACGCTGTCGTTTATGACGTCATATTATTGTTGTCGACGACATCGCTGTGTTTTTTGTCATATTGCACTAGTTCCTTTATCCATTTTCAAGAACTAGTGTTATATTTATGTATTGCGCGACAAAATGGTATTTTAGATGAAATACTTGACGGAAGTAAACGAAATTTATTTTGCTATATAATAAAATATTGTGAAATATCAGTTCAGTAACCCGATATTATAAGAAATAAAATCATATTTATTGCAAAATTATCATCTAAATAGAAACCAAAAATTATCGGCAGTTAATTTGAATTCTGTGGTAAATGTATGGCTTAGAGTTGTTTTTAGGTGTATGCAAATATTTCTAACTAATGGACATTCTCAAAAAATATGTATAAGAGTTTATTTTGTGTTTAAACAAAAAGAACGTAGTTCTGTTTCTCATAAAAAATCATTGGTTGATAGAATATCATGGTTACTTTTAAACCGAAACGATTGTAGTGATGTATTTTTTGTAATATAAAAGAGCATGCTACATCTTGACAACAAATAGTCATTAAATTTTTTAATATACATGTATTGTTGTATTTTGAGAGGATATTTTGTATTGTTTTGTAATAAAATCTTATAAAAATGTTTTGTTGATATTTTGTTTTCGGAATTTTTATATCTGTCGTTAATGAAAGATAATTTCTTACTGGTTTTAACAACACTTTTCCAACGACAGGTAGAACATTTAAAAGACCATAATATTAAAAAAAATTATGTCATTTATTGTTTAATTGTTCAAAAGTTACAAGTCCACCATTTTTACTCACTTAATCATGTATAAAGGAAAAATCGTTTTTATTGTTAACTAATATGTCATTATTGAATAATCAAAAACAAACATACTAATCAATTTCCGAATCACAATCCACAAGCAAAGTAAAAACTTTGGAGCTGACAAGTTAGGTTAGACACGTGAACCTTCACCAGGGAAGTGAGGCCGGGTGCTCCGGAAGGGTAAGCACCTCCTGTTTAGATAGCTACACCCGCCACGTGTGTAATCAAAATTGTGTGAAAGGAACATGGAACTATATTTAGGGCAATCCTGGACACAGACATCAAACTTATCAACAATACTGTGATGACAGACATAAAACTTTTTGAGGGCCTTGATAAGCCTAGGCTTGCAATATCCCTGAGTCAACAATTTATTTGCAAGCAGCCTACTTCGTTGTACAAAGTCTCCGTAGTGGGAACAAGCTCTACCATAGCGTATTAATTGGGAAACAAATACACCATAAGCACGAGAAGCAGGTATATCGCTGCATAAAAAAGGAAAGTTGACAACAGAAAAATTGAAGTCATCACGTTTGTCATAAAGTTTCAAATGTAGCCTTTCGTGTGCGTCATAAATCATGTATAAGTCTAAATATGAGACAGAACTTGAGGAATCAGTCGTGTTTTTTATTTCAAGCTCACTAGGATAGATGACATTTACATAGTCTCCAAATGTAGGATTGTTAAGAGACAGAACGTCATCTATATATCTGTATGTTGAGTTGAATGATTTGGCGACAGTCTTCTTTCCAGATTTAACAAGGTTCTGCATAAATTCTGCTTCGTAAGAATAAAGAAACAAACAGCAAGCAATGGTGCACAGTTTGTACCCATTGGTATACCGATTGTTTGCTGAAAAACTATATTACCAAACACAACAAATATGTTATCTATTAAAAATTATAACATTTTGTTGATGGTATCTTCAGTATATTTTTGTTTGGAATCCGTATGGTGCTTGACAAAATAACCAGAATCCCTGTTCAGCACCAGATATTTGTATCTTGGCTTACCGTTTTTGTAAAAGAAAGACAAGTGAATAATTTCTTTAAGACGTTCTTTCAATTTAGAATGAGGGATAGTGGTGTATAGTGTAGAAAAATCAAATGTTTGTATACTTTTTACATGAGATAAAGTATTAGAAGCAAGATGTTCAAGTAATTCTTTAGAATTTTTGAGTATCCACATTCGGTTGATTCCAGATGTAGAATATTCATTTTCTGAATAAGACTGAAGGCCATCTTTGACGGTTGTCAAAATTTGTGTTAGAGTTACCAATAATGATTCAGTAGTACATTTTGATGAGCCTGCTATATATCTTTCCTTGTATGGATTTTTATGGAGTTTACGAATTCAATACAAGTAAGGAAGATCAATATCTTCCTCTTTAAGATTGATACCGAAAGACTCGAGAACTCCCCTATCGTTGGAAAGAACTTCATCTTTGGTAAAATTAATTATTCGTTGAGATAGAATAATCTTCCGGTTTTGTGGGATTATTTTCATTAAATGGTTGCCCAGGTTTTTAACAGGTCATTCCAAAACGTGTTTACTTCATCACTAACTTTAGCCATCCCTTCTGAATGAACAATTTATCTCCCCCAAATTTTCCGAATCTTTATATATGGATTATATCTCAATGTGGTGCTTAAAATTTCTGCAGCTAAAATGAACAAGTAAGAAGACAAGGGGTACCCCTGTCTAACACACCGCGGAATATTTTTAAAAAGTAAAGAATGACTCAACTACTGATTCTGTTACAAACAGATCCAACCAATTTAGAATAAAAGGTTCTTAACTCATCAATTTTAAAATTTAACGAATGAAAGACCATTCTAGCGAATCGAAGACTTTTTCAAGTCCAGAAGAATTTTGAGTCCAGCTATATCTTTTTGTTTCGATTTTGAAATTAGATCAGATCATATATTAATCGAGTACATTTGCCAATATGACGGCCTTGTATCAATCCTAACTGTGTTGCTTATTAAGTGTTAAAGAACTGATTTTAATCTATTTGCAATACAGGTTGAGAATATTTTATAATCTGCCTTTAAGAGAGATATGAGGCGCCAATGTTTTAGATGTAATTTTTAATTTATTTTCTTTAGGAACACAGATAATAACATCTTGTTTTGCGGTAATTAAAAGGTTTTTCAAATCATACGAATTGCTAAAAGACCTGATTGAAAACTGGTTCAAATCATACCGAAAAATATAGAATTCAACAGTAAGTAAAACCATTTAGTCCAGGCGATTTCCCATATTTTATTTGATTTAGAGCAGCAAGACATTCTTCACGTTGGAGTTTTCCTTCTAAATCCTTCTAAAAGCGAACTGTTTTTTTAATTAATTTCTGAATCAACGGGTTTGTGTTGTCGAACAATTCCTTTTCTAAGTTTTCAGTCAATTCTGTTTTTTTTTTTTTTTTTTTTTTTGTATATAACGTTTGTAAAAACGCGCTTGTTTTTTAGTATGTCACTTAACTCCGATATTTCGTAAGCATTTATTATTTTTGTCATTGTGTTTTCTGTGTAATGTCGCTTTTCTAAATTGTAAAATATTTTGTCCCCCTTTCCTTTCTGCCTTACAATCATACCTCGTAAACTGTGTTCTCTGATTTGTTTTAATTCATTTTCGACATCATCGATTTGTGTTTTCGTTTTCATATATAGATTTTAATTTTTTTTCAAGGTCCTTTTGTTGAATATTTCTATTTTTCTTTTTGTATGAAGCGAAAAAAATAGTTTTCCCCCTTTATTATTTAATAGTTTGAAAGTTCCCAGAATAATTGATCAGAGATGGAGAATTCTAAATCTTGTGTCAGTTTTTTTAGTTTGTTATTGAGATATTTTTTGTTTTGCATTATATTACTATTTCCATATATTCACTATGTCTAAGGAGTTCACTGTTTAATTTCCAAATACCTGGGTCTTGCTTTTGACTATTGAACTGAAGCACGAGACTTAGGGTGACCGATTTGATTAATACTGGGGCGTCGCCTATGCAAAACGATTTTATCGCGGTATTTGTATCGGCAAATATTTACAAGATCAAGTTCATTCAACATTTCGTGAATTTTTTTTTCTGAGATTTTTATTATTTTGAATATAGTTTTTGGTGTCCTTTTTATAATCTAGAACATTCCAACAACCTTCCATAATTATTGATGTATTCCCAATAAGTTAATTTTGTGTTTGTAGATTTTCGTAAAATTGTGGCATATCTTCGTTTGGTCCGTAGAGTGATGCTAAAATATTTTTTTACCTTGTAAGTACATGTGAAGTATTATAAACTTGCCTGTCGGATCATTTAATTTATTGGTAATGTTTACACTAAGAGGGTTTTTAAACATTATTTCTGTTCCTCTAATGTTTGAAGTATGGGAGCTTAATTTCTCCAAAGAGTTGCCATATGTATTTACTAAAATGTTATGTCGTATCTATTTCTACAGCGATTAAAAATATATCTTTTATTAACATCGTGTGAAGCTTAACCCCGACAATTTAAACACCCTATTAAAATCTTACTTAAAGTATATGATTGGTAATAAAATGAAAAGAAGGGAAGGACTTCCTTTGGTACTCCATTTAAAAATCCTATTTTCGATATCCAAGACACTAAAAGGGTTTCTTTTAAGGGGTATCCATTAAAAAAAACTGGGGCTCGGTTTTATTTTTTTTTTTTTTTGGGGGGAAGGGGTATCTAAAAATTAAGAATATTGAATTAAAAAACGTGTTTATTTTCCTTACTGCCTATCTCACATATCACAACCTAATTCTGTGATCACATTTTATCATAATTTATAAATGAATGTTTTATATGCTTACCTTGCCAGGAATCGAACTGGATACCGTTGGATCATCAGTCTGACTCACTAGCTATTGTGCTATGAAGGAGGTGTTTGAACAATATACAGTATTTTTAATAATAAATAAAATTACATCACTTAATTTCATGTAATCGATGTCCCCATAACTCTTGAATGATTATACTTTATTATTTCGATTCTCAAGCACCTTGAAACATGCGTGGCATGGTAGGATTATGGAAACTTATGATCAGATGATGATTTTATACCGCCAAATTTGTCAAAAATTAAAAAAGAGCCAATAAATGAAGAAAGCGACGATAGTTTCTTAAATTTCATTCTAGGTATAGCAAGAAAGACATAGACGAACATAATAATGTAAGTGAAATTGAGCACACTGAGTTGGATGGAAGTAAAGATTTGTTTATTTTGGACAATTCAGAACAAAGTGATAAGGACGTAGAAAATTACCAACCACCCGTCAACTCATCAGAACATCATAAAACAATTGGAAAAATAAAATGTGCCAACTTATTTCAGTTAGAAAAATTATTGTCCAGTAAGTCAAGTACAATTAATTTATGTCAAGAATTGGGACTATTACCGAAATCAGTTAAATGTCCGACATGCAAATGTGACA
The DNA here is from genome assembly GCA_021292105.1 of Anadara kagoshimensis. Lineage (NCBI taxonomy): Eukaryota > Metazoa > Mollusca > Bivalvia > Arcoida > Arcidae > Anadara > Anadara kagoshimensis. The sequence continues at coordinate 27,010,514 of CM037857.1, forward strand.
TTGAAAACTTTTATTGTGTTAAAAGATCGTCAAGAGTGGAATCACAATACAGATTTCAGTGCAATAAGTCTAAATGTATACGTAAAGTTAAAAACCATGTACCACTCAGGAAAAAACCTGGTTTGAGTGATTCAATGTATCATTGAGAAAGAGTTTAATATTGATTTATTATGTCATAAATAAATGTAACTATAATCATAAATAAATTTAACTATAAAATTGCAATACAGGAAAGTTCCATTTCTTCAGCATCAGAAGATAGTGAATTAGAAGAAAGACATTTGAAAAGAAGAACATTTGAAACATCAACAGAGACAATAGCTGACTATTATAATTATTGAAGAGAGATCTGTTCAATAAATGGAAAATTGTGTTAATAAAAAAATCGGTGGTATAGGTAAGGTTGTTGAAATAGACGAGGCGAAATTTGAAAAATAAAAATATAACCGTGGCAGAACTGTTGATGGGACTTGGTGCTTGGAGGAATATGTAGGGAAACAAGATAGATATTTTATTTTTAAAAATAGTGGAAAAAAGAGACAAAGCTACTTTATTGCCAATAATTCAAGATAATGTGGTACAAGGATCAGTGATAATAACCGACTGTTGAGCATCTTATAAAGAATTGGAAAAACTTTGATAAACGCATATGAATGTTAATTACTCGGAGAATTATGTGGACCCGGATACTATTGCTTGAACAAACGTCATAGAAAATAGGTGGTGGTGCATAAAAAGAAAACTACCAAGTTCACAAACCATATGGAGAGAGAGAGAGAGATGTAGAGAGGAAAATGTAATAATAAGAACCCTTTAATGTTATCTAACTTTATAACATTGTGTTTTATACAATGAAATTCGCGAAACATGTCATGAAGATTTCTATAGAAATGCGTGTAATATCATGCTTGAATAACAAGCACAACGGGGAAGTAAGCGACCGGGTCAGTCCCTACCAAGACCAGCTTATCGTTGGACATGCGTGACGTGTTCTACATTTTGACCTTACGATCTAGTTGGATACATTTATATATAAACCAAAACAATAACATACAAAACTTTCCCTGTTTTATAGGTAAACAACGATGATCATTAGGAATATTCATACAGGAGAGTCCACCCAAAAATGGGTAGTGTTAAGATCCAAGTAATTACATACACAGTACACAGGTGAGATATCTCGCAGTGTATACGTGTTAAAATATGATACTAGTCCAATACTGATGCAATAGTAATAAATGCTGTTTTATTAATATTTGTTGTACATTTTATTTCTATCTCTTAACAAATGATTGGATAATTACCTGAAGAGATAATATACAAACAAAAATGGATGAAAATTCTCAAGAAAAAAATTATGAGTTTTTGTTATCCGATTTTGGCAAAAATTTGGCACAAAATTTGTGTCATGGAAAACAAATGTCTTGATGTTTGTCTTACAGACTCATGAATCTGTAAAATTTCTAAGGAAAAGTAGTAAAAATGCGTGGTTCAGAAGCTGATTTAACTACAAAAAAATTGATCAATGCAGATACATCAGCGACTTTATTGCTAAATTGATCCCACAAAAAGGTATGACGTAAGTTACCGATCGTGTCCGTGTCAATTGACGAAACTCCGTACATGCTCTGATTGACAAAAAGTTTATATGTCTAAAAAAATCGTTTCTTTCGTGTCCACTTGTAACTTACGATTGAAGTCGGTAGTATGTCCTTAAACTATCGAGGGAAACCCATTGTTGCTATTGAGCAACAAGCGTTATAAATAACAATTGTCACATGGTCTTTGGATGTTACATCATGAACAAAGAGGTACAGTTTTGTGTCGTATTGCACACTTCCGTGTCCTTACGACGCTTGTAACTTACGAGGCTGGATTTGCTGTTAGGGAACAAGGACTGCAAGAAACAGCCTGAAAAAAGGTTTGTATTGATGTTATTTGTTGAATACGGAGAGAGATTGGAATAAACGACATTTCCTTAAGAGTTTTTAAGTATTATGAATGCAAGAAGTGTGATTTTGAAAGTATATTTCCCATTTTCATTCGGTCTCGAAAAATATATTTTCAGTTTCACTTCGCTTCACAATGTAACGTACGGAAGAGAAATTAACTTTTTTTTACGCAAGCCCGATGTGTGTGAATAAGATGATATTCTGTCACGTTATGTATTAAATAATTACAACCTAGGCTTCTTAGAATGATTGTATTGATTGACAGTTGTGCAAATTATTGATGTCCGTTACTAAGGACGCCAAATCAGTACTTTCGATTTGTGCCTTGTGTAACTTACTATATGTATGGATGTTCTCTCTCTAGAAATCGGCTTTTAAATAATTAGTATTGGTGATTTTTTTTTCAATCACACAGGCATTTTTTCATATTTCGTTATCACAGAAAGAAAATGATTAAATTTAAATGTGATGAAAGTAAAAATGTTGATGTTGTTACACAGACCCATATTAGTGTCCTTTGTAACAAACATAATTAAAACTCGAAAATCAGCAAAAATAAAAGAAAACACATATTTTAAGTTGAAATATTTATCAATAAGCTTTTATTTTAAAATTCTGATGTTTAAAATCATCCTATTCGAATTAAAATTTGATTTAGCTACTGATGTCTGATGTTGGTTACACCGACAAAAACAAAATGGCCGATATTAGTGTCCTTTGTAACAAACATCATTTAAACTTGAAAATCAGCCCAAAATAAACGAGAATACATATTTTAAGTTGAAATTTTTTATCAATAAGCTTTTATTTTTAAATTCTGATGTTTTAAATCATCCTATTCAAATTAAAATTTGATTTAGCTACTGATATCTAATGTTGGTTACAGAAACAAAAAGAAATGGTCGATATTTGTGTCCTTTGTAAAAAATATCATTAAAACTTAAATTAAGCTTCTAATACAATGTGTACACTTTGCATTGGTAATACAATATACATAACATTTCTTTCATAACTTGATGGAAAGAAAAGCATTTATTTACTTTTGTAAATAACTTTATTTTCAGAAAAATAGAGCACAAAATGCATTTACGAAAGCCAAAAATGAGAGAATATGTCTTTTGAACAACCAGCCAAAAAGGTGAAAAGATCTGCAGCAGAATATTCAAAAGCATATAGAAAACGTATGAAAGATGATCCAGATTTATATAATACATTTCGAGAACATGAGATACTTAGGGTAAAGTTATATATGTCACAACTGTGTGAAGAAAAAAAGAAACAATACAGAGAACCTACAAAAATAGAGTAAGAAGATGGAGAAAAAGGAAGAAGAAAATTTGGTTTCATCATCTAAAGAGCGATTAACACGCCATGAAACGGAAAGACAAAGAACAAAATGGAGAGAGGATAAAAGAAAGCAACGACAGAATAGAAGTGCACAAGCTAAGCGTAGAGAAAATGAGAGAAGAAGAAGACAATATCAAGAAAAGAAACTCAAAGTAAATTAATTAATTACCAAACCTGAAAATAATACAGAAAAAATTAAGTTAGTTGTTATAATCCAGTCTCACTAAGAAAAGCTGTTTCTCGAGTAAAGAAACATCTGCCATCAAAGTCAGCAGGAAAGTTCGCAGTGGTAGTTTCTGCTGTAATTGCCAGAGCTTCATCTCAAAGCAAAGAGGAACTGAGAGAAAATGCATTGTCAGATTAAATGCAAAAAAATTAAATTTTCTGAATGAGACTGTAGCATCTGTGAAAGAAACTATCAAGCAACTAAACAGAAAGAGGAATCTGGAAGATTTAAGAGACAAGAAGAAAATTATAGCTGCCTTGGCATTACAGAGGAAATACAACACCATTGAAAATAAACATTTAGGAATCAGTTACAAGATGCTGAAACGTGCAGCAAAAGATCCAGATAAAATATTCAAAAGAAAAGTCAGAAACGATATGATGGAATTAGATAATGTTAACATGGTGAAAGTATTATGACACTATTTCTAGTGATCAACCAGATGCCAGAAGTGCAAAGAAGAAGGGCGATGTTATAGAAGCCACTAAAATTATGAACCAAACAACAAGAGGAGCTTACAATGAGTTTTGTTTAACAAATTCTAATGTAAAAGTTAGTTACAGTAAATTTGGAAAATTGAGGCCCAAAAACATAAAACCATCAATGTTTCAGAGAAGAGAGACATGTTTGTGTGAATACTGTGCAAACGTTGATTTGAAACTAAAGTAACTTTCTTACTTTTAAAGGGTATGGCCATTTGGTCCCTAAAGACAGGTATGAGGCTTCCAGAATTACTCTATGTAAAAAAGGGTCAAGAATATAATATGTCTTGCATAGAAAGGACTTGTGTAAAATGTGGTGTGAAAGCAATTGAACCCTGTGTAGATCCGCTTGATGATAAAGACACTGGCATCACTTGGTTTTGTTGGGATATGAAAGAAATTCAGCTTGGTGAAAGAAAAAGTAGAAGAATGATGAAAGTGCATAAGAGAGGAACGATTTTGGATCTTCTACATGAACTAATAGAAGAGGTTAAGCCCTTATCAAAACATTTTTTTTGATGCCAGGTGGCAGTGGGACCAATATAATTCAATTGCAATAAATGTAACCAGTGGTATGGTGGTATTCTGTCAAGATTTTGCAGAGAATTTTATATGCAAGAATCAGGATGAAGTGCAAACAGCACATTGGACTAATGTCCAATGCACTATACACCCAATAGTTGCTAACTATGTGTGCCCCCAAAATGACTGTAACGCTTTTTTCATAAGCAACGATCTCAATCATTGCCATTATAAGGTACACCAGTCTGACGCTGTCAGGCATTTACTAGAACGAGAACTTGAAATTAAAAAACTTATTGTGTTCAGTGATGGTTCCCCGACGCAATACAAAACAAAGTTGCCTTTACTGATGCCTCATTTTCAGAGGAAGATTTTGGTGTGCCAATGGAAAAACACTTTTTTGGTTCCAGACATGGGAAATTGGAGTAATGAAAAAGCACGCAAAGTTAGCAGTCTTAAGAAGAGAATGTCAAATTACAGATTCAACTGAACTGTATGAATTTGGTAAAAAAACAATTCACAAGACCAACCAATGAGGATGAACATCCACACACACGAAGATCATTTTTATATACCATCAGAAACAATAAATAGAAACAGAATGGAGCGATCCAATGTCAGGACTTTGCCAGGAAAATACTAGGAAAATCTACAGTACTGTGTTTTGGGTATTCAACCTTTTGTATTGAAGTGCAGCGAAAGAAGCTGTTTCTGTCATCACTGTACCAGTACATTTGACACCAATGTTACAGAGCATTGTCCAAATAAAGAGGTGACTGACAGGTGGCAGGTTATAACTCTGAGGAAAAGGAGAAAAGTAAATATAAATATTATTTATTTCAACTTCAATACAAATAGATCATCTTATTTTAAACTCGAGATTGAGAGTCTAGTTGCTCTGTCTCCCACTATTACATAGAAATTTAACCTAGAAACTCTTGTAGGCAAATGACACTTGCATATTGTACTAGATTGGGAATTAGTAAATTTTGGACTTGTAAGGGCTTAGTTTTTACAAAGGGAAATTGCTAATTAAATATTGATATTTGAAAATCTTATCTGGTGATATAAAAAGTTAATCAACAGTTGGTTGTCACAATTTTGTAATTCATTTCATGAAGTAGCAGTTGCATTCAGTCATAACCATCAAGAACCACCCAACACACATACAACAGATGAAGTTAATCCTGATCTACCTGACACAGAAAATGATCCTGATCTTGATGTACCTGAACCAGATGATTCTGATAGTGTTATGTTAGAAGAACTGCATGGTATATTAACTATTGTTATTACTAGAACTTCACACGTGTAAAGATCCATGTAGTACATAACTTGTACTTAAATGACTGGAAAAAGTTAATATTGAGTGACCTGCTATTAGAACTTAAGTACTTTGGTCTTTAATCTACAGTATTGGTAGAATACATTTAAGATCGGTAGTAAAGAAGACCTTGCGGATACACAAGTAATTATTTTAGCATTGAACTGTTAAGGTATGGTAATTATAGTTATACAACTTGCCACAGCTATTCCAGGCAAATTAATGATGTGTGTAGTAGTAGATGGAGTAGCTATGACAAGAAATACTCTCAACAGTCTATGCTTATATTATTTTTACAATCGCATTCATTTGAAAAATTAAAAAAAGAGGCCGTAGTGGCCTTGGATAAGACCTTAGTCTACAAATCCAGGGACTCTCACCGCTGTGAGTTCGTGTCCTACTCAGACCACATGTAGGAAACTGAATTTTCCTTGCCGTTGGTATTAACTAGTATCAGTATAATGTTACTGGGAGAGTGATACGCTTGTCTGCTGTGTACTGACTCTGTGAGCTAGCACCTTAAAGTCGCCATGAGTTCAGGCTAGTACAAGGCAGACCCTACAACACACTCGCCCTTAACATGCATACACGAACTTGTTCATAGATTAATCCATAGAGATTAACGAAAGTTCTTGTAGCTGAAAAAAATGCTGATGCGACGTTAAACAACATTCAACCAACCAACTACTTGAAAAAAAGAGAAATTCGTTGAGCATCAGATAAAGTTATAGATAAATTTTATGAAAGTGGAAATAAGAGAAAAAAATGAAATGATAACATTTTGACTTAACTTATTTTCAGATACAAAATAAACAACTGTGTTCCCTATACACAGTAGCCTGGTCCGTGATAATTATTTAAATGAACGGTCAAACGGACAGGTCAATGTTGTTTGCCTATAATTAACGAATAGTCTGTGGCATTACTGGCCATATGACAGTTTATGGACCGGGAAGTCATTCCAAAAGTAATATATGGACCGAAGCTAAGGTTATTTATACCTATAAATATGAGTGACAAAATTCTACACTTTACCTGAGTTGAGTTGAGTAATGGTGTTTAACGTCCCAGTCATGAATATTTCACTTATATCGAGACGTCGCCAGATATGGGCGAAGGTGCAAAACTTTTGCCTGTGCGTTGCGCTTATGGCATTATACAGCAGGGTTCTTTAGCGTGCCAAGCCTGTCGTGACACGGGATCTCGTTTATTTTAAGTTCCCATCCGAAAAAACCGTGACTTTCATTTCGTTTATGCCGAGTGCTTGGCGAAAAACAGTCATTACCCACTTTCAAGTCTTGGGTCAGACC